>BSBM01000738.1:13202500-13627500 GCA_027924585.1 Larix kaempferi
GTTCTCTTTATCTTTCATATTCAAGGATTCATATAACCCATAATAGTTCTATAGTTTTTCCTTCTTTACTTTCTCATCACCTTCATGGATACCTCTGAGCTTATACCATACCTCCTTGGTTGAGGCGCAATGCATAACCTTGATGAATTCCGTATCTATCAACCCACATAATAGTTCATTTATGTCCCTTGCATTACATGCATATAGTCTCCTTTCAGTTGGATCAATTGGTGTGACTACTAGAACATTGTAACCATCTATAATGGAATTCCAGACATATGCTCACAGTGATTATAGATAAACTTCCATCCTAACCTTCCAAAAGGTGTTATTTGTGCCATCAAACCTTGGCGCTCTGTTGGTGGAGATACCTTCCTGTTTGTTCATATCTGTGCACGGATCTATCTTCCATATGTTAAGTTGTTACTAAAGACACCCACTCTGATACCAATTGTTGGAATTGATTTAATACTGAGAGGGAGGGTGAATCAATATTAACTACAGTTATGAACAATTTTAACTTCTTTAACAAATTATCATGAAATTAATCTTGATAATATATTATGAATCCATCATAAATCAAACATCTATCCACATACACACAAATAGCAGAACACAAAACACACGGAATCTTATGTGGAAACCAAAATGGGATAAAACCTCCGAATTATATTTTATAATGAAAAAGATCACATTCAAGGAAGCACCGACTTCCTATGTTTACCAGCACCAAATGGAAGGAGGCACCAACCCCTTGGTTTTACAGGAACCGACCTGAAGGAATCACTAACTCCCTATGTTCTCCAGCACCAACTGGAACGAGGCTACAAACCCCTGCTCCTTTCCATGTCATGTCTCTCATATATACAAAATAAGATGTTAATTTGTTTTACTTCTAATACATGAACACTTCTAATCTTTTGATGTTCGTTCGAGTGTGCGCAACTTCTGTATGCAATAGAATTGATGTCATTGTGCTACATACAATACTTCACTTCAACACTAACAATTTACTTCCACTTCATGTCTTCACTTTAACATCAACTTCACTTCAACTGATGTCGCACTAGAGATATTGTGTGTTGCTTCATCTTCTACAGTTTGCCCCAATATCCAATGCTTTGTTCTACTATTGCACATCTGCACTCACCAAATGATACTACACATCAACTAATAACTTGATTTTCTGATATTGTGTAACAGTATGAGATGGAACTGCTCACTTTCTGAGATGTGTCTGTTATGTTTAAGTGCTACAGTATTTCAGACAATCTGCGACCTATTGTGCATCACATGATTCATCCTTTCGGTTTAGCGTACCTGTCTCAGATCATCTGCATCATGAAATGCATAATTGATTCTACTACAACTCTTTCTTTGTGCATTTGATGGACTTCTTTACTTCTCACACTTCAGCTTAGTCTTTGTGCGTCAGTGAAACTTATTTGCATCGTGCATTGTAATATATACTTCATTTTTGTCTCTACATGGATCCTTATTAGAACATCTATGATTGTCTGCATGATATCTGCAACACTGTCATTCAATCCTCACGCACTTGTGCATCCTCTACATTCTTCCTTTTTGTCTTTGCAGAATAGTCAAATATCTACTACATCATTTTGTGCACCATCATCTATTTAATTCCTCTGCTTGTGCACACTCGGCTCTCTGCTAGATCATGTTTTTCTGGTTCCACGAGCCCTTGATGCCCAAAATATAAATATTTATCTTCCACATAGAGTCTCTTCATACTTGTTATCAATCTTACTTCAAATATCCAACTTGTTTCTTATTTATACATGTCCTCCACGGATTGTATGTCCACAAGTTGGTTGTGGCAGTCCTTCTTATTTGCTTCACAGTTTATGCTTCTTCCACATGTCATCTTATGCGTTATTGATGTGTCATATCTTGTGGGTATTGTGCATACATGGTCATTGACTTTGTGGGAATTTCACCCTTACAGTACCATCACTTGTGGGTCTTGCACACTTGATGATTCATCAGCTATGGAATTTGCACATATACTATCTTCAACCTCTACATACTTCTTGGAGTTTGTGCATGCTTCAACAACTGAAGGATTTTTTGGATTGGTGAGATTTTCATGCTTTCGGGACTTGCATAACAACTTGACCATTTCTTGTTGCAAGTTGCATGTGCAAACCCGAACCTTGTCCAATCAGCTCGTGACTTGCTCACACACTCCCAACCTTTGTCCAATGAACACTTTGGCTTGCCTGTGCACTCAAGCCTTTGTCCAACCAACTCTTTGGATTTTTCCTTGAAGGGGTGTTTTCTCATGTACCACATGTAGTAGGATGCATTCCTTATGTATTTATTCAAACTGGATATGCCTGATGTACCTCTGAAATATACTTTTTCAGAATGGGTGCACTTCTATATATACTTCTTCATACTAGAATCCATATCCTTCTCCATTTTTCTTGCGCATATACCACTTCAAAGTGGCTTTCATATACTTCTTTAAACTGGCACCATAATACTGAATTCTCTTTGACATCAGTTGACATCCTCTTTGACATCAGTTGACATCCTCTTTGACATCAGTTGACATCATTGACTCAAGTTGAATCAGTTGGCATCCTCTTTGACATAGGTTGACATCAATGATAACCAAAGTTCAACAGATCAAGGAGGGTGGGGGTGTGATTTGTAGGGTGTTCCGCCATGCATTCTTTTTGTAGTGGAAAAGAATTATTGTAGTAGTCAAGGACTACCCATATGCAAGCACGGACTTCTAAGGAGACCCAGAGTTACCTCGTCCCCCTGGTCAAGCTTGGGACCTGATAGTACATATGCATGATGATTATAGTTTTTTTTACAACACTAGCATAGATTATAACTAGATTTTGTATCATGATGGTGCTAATGACTTGCCATATTTTTGTGCATATGTGGTGCCAATGCCCCCTGTGAACTATCAGAGACTACGCAAAAGGGTCGAGGTGGTCAACCTTGACCCTCGAGTGTAGGGATCGAGGAGGAGCTCTAAGGAATTCCTTGACGGACTGTGTAGTGACATCGACCGACTACTGGAGGAAGTATCTACTAACAGGTGGAGGAACCTTTAACATGAGTTAATCACGATCTACTACCAAGATCCCGTTGAGTGGTTTTCGAAAATGCTTTAGATTGTAGTGGTTGTGGAGGGCATCCGAGACTTGATGCGGGGAGATATATCCCATATAGGATCTGGAAGTGATGATTATGAGACTAAGGATGATACCTCATATTATTTAGATTACTATTTGTCAATGTATAAATATTCCCCCCATGCAATAAGCATGGGGATTTTTAATCGATGAACTATTTTCATGGAGTTGTTGGGGCTCCTTATTGTAAAAACGACTATATATTTTGGACATCTGATTTTATATACATATGCACGTGGATGCACACTTGTTTAGATTTTTATGAGCCTCTTATTATTATGTGATGGTTATATATAGATGGATGTAAATGATATTAAATGCATGTGAATGACTTATTTTCTTATTATTGATGATTGATGTGCCACTCTAGAATATCATTATCCATTTGCTCGGCTACACTATTGAAACTCCTAGGGACATGGATGAATATAATGGATTCAAATTGTATAACCATTAATTTTTTAGTGCATAAGAATTTTCTAAAGAGGCAAGGATTGTATACTTGATAACAGTTATTCAGTTGTGCGACAACTAGTTGGGAATCTACAAAAACATAAAGGTGATGAATGCTAATGCGTAGGGAATTGGTTGCACCAACACACACACCACTGATATGGATCAAGTTGTGTGACTAGGATTAAATTACCCATGCAAATGAGGATATATTTGTATAGTATTGACTTGTGTCATCAATGTAACTAACGTATATGGATCGAAGAGGATCCATATGATAATATAAAGTAAACAAACAATGAGATTTTTTTTAGAAAGAAAGAAAAAAATGGAAAAAGAAAAATCTATAATACAAAGAATAGTGGGTTTAGTCAAATTAAGCATAAAACCTCTTGAGATACAACCTATTGTAGGGGTTATTCAAGATTTAACCTTCTGAATCAGCAAGGTGGTATGCCCCCTTTATGAACCAATATTTCATGACATAAGGTCCTTGCCACATGGATTCGAACATTCCCTTACCATGCTTATCATGGGATTGAGCATAAATAAGGGTCAGATTTCCTTCTTTAAAAGTGAATGGGAATACATGGGTGTCATAATGGGATTTTGACTGATGCTTAGCAGCATCAATCGTTTGGAGTTCCACATGGTGATCCTCATCTACTTGTTCAAGGGTGATCAAGCATTTCTCGAGATCCATGGTCTCTAGTAAAATTTCGATGGTGATATGCAAGGATGGGCTCTAACATTCAATAGGGAGATTTGATTTCACTCCATGCATGAGATGGAATGGAGTAAACCATATCATAGTTTTAGTTGATGTGCCATATGCCCATAGGGCCAAAAAAATCATATGCTACTAATATGAAATTAACGCTTGATTTGCAATTGAATGTTAATGGAGAATTACTTGAAACTGAATATTAAATCTCAATGAATGCTTTAAATACTGAAATTGAAGAAAGTGAACAGCAAAAATAAATACATAAGACAAAAGTTGATAATGGAATTCACCAATCTTGGGATACATCTATGTTTCCACTTCCAATGAGCAACTAATCCATTATCAAGATGAAAAATACACATCAAGTGCTTGTTACATCTAGATAGATCTTCGACCTTCCAAAAAAAATGTCTTAAAGTCTTCTAGGAAGGCTATAGTGTTTCCAGAAATCAATTCCCACTCACTTCTGATTCACAAAAGGACTAACAATGCTTCATGTTCTCCATTGTACAATTCGAAACTCTACCACAAAATGAAACTGTTCTAGCATTTTGCAACATACAGATATGTGGTGCAGTAGTCAAAATGTTGGAGTTTTATAGCATAGGTCATGGGTTCAATCCATGATTCGACGCAATTTTATGGGATATGTAGTTTGGATAAAACTTAAATATAGTATATTCTATTTTATTTACAATGGCAATCATTTGATGTGTTGGTAGCTAAAAGGTCAGGGGTTCAATCCCACCCCATCGTCCTTTCCATAAGTCATCTGAATAATACACTTTGTATGGAAAATGGACATGCCACACAACACCCGTATCCTTCGGCACTTTGGTTAGAACTATTGGCTGACAATGAGGAGGTTGGAGCCCGCCCATCGGCCTTTCAACAAGTCATCTAGATAATACACTTTATATAGAAAATGGAAATCCCACACATCACATGTATCCTTTGTCACGTTGGTTAGAACTGTTGGTTGACAGTGAGGAGGTCGTAGGTTCAATCCACACTCCAGAGGTTATGGATTCAATATAGTCCAATCTTGTCATTTTTTTGCTACCACGTGATAGTCTCTGATTCGTCAACCTAGTAGTCACCTAATATACATATTCATCCAACCACGTAATCATTGCCACAAAAGCACCATGTCATTTAGACACATCAGTTCCAAACCATTTTTCGTACCACCATCTTCCATGCCACATCAGCGCCCTTACTACCACTTGTCACACCTGCGCATATTTTTGCGTATTTGGCCAAACATTTAGTAGGCTATAACTTTTGCATATGGTTTCCATTTGACATCGTTCAAGTTCTGTTGGAAAGGTATCAATGAGCTCTTAGACATGGATCCCTTTTCATTGGGATTTGATACCATCAATTTTGATTTTTTTTAGGATCCTCCTGGATCAATTCCCCCACCAAGTAGCTTTTGGACCACCAAAATTTTTCATTCGAAGTGAGAGGATACCACTTCCTTTGTCTTGTATCCATCCATCGTGCCCTGATAATGAGTATTTGACTCATCAAAATAAGTTGTCCAACAAAAATAAAAATTTCCATAACATTGTTGACATAAACAGCCATTCTCTTTCTTTCACAAACATTTATATTCATTGTCACAACTACTAACCATAAACAAAATACTAGAAGTTAAAATAAATACATATTTGATAACACTTTGATAATGACAATGAATCAATAATGTGTTATCTCTTCTTAACAGGAACATTATTAACCAATGAATCAATTTCACTCTCAACCATGAGCGGTAAGCTTGTATTCTTGATGCTTGCATGCAGCAAAATCCCATGTTGTAATTCCCGTGAATCTTAAAACACTTCATCATAGTTAGAAACAAACTTAACTATTTCATATTCATGTTTAGGATCACATTCTTTCTCATCTTTTACAGACATGAGTGATAGATTATTGCTTGCATTTACTAGCCTTTCCATGTGTCCTGTACTCACAAGAGACATGTTAGTCTTCATATGATGAGCTCGTACAATATACTCAATTCCATCATTTGTAATAGAATATTTGTTTTCTTCCCATTAGAATATAGCCTTTCTTTCATACAAATAAGGTCTTCCCAACACAATTCCACAAATATTAGGTGGTAAACATCCAATTCTAATTCATCAAAGAACTTAAAGGTTATTGTAAATCTGAGTTTACATTGTTTAGACACTTGTAACCGATCATTTTCACATACCAATTCTAATGGATACGGTTTCTAATGAGGCTTAGTTTCTAGTCCTAATGCATTAACAACTACTTCAAAAATGAGCTTAACTTATGAACCACTATCAATGACTGTGTCTATCTTTGTTTGTTTTGAGATTACTCTAATATGGAACAAATCACTTATTTTCCTTTCATTAGGAATAGATTCAAAATTCAAAGAATTAGCATTAATGCTAGCATTAGTAGAAGAAGATATACCTTGTATGCAAATGGTTTCTATCATTGTTTCATCATCGGAATTTGATTTAAGATCTTGTTGGATTAAACATGAGAATTGTATTCTTCAAATAAGTATGTAACCCACCAATGTGCTTTAAGAGAGTTTCTTGTGTGTAAATAGGAATGCCCAATGTTAGTGCCTTATTTGTAAACTCCTAAGTACATTCGTGTACACTTTGTCCTTTATTTTTCCTTAATTTGTTCCAATCCATTATTTCTTGTTACATATAGCCTAATTGATAAAATTGCTTCTTTAATGCAGTTGTAAAATCATACTAAGAAGAGTCTTATCATTTTACCTTTCGTAAGGATTTCTTCCTATGTATTACTCTCCCATCATAACAGTGTTGTGCCCTCGAGTCGAAGATTATCTAGATGGATTTTTTCTTCTTCATACACAATCTTTTGAATCCTACAATATACTTCAATTTGCTTGATCCATTTATCCAAATTTTCTACATTAAGCTTACCATTATACATTGGAAAATAAAATTTGATGTCTAATTTCAACAAAGGTGTTATCACTCATAATTTACCCTTTGGTTGTGGAAGGATAAACCTAAGGTAACTATTTCAAACCAATCTTTAGGAGGGAAATTAGCCTTTTGCCTATCAGAGAGAGAGGGCTCTCTCATAAATATGTAAATGGCTAAAGATAATAACTAGGGGTTTTTTCAAAATAAGTATGTGGTTGAAATTCACACAAGAATCATTGGGCATGGAGTCAAAACTATGAAATCTATAGACCAGCAGATAAACAACAATAAATATTTTCACAGAGGCAAGGTAGTCATCACATTACAGTCAAAGCTTTTTGCAGGTTATTTAGAAAGAAACATAGACAGCCCATCAATAATGGGCACCAATTTTCAGATGAATCCAATATCAATTTTAGAGAAATAATGGATACTCAGACCCGATAAATCAAGGCATCAAACATATGAATCTTGATTTATTATAAACTCTCATCTGAGCATAGAAGATATGACACAATGGAAATTATAACGAAGGAAAGTAAACATGCACATATAAGAAAAGAAAGTGCAGACTATATTTCTAATCAACACATGAATCTCTGATACTGTAAAGATATGTTATTTCCTATATGGCTCTTTTATATCAAAAATATATATCAACCCAATACAAAAACTCTTGTCTTCAAAAAGGTTTCCAACCCTTTCAAAAATAACTCGCATTGTCTTTTATATAAAACTTATTTGAAACAAAACCTAACTACTTCTTTTAACTAAAACTGAAATAAATTTAACTAATTTGCCAAATGTCAATTAAGTCAAAATTTATACAAAATTATTACAAATAAAATTCTTCAAAAGTCTTCATTTTGCTAATAATTTGCTTGATGAGAATCTTCAAGGACGAAGGGTATACTTCATTTTTCCAAACTTTTCCACATAGCTCCACTGGTCAGTAGTAATAGTTTCGTAAAGTATCATTTCTTTTGCTAAGAATTTCAGTTCCACACTTTCTTCATTTGACAGAGGAGGGATTTCCTCACTCGGGTTATTCAACATATCCATGATTTCGAGATCTTCTGCAAGCTTTTATAATAATATTTTACCTGTAAGAACATGAATCAATTTCTGGAATTTATCATGATTCATTCTTATTGCAAATAACACATTTTTGTAATCATTCTGGGAAATAAATTCATAATTTTCATTCCAAAAAGGAGGTAATCCTTTTTGGAAGACTTTCTCGAACTTTTTCTTGAAATCAACAACTTGTCTTTTCATTCCTGCACACCGAGCTTCAACACTTTCCAGATGGGTATATTTTCCTAATATCCTTCTCGCCCAAGCGATCACTGAAATTCTATTTTTTTTACCCAATGTATTCAACTCGTCTTCTGATAAAAATTCTCAAGAAATCCATGGCATTCCGAGCTGTCTCTTTTCGTCTTTTGCTCAAATTTTCTCTTATTGCTGTACAATTCTTTAAGGATTCTTTTATTGTTTTTTCCTTTGCTTTCACAAAATTTAAATAAGTCCTGAGACTGATAGTTCTTTCAATGATAATATCCCAAATCATATTTTCGCATCCTTGCATTGGGACTTGTCTGATCACCTGGGAAGTGAATCTTTGATTTGTATCTAATAGTTCCTTATTTTTGTTTTGAAATCCCTTTATTTCTTCATCTTTCTTCTGATTCTGTTCTTATAACTTCCATTTCTCTTCTTTCAATTCTTTAATTTCTACTTCTTTAAGACTCACTTGAGACATGGACTGTACGAGGTTAGTTGTATTAGTTTCTTCGCTCACTTGGTTCGTACTTGATTGTTGTTGACCTAAAACTGTTAGCTTTCCTTTCAGATCTTCAATTTGATTTTTCAAGCTCATTTTGTCTTTCTCCCACTCTGCTTCTTTTTCAGCAAATTTTAACAATTCTGCTTTAGTATTATCTATTTCTTTGGACAAAGCTTCTTTTTCTTGTTCTAATTTTGTTTCTTCAGGAGCTTGGATTAACTGAGATTTGGAATTTTCATCTTCTGTCCTAATGCTTGAATCATATTATCTTTTTCTATCAATAATTGTTTGCTTGCCTTCCCTCCACCATCACTCGCAATCAAGTCAAATTGTAATTTTTTGACTTGTTGTTGGTGAGCTTTATTTTTCAGTCTTTCTTGTTTTAATTGACTACCCATTTTACTTACAATACCTTCCAATTTAGAAACTCTCAAAGTTGCTTGTACAAAATCCTCGTATATCACTTCTCCTATCTGCTTGTGCAATTGGATCTTATCAGGCACCGTTATTTTCTTCAAATTAACCTTTGTCTCGGTCATTTTTTCTTTAGTTGATACTGCCAAGTTTAAAGTATTTTCTTTGATATCTCTGTTTGTTACTAAAGTAACATCTGAACTTGTCAAATCTCTAACTTTTGGCAATAAACTATAAATCATTTGGGAAGAAGCTTGTTTATTTTTCCCGTATTGCTTATACATTTCAAGTCTGGATTGAAATATACTTATATCTCCACCCTCCTTAACTTCCTGGAAATTATATTCCTGTACTTGGACTTCTGGGGATGAAAACTCCTCTTTTTCACAACTTTCAATATCTATTGAAATAACCAATTCTTGCTGTGTCTCAATTTTAAGTCTCTTTTCTCTATCTCTTTCTTCATCATATACATCCATTATTTCTTGCAAAATTCTTTTTTCTCCAACTTCCACAGTATTTGGTATACAATCTGTCTCTATTGTTGATTCTATTAAAATAAGGTCTTCCACCGGTAAACTCGTAATTGCTTTGTCCTCAGATTCATACCGCAACAAATTTCTTCCCTTTAACAATCCCTCTGTTTCTTTGTGTTCAAAAGCCTTAGTATTATTATTCTTTCTCCTCTCAGAAATGATATGGAGAGGATCATATTCAACTGCTATATATTTCTTGAACTCCATACTTTCCAACAACTTCTTCACATTCGACAGAGCATCTTTACTTTTTATAATAAACGGGCCTATTTTCCACAGATATTTCAAATCAAAAGCTTTCTTAACTTTAGGAAATGTTCATCTTCTAAAATCAATTTATGTCTAACAAATTCCAAAGTGAAAATTCTTAAATTTAAGAAGGAAGGAAGCACATAAGGTTCATGTACAAAACTGTACAATCTAATCACTGTGTAATCTTTAAATAAAAACCAATCTCCCACTGCTACCTCCTCCTTCAACTGCATTAGGGACTTCATTTATGGAAAAACCCTTGGTAGTTTTTCCCCAAAAATCATTCTATGTACTTCAGACAGAATGTAATTCATATAATTGAACATATTATCATCTAAAGTACCTATGTAAAGTATTTGTGAGGACTGTAACTCTCCTTGACTGCTAAACATGACCATTTTCATCAATTGTGACTGAAACCTAAAATGTCGTGTGTTGGAGAAATGTGTTAACTATGAGTTAATACTTTCTATTAAAAACTCTTCAAACTTGAGACTCGGCACCGAATCGTACTCAATTCCAGGAGAACCAACACTTATTATGAACAACAAATTCAACTGTAACTCAGTTACCAAGGTATCAGTGTCTAGACCTAAAAACTGGGCTATCAATGAAAGGACCAATTGAGTATTATCATTGAAAAAATTATAATCCAAAGGGTACGAGGTATTGTCAATTTCCAAGTCGTATTTAAGATAGGCGGTCAAAAAAGCTTGTCGATTCTCAGGAGAAAGCTGATGATATAGGACAACAATAGACTCTTCGAAAAAAAATTCAAATTCAGATGCTTGGGACACAGGGATTCCAAAAGAATTATTGACAACTGACGGCTTTACGGAACAAACAATCCTGGTCTTCTGAACGTTCATAATGACTTGCTGGGTTTCAAAGTAATTAGACGCACACCATGATACAAATTCAGGAAAAGGCATAATTTGGTCAGGGTAGAAAAGGATAAGGGATGATTGAAACACTCTATGTACATCTACGCCCTTCGTATGGAAATTCTTTAATATTCTCTTAATTTCATGAACCGACAACTGAATTTTTGTATCAAATACATTAAAATCTCTATCCTCCAGAGCGTTCTTAACCCTAACACTGCTAAGACTTGGATATTCTTCCATTTCTTACTATAAACAAGTATAAATTACAGATAGCACTGGTTATAAGACCCTACCTGTCACTCAAATTCTCTGAGAATGACCTGCCATGTCGTCTTCTTCGTCCTACACACGTCCGAAAGTTTCTGACTCTGACAACTTCCAAGAACAAATGTCAACTTTATGTGCTCACTGCTATATATAACCTTCCTTCATTATTGTAACATCCCAAAAAATCGTAAAATTTAAAAAAATTTGAAAATGTCAGTAGATACAAAAATTAAGCAGAAGTAATTATTTGTTTGTTTATTTTAGTAATACTAAAATATCTTACTGTTGTTAAAAGAAAAGGAGTTTGCTAAGATTTTTGTTTTACATAGGATTAATTTATTTTCCTAACTAAACAAGTCTTCTTCTGATGATGAAGGGGTCATTTGACACTCGGGGCTTACTTAGCTGCAAATGCTAAAGTCATTTATCTTGACACAGGTTTACAGGTAAGAATAATTCCAGTCATTGAAGTTATTTTGTGGTCCACCAGAATTTAGAATAACAGCTGTATTTTTATTTGAAGATTACTTCAGGTGAGATCCTTACTTTTAAAGTACCTTCTGTAGGAAAGTAAAGTGGCATGTTTCCACGTCTATCAAACATTACTGTAATTGAACAAATAGATGTAACGACAAAAGCACATACAATTATCGTAAGCATGAATGTTACATTTGATAATTACATGAAATAGAATAAAGTTCTTCCTTCAGAATATATCCTAGTATGCATTTATCCATAATTTTTATACAGCTATATTAACAATGATGTTATGCAGTTCATTTGACATTTATGATTCTAAATTATAATTCATGATGATATAATTCTAATATTATAAGAATATTCTAGAGTTATCATCCTATAATCACATGGTGAAAACACTTATACAATGCAGTCAACCTAGAATTAAATCTACTTATAATTAGTCGAAAAATACCAATATTACAATGTATCCAATGAAACTAAAATTATAATGGCATGTAGTAATAATTGCATTAACCCTAGGCTTTATATTAATAAAGTATCAAAATATTAACTAAACTATTACAAAGGCATTCTAAACTTCATTCTATGAACAAAATGTAATAATACTAGGATTTGTGTAAAGTTAGGGCCATAAACAAAACCAAACCTATGTACAAAGATCTATAATATGACTTTACTATGACTTTAGCATAAATGAAATATATTGAAATTATTGTGCTAATAATCGAACGGATAGTAATAATATTATTGCAATGATATGGGATTTCAATTATATGCAATGGATATAGTTTCGGAAACTAATATTGAATAATTCGAATGATAAAAATGATATTATGCAATGATAGCAATGATACTATGCAATGTATTCAATTTTGAATAGAATTATAGCTATTATAAAATAAGTATGGTTTTGACGTTGTTTTGGTGTACAGGTTGGCTAGCACTATGAATTAAATGCCAATAACTCCGCGTCTGAGTGGTTTGCAACAGTGGCATCCCTTCTGACTTGTGTCATTTGTTTTTCTCCTTGGTTTCTACACCTCGCACAAGTGGTGGCTTAACTACATGTTTAAACCCTAAAATTCATTATTGCTGTTGTCTTTTGGTGTGGGGCCGACAAGCCGCAAAGACTTAGGGTTAGAAGAGTTGGTTTTTAGTTTGGAACTCACGACCTCTTCATTATTTTAACGGTGTTTTATAGTCCTTGTACAAAGTAGTTGTGAGGTAAAATCTTCAGGGTATTTTTCGTGTTTTCTCAGGGTTGAAACTATGACCTCGGTGTTTGTCTTAATCAGTGGTACTGAACATAATACTCTAGAAATCGAATGCTCATTTAGGGTTCAAGTGTTTGTTTAGAGTTTTGATGTTATGACTTCAGTGTGGTTGAGAGGGAAAGTGATAACTTGTCTTTGCAAGGGTTTCAAACTTCGGCTTTTTCAATTATTACAGTCTGCATCTCTATCGAAAACCGAAGGTAAGTGTTGAAGAAGTTCTCCCAAAATTCGCTTGTATGAATTGAATTCTTCCAATAATGCGAATGCTAACTGCATTTTCCTTATATATACAATGTAGGGGTTGTGATGGATTGACAACCTTGCTCATTGTGAAAGAAGGATGTCGAGGACTCTACTGTCTTGGTAAGTCTCGGGTTCATCCATAACCCTGGACTTCGTCGGAAGTTAACATGTTCTGTTTAGGTTAAGTTGTAGACAGTAATAACTTTTCGTGTTGTCGAGGCTTCAAGCCTGCATTGTAAACTGTTTATTTTGTGTAATGCCACTTTTCCATAGTACAACGAGCAAGCTTCGTTTTGGATTTAAAAGTCATACGACATGGAAATAAATCATGGTTTTGGTTATTGCAAACACTATGTTGACTTGTGTAATCTGTACCCATTATTTACGATAATATAGTAGTTTGAAAACTTATGCAATCGAAGCCTAAGTTTGAAGAATGGGAGATTTTGATACAAGCTTATAACTAGAGGAGATATGTTCTACTTTGGTAATGTTTTGTTCTATGTTGAAAATGTTTTCGGCAGGGTTGTTAGAACGCTAGCCCGACTTCATTCTGAAATGAAAGTTTGTGTTTCGGTAAAGTGAATTCTAAAAGTTCAGTTACTACTGTTGACAAATTTTTGAAATAAAAGTCGACATTCGATAAGTAGGGTTTTGAGGTGAACTTAGAAACGAATCTAAGTTAGGGATCTATCTAGGGTTTGATCTTGGAATTGTATGAAAGAAAAGTAGAATAGAGGTTTCCACATTTTTTTTATTTGAAAGATACTAAAACAAAACAATACTGTAAACTCATAAATTGATACAAATAAGAAGTAATTATTTAAGTTAGTATAGTATTATTATGCAATACCATTGCATGTAAATACTATAAACTCTACTTTCATAGGCTAGAATGCTAATAATAACTTTCAAAAGGAATATTTTTTTTTTTACAGTTGTTAGAAGAAAATCTAGAGAGAAAGAAAATATGATGTTTAAATACAGAGTTAGGGTTTGTAATGTATTGGTTTTTGAGACTATTACAATAAACAATTGATATATGAAATCGAACAGGAAACTCATGCAGAATTTAAGTATGTATGATGATTAGAAAACTATAAGTTGATTAGTTCTTGCAACTGTGAAAAGAACCTTGGAAATACTATTACTTGGACAACATGATATGTATGATTTTAATTGCATTTGCTTGCTATCTTAGATGTGTGGAGATAAGAGTAAAATATAAGACTATATAAAAATTAGACTATGTTTTTCTTTCATGAAATAACAAAGGAATCCTATATCACTGTCTATGATTATACGGTAAATTCTTACTCTGTTTAGATATAGGACATAATTGTAAACAAAACACTTACTGTAATTATTTATCCAATCAAATGGAGATCTGCCTATCTATCATCTATTATTTAATTTTCATATCTATACTAGAGTACGATGCAAATAATAGCATGTGGAAAAATATAGAGATGGTTTCAAATCAATAATTCACAGACTTCATCATGCAGTTATGGAACATAAATCAGAAATAAAATAAATTCTTTTGTAAAACAGAGTTTGATAAATCCTACTAGACAAAACATTGAACTGTAAACAAAATAGGAACAGTAAAACCTGGTTAACTATAGAGAAACAAACAGCCCAAGGAACCTGTTCCACCCAACCAATTCCTGAAGACAGCCAAGTTACTTGCCTTAGGACCCCCGAGCCTCTTCACTGAACCACTAGGAGAAGAAACTTAGAAGCTTAGGACCTCAACTTGCAGTAGTAATAGTTATCCAATCTTAAAAACTTAGCAGTCAAAGGGACCTACACCAGGACCTCTAGTTCTCCTTCTCAGAATAATTTGTAGACTTACAATGAACTCACATAGCCTCCCTATTTGAATCTCTGAGTCATCACCTGATGCACGTGAGGAATATTTCTGCATAAAATATTGTGTAAGAGCTGCCTGCTCAATTCGAATTTGCCTTATGTGGGCTGCCTAGGATTTTTCAGTTGTTAACTGGTCATTAAATGAGCTTCCTGCTCACTCCCTCCACCTGGGGGATAATGCCACATTTGTAGGGGTAGTTTTCCCATAACCAACAGCTAGTGGTGAAGTGCAATTGCTTCCATTTGTCCCATGCCTTCTAATAGCTTTCATTCCTCCTAGTGGGTCAGTGAACACTCATTTAACAATTCCCTTGGGTGTTTGTCTCCTACTTTAATTTATTAAATAGTAATAATTCAGTAATTACATTCATCCTTGACCAAAATTGGTCATAATTACAAAACTTTGTAATTAAAATTTAACATAAAGTATTTTCCAATAAAATAATAATTTCAGAAACTGGGTAGGTGACAATTATCTTTCGGTCTTCTTTGCCAGCAGTCAATTTTCTCATCCATCGATCTCTCATGCAACAATCCTAGTCGTTGGATTTTATGTTATTTTAACGCCTTGACAATATTTCCCCATCAACCATCTAATTTACCTCATCTTTTGATCTCTATCGTTCACTATTTGGCACCATACTTTTATCATAGTGATTTCGTGGCTTTCTAAAATGGTTTTTCATTACCACTTCCATCCCTTGCGATAGGCTATGGCTTTGACACCTGGAAAGTTGTTTGGATTTCTGCAACTGTTCTTCCTCTTTATTATCCGTGCTTCTTTATAATGCATCGGTCATTTGGAACCGTTGATCAACAATATAGTAATCTAGACTGTTGCTTTCCCTACTACACTTGCGCTTTTTGAAACTTTCGCTCCTAACAGTTGGATTCCTTTAACACCGATCTTAGTCATCCATGTGTTTTATATTTCATCCATCGCACAACACTTTCACACGCCATATAAGTGGGTTTACAATACCACTTTTCCTCTTTGCAACATACTCCAAACGTGATGCATGGTAAGCTATTTCACTTTTCGCAACAAGCTTTGGTCTCTAACTCCCGCATAGTTTGGCAATGCGACAGCACACAAGGACCGTCGATCTCTTGTTTGCACCCAATCAACGGTACATCTTGCACGACGATTAACATTTGCAATATTTGATTTTGGACTATATTTTTTGGCATTCTTTTGCTCCTATTGATCAATTTCTGCATTTTTTTTTTGGAATTTTTTTTTGTTGTTCTTTTTAGAACCACCATTTACCACTTTATGTTCCATTTAACCACAAAAACATAGAACTAGAGATATTTTTGGAATTTTTTCTCATAAAATTAGCCCTTTTTCTACCATACTCCATTATTTACACTTGTGAAAACTAGGTTCTAACAAAAGGTGCATTAGAACCAACTTTATCAGGTTGTTCCTTATGTAGACTGGAAGAGTAACTTGAACTTGAAGAAGAGGAAGGAGACAGAGGAGTTTTAGAAGGGTCACCGCCACCTACTTCTCCTTTACCTTTATAATATTTTAAATAGGATTGGTATCCCTTTACCTCTTTTTGGTGACTTGGGCCTTCTGTTTTTTTCTTTTGATCTCTATATAACTCTTTCTCCATGGCCTTTATCTTTATGAATGTTTGAATAAAATTCACCTCAAATTCCAAATAATTATCTTCTTTTGGCGACGACATTTCCCATCTTTGGAATGCATGCCTCGTCCCAATCTCAAGAGTAATATCTTCAAGTGATCCTTATCCACACTTGAACTTGGATCTGGTTAACATTAAACACTTGAAAATCCTCAGTTAAACCTTCTCTAGTACCAAACTTGATCTGAAATTAACGCTTCATTTGAAATTGAATGTTAATGGAAAATTGCTTTAAAGTGATTATTAAAGCTTAATAAATGCTTGAAAAACTGAAATTGAATAAAATGAACAAAAATAAATACATAAGATAGAATTTAATAATGGAGTTCACCCATATTGGAATACATCTCTAAGTCTACTTCCAATGAGAAATTGATCCATTATCAAGATGAAAAATACACATCAAATTCTTATTACATCCAAATAGATCTCCAACCTGCCAAAACAAATGTCTTGCAGTTCTCCAGGAAGGTTGTAGTGTTGCTAGAAATTAATTCCCACTCTCTTCCTATTCAGAAAAAAGGACTAACAATGCTTCTTGTTCTCCATTCTACAATTTTGAACTACATCACAAAACGAACATGTTTTGCACACTCTACAACATATAGAGTTGTGGTGCAGTGGTAAAAACATTGGAGTTTTACAGCATAGCTCATGGGTTCAATCAACAATTCAACGTGATTTTATGGGATATGCAGTTCGTATAAAACTTAAGTATAGTATATAGTGTTTGATTTATAATGGAAACTATTTGACGTGTTGGTAAAAGCCCTATGTTGGTCGAAAAGGTCGAGGGTTCGAGCATGTCCACCGACTTTTATGCGGGAAATACGGATAATACACTTTATATAGAAAATGTTCATGCCACACATCATGTGTATCATTTGGATCATTGGTTAGAACTATTGGATAGAAGTGAGGAGATCAAAGGTTCAATCCACACTCCAGAGATTATGGATTTTATATAGTCCAACCTCGTCATTTTTGGGTTGCCACATGGAAGTATTTAATTGGTCCACATCGTAGTCATGTAATCTGCATATTCATCCTACCATGTCATCTAGCCACATCAATGTCACACCATTTTTTTGTACTGATTCCTATCATGACACATTAGTGCTCATACTACTACTTGTCGCACCTACACATCGTTTTACCTATTTAGCCAAAACTTTAGCAGGCTATAAATTTTGCATACATTGTTCATTTGACCCCGTTAACGTTGCGTTGGAAAGATATCAGTGATATTTTAAACATGGAGACCTTTTCATTAGCATTTGAGACCATAAATTTTGATCAATTGTGAGGATCTCCTGTATCAGCTACCAATTGGACTTGTGCTTATCCACCATCCACTAGAGCATGGTTTTGAGGATTTCATTGACAGCCTCAACTTGGTAATTTCCCTTAGGGTAGTAGGAACAAGAGAATTGGTGCTCAAATTTCAAAAGACGTGAAAGATCCTTCCAAATAGTCTCCTTGAAGTGAGAACTTTGATCAGACACCAATTGAGGGGGAAGCCAAATCGAGTGATGGTGTGGTTGAAAAAGAAGTGCATCATAGTTTCTTTGATGTAGTTGAAGGTTGGCATGGCCTCAACCCATTTGGTGAAATAATAAAAATTCACAATTATGTATTTATGGCCACCAACAAATGTGGGATTGCACTCCATGTAGTCAATGTCCCTCTTGCAGAAGGGACCAACAATGACAACTAGATGTAGTGGCACAAGAGGATTTCTTAATTTTGGAGAAAATATTTGGAAGTTACAACAATGTTTGATTGCTATAACGTAATCATAAAATAGGTTTGGCCATAAATAAATGACGTGAATGAATTTTTGTGTGGTAGCCATCCATGAAAGATGGTCGCCACAAGGTTTTCTATGGAAATCATATAAGACCTTTTTTCCCTCGTCGTGAGTGAGGAATCATCATAGGATAGTGTCAATGACTCAACACTAAAGGACCTAATCAATAACGAGGTATCGGGTGGATTAATGATGGATACGACAATGATCGTTGTAGTTAAGGTGAGGACCAAAATTTTGGGTGCACAAATAGATGAAGATATCCTTGTACCAAGGATCATTGGAAGATATAATGAAAAAGCATTCATCTGGAAGGAGATCAGTGATACGAGATGACATGGATGTATTTAGTAAATCAATGATAAGATGCACCAAATACAATGCCTTGGTGCTCTTGGAGGTAACAAACTCGATGTCATATTCTTGAAGGATGATGACCCATTTAGCGAAGAAACCTTGAATAAAGCAACGATTTAAGAGTTACAAAATAGGATTTGCGATGACTTTGTCCCAACTTAGAAGAATGTAATGATTCAGATTTTGAACCAAAAAGACTATAGCTAAATCCAACTTATCCTCATGCGGGTAGGAGAGAGGTGGACTAGACAGGTTCTGACTCTTGTAATAAATATTGTTCTCTTGATGGGAAGAGTCTTCTTGGACTAACACTACAGTAACGACATAATCAAATGCTAAAATATAAAGGATAAAATCCTCATGAAATACGTAGGGAAATCAAGGGAGCAGAAGTCAAATCATGTTTCAATGCATCGAAGGCATCTTGCTCCTGCTCGTCCCAAATGAAGGAAACGTTGGACTAATGCAAATGCAAGAATCCATGGACCGTTGTAGCATAGTCCATTATAAAATGGCGTAGTAAATTATCCTTACCTTAGAGACATTGTAGTTAGCGCAATGTCTGTGGAGAGGGGAGTTTAATAATGGCTTGAACCTTCAATGGATCAATAGTGATCCCTTTATGGTAAAAGATGAATACCAATAATCGACCAATAGGTATATGCAAATTATGCACTTGAGAGGGCTCAAGCGGATATTATATTTGCAACATCGAATGAACACTTGTCGAAGGTCCTCCATATGTTGCGGTCGTTTCTTGGAATGTGTTGTGAGTTTTTCCAAGTAGATGAGGATGATGTGAACCAAGTCCTAAAAAAAATATGACATGGTGGGCTGAAAAGTGGCTCCAAAGTTCTTGAGCCCAAATGGCATGACACGGTAAGCAAAATTTCCTCATGGATTGGTGAATGCAATATTATACTAATATTCTTTGCAAATATGAAGATGGTTGTACCCCAAGAATCCATCCATGAAGGAAATAATTTCATTTTTTGCACAAGCATTGATAATTTGGTTGATGAAAGGGGTGAGGTAATTATGTTTTGCATATGCCAAATTCAGATCGTGAAAGTCAGTGCAAACATGAATGGTTCCTTGCTTTCATTGATGGGGGGTGGGGCTGCATACCCATGTAGTATATGCAATCGAATAAATGAAGTCATATTTATCGCAACTTCTCAATCCCAGCTTTTACGGACAATGGTTTTGACGAGTGAATGGGTCTCTATTTTTGGCGCATCAATGCAACATCTGGCCATTATCAATATGGTGTTCAACGATAGTGAGGTATAGACCAGGAATTTTAGTGTATGACCAAGCGAAGACGTCATAAAAATCCTGAAAGAGCGCTTTGTAGGAAACAATATTTTCAAGAGTGCAGGAGACACCTAAAACGATGTTCTTGGTAACACTTGGCTTAACCAAAATTTCCACCTGCATGGTGGGACAGATGTTTTCTATATTACCTTCTTCGAAGGAATTGGGGGTTAGGATTTGGTTCTTGAACGAATCAATGTTTCTGCATGAGATAATGTATTTTGACTCGATAGAGAATTGGTTTAAAGACGGGGAGGGAAGGATTGGTTCCTTAGGGATGAAATGTGCACAATGGTGTATATCATACCACGGGAATTCCGGTTCTATAAGCGCTTCGAGGATTTATTTATTGCTTCCAAAGGATAAACTAGATAGGTTTGAGGGGCCTACATCTATCGATATGACGACAATATCATGGGATGATGCAGAAGGTTCATCAGAGGATGAAATGAAACAAATGGTGTTCGTCCTACTCGAAGAAGCTGCTAGAGGGTGAAATTCTTCTTTAGTGGTGACTTGGGACTCTAAATAAATTTGGAACAAGGCATCCATCATAGATCAATACTCAGGTAGATCAATGCAATGGTGTGAATAATGATCATAAAGGACACAAAATGCACAAGGATGGTTGGTGCACAATGACTTATTGTTCTCTTTGGGAGTGTCAGGGAGATCGACCACTGGAATGTTCACAACAGTCTCATCATATACCATTTGTAGATGAGTGCGCAAAAGGGGAAATTTTTAAACAATTTTGGGTAGCATAACCCAAATAATCGCATATAACGCAAGGAGGGGATGCTCAAGTTGTAATCATAAGAGGGGGATTCACAGCTTGGTTCAGATATGTCGGATTCATCACATTATTCACTTTTCCCCCATCCTTCTTCTTGGGAGGAGGTTGGGTCCTGGGTGGTGATTCCTTTGTGACTCTATGGAGAGGGTTATTGGTAGTACTTATTGGCTACATAGGTTTCAAGACAACGTGTGGTGTAGGGGGCATATTTGGAGAGGTAACGTTCCAAATGGGTAGGCCTAACATCAAACTAGGTTGGTTGAGTGTTGCCATCACAGGTGTACTCACTACTCCAGAAGTTCGAAATTGGAACAGGATTCGCTAAAGAGGAATGGCTCCCCATTCATTCCCAAGTAATGAGATAGGAGAGGGCACAGGTTGAGCTTGAGTTTGGGAAGTAGATTTATCAGAGGAGACAAAGCACAGTTATGGTATTTCTACCTTCAGAGGTGGGGGAGGTAGATCCTAAAATTTTCCTATCATGGGGGAATCATGAAATATTCCCAACCTAAAAACTGTAAAAGAGGGGATGGATGTATAGTTGAGATTGTTTTTAATCATGGGTAGGAAAGTCTCTAGGGAAACCGACCCCTTGGGATCATAATAAGTCAACTAGTCTAGTTTTATAGTTGTCCCTTCATGGGGAAACATCATAAGCCTGAAAAATAATGAAGTGAATTGTTTCATAGCGTACATGTAGCTATGCCCAAGGAGGAGGTTGTAATTTAACTGGGTGTTGAAAACCTAGATATCAATTAAAACCATTTTTTCATCTAACTCTATAGGGACATTCTCAAGAAGACCCTAAGGTTGAGTAGCGTAGTCGTCATAAGCACACAACATCATAAGGAACGGTGCAAGTTGGGAGGATCTAAGCTTCTACCAACATGTTTGGACATGACACGGGTAGAGGCACCTTCATCAACAATGCACCAATGAATGACCAAGTTTCTGATGGTGACTGGAATATAAAATGATACTAATGAGGGCATTCAAGGTTCCGCTTGCTCCAAATCGAATGTCATCAAGAGGGATTCAGAAGGATTGATTGCACATAAAGCTAACAATAACATTTTGCATTGCATAGGAAAATTCCATAGAACTTTCAATGTAGAAATGGTAGTAGGAGATTGTGCCAAACCGTCCACAATGCTTTAGTTAGGAGTAGCCTGAGCAATGGGATTATTTGTGATGCGGCACAAAGGAAACATAGGGACTTTGGGAATCCCATCGGTAGTCGGTTGATGTAGGTGAAAGTGTTCATCAACTTGAGTGGAGTCTTTCCCTTTATTAGTAGCGAAGGTTTTAGCAATCTAACGATATTGGTTACATCTTACCTGAAGGTTGACATCAATATACAACATAAGGAGGTTCTAGAATTCATATTCATGTAGTTGATTGGATTATGTTGATGGTAGTGGATAAGGTTCCATGGGTTGTATTATGATGACCTTGTGTTGAGTGAAGGGATTTTGCGAGACCATTGGTTTCATTTGAGTGGGCTTAGGAGAGGCATATTAGGCTACCCTTATGGGGTAGTAATCACATCTCGTTGGTTGGCCTCATTCCACAAATAGAAATCCTTATCCAAATGAGGGAAATGGTTGGTATAGTTCCCATAGACACCGCAAAAGGAACATGGATAGTTAGTCCATAGTTGAACAGTTTTTTCCTTCCTGGCATTTTTTTTGGATCTTGATCAACGTTGTTAGCTCCAGTGTTATCAGGAGAGTTAAGGAGTTGAACCCCACCTTCTTAGCATTGGTTGTTCCCTTTGTTCTTCCACTTATTCTTCTTTTTTGGTTGTGCTTGTTGGTTATTGGGTGCAAGTTAGGAAGGCATATTCTACTAGGCGTACACTTTCCCATGAGGAAAAGGTGGAACTGCGAGGTGTGCCTGCGTTGGAGGAGCTCAAGGAGGACCAAGAAAAGGGTAGTATGGGTTGATGGATGGAGAGGACATGAATCTGGTAAAAGCACCACCACACATGGTGCCACTACACAAGGGTCCATGAACATGGGGAGCTAAGGAAAGAGACAAATAAGAGGTACTCATTCCTGTATGCTATGAAGAGTGATATAAATCGAGGCCATAACTGGGTGTACAAACAAGACCTTGGTAAGGATCCTCAATGTTGGGGGCATTATCATATGCATAACCATTTGCAAGGGGAGGCTAAGGTACATATCGATTTATGTAGGATGCAACAACGTTAATGACACCATATGCAGCATGGGATGCCCCAGGAAATCTATCTCAGGGAAACCTCCATGAAGGGCATTGGGGATGATCATGTACAAGTAGTCGGACTATGCATAAATTAGGTCATACTACTGAGCCTTAAGAATAGATTATTCCTCAGTCTATTGGTGTTCAAAGGACACGTCTTTGCATATGGGAGGGAGAAGGGATTTCAGAAACCAATATAAAAACATCCTATCATCAAGCTTAATATTGGAGGCGAGATAGAAGGATTTCTACACCCTCCTCGTAATGCATAGGAAGTTGGAAAATTTGCAAAAAAGTGGAGGCCAAGGACACAAATTTAAGATGTGTCCCATGGGGTTGGTAAATGTACCACTTAGTTGCGACATTATTCAAGTTTATCTGAAACAGGTGAAGCATGATGGAATCATCTATAATTCTATTTGAGGAGCACCATAGGTGTAATGACATGATGTGGTTTTGGGGATCCTTTCTCGCCTTCCACTCAAACTTAGGGATGTCCAAAGTGAGTTTGTTAGGAATGGGAAGCCATTTTGGATCATGATGAACTGGTTCATTGGTTAGTCTCACCAAGTCTGGGATGTTGAGACTAGCCAAGAATGGATGGATTTTAGTAGGATACAACATAGAAGGACCAACAATGGTATCAGTCGCTGCAGCACCAGTGGAACCACTGCTAATGGTTCCTCTAGATTTGGGATGTTTCCACCACCATGGGTGGGGTTATTTTCGGCTATGGTGACAGTAGTGTGTGAAGGTGAAGGAAATCCTAACAGTGAGGAGTCAGAAACTGGTGACTTGAATAAGTGCTCCAAAGACAATGCAATGTCATAAACTAGGGTGCGGTTTGTGGATCCAATCAAATGGATTAAGAAACCATGTTGAGGGGATTGACCCCAAATTCTTTAAGAGTACCTTCAGGGATCTATAGTTATGGATTCTCAATTGAACAACACAACAGCACAAGGTTGTGGTCGGTAAAGAATAAATTGACTAACCTTTTTGTAGTCTAGGGGATTGCATCGGTTACCAGTAGTGCATTATACTAATATAGAGAAAGATGTTAATTTTTGAGCATTAATTCAATATACTCTAGGATCTTTACTGAGAGAATAACATGTATAGCATATCAATCATATCAAGCATGTCAATCATGTCAATCACAACAAGAGGCAAACATAAGAGACAATAGAAACACAAAGTTTCCATGGGGAAAACCCTAAGGTGAAAAACCCCACAACTTCCTCAGAGATAGATAGAGCAATAATACAACCAAGGTACAACCAAAGTACAAAAGATAGTCTTCTACTAGAAGATCCTCCTCCTCCTCAACTAGTGTGCCACTTTCTGAGTTTTGTACAAGTGAAGAATGAGATGTCCAAATATAGATCTCCCGATCTCTATTTATACTTGTCATCTCCTACCCAATAAACTAATGGGGTCGACTTGTCTAGCTTATCCTAATAACCCATGGTTAACTTAATCAGGGCCAACCCCACACATGGTGTTCTAATAACCCATAGGCAAGTTATGACACTTGCGACACTTGTCAATACAAATGAAGACACTTCCTTATAGAGGAATAACACATCTATATAGGAGTACAATATACACAGATGAAATACATTCCGAAGTTACATATACATCAACACTCACTCTTAACTAGGAAGGTATTTCTCGACATAGATCTGCTAGAACAAGTATTCTTCTTTGGATCATAATCAGCGAATCATCATGCTCGAATCATCGTCATCGTCATGGCTGCTGCTATCTCAATCAATCTCTTAATATACTCATCATAGGAAGTTCTACAGAGCCAATCCTTTTTCATACTGGATGTAGGCCCACCACCTACAGGTCTTCATCATCACTGGCCATACTGTGGAATCCTCAGGACTTATTATGTGCATCACAAAACCTCAAAAGAGCATCCCAGGCTGTTACGAGCACACAGCTCTACCTGTCAGATCTCCCAGGGTGGTATTATATGTGACCCCTCCACAAAACCTCGAAAGAGCATCCCAAGCTGTTACGGGAACACAGCTCTGACTTATAGGAACTCCCAGGGCTGTATTATATGTGGTCACCACAAAAGCTCGAAAGACCATCCCAAGCTTTTACGGGAACATAGCTCTGACCTATAGGATCTCCCATGGCTGTATTATATGTGGTCATGGAAAAACCTTGAAAGAGCATCCCAGGCTATTACGGGTACACAACTCCGATCTATAGGATCTCACAGGGCTGGATTATATGCCATAGGACAAAACCTTGAAAGAGCATAACAGGACTGATTACGAGGACACAGCTCAGCCTATCGGATCTCCCAGGGCTGGATTATATGTCCTCCCAAAGAAAAACCTCAAAAGAGTGTTTGCTAGATATCCCAAGGCCACATTACATGCCATAGGAAAAACCTCGAAAGACTATCTACAAACCTCCCAGGGCTGGATTACATGCTTATCTGCACAACCTGTTCCATGGCCATAGAGTATCAACCTGATACTCACCATACATCATCCTGATGTACACATGATCATCCTGATCATCATCACTGCATTGTCCTAATGCATGTCATCTGGAGCAACATCCTGAAGCTCATCATCCATGATCATCCTGATCATACAATGCATCCATCTGATGCATACACAGTATCTGCCTGATACATATCATCATACATGATCTACCTGATCATACAATGTATCCACCTGATACATATACAAATACATGATCCACCTGATCATACCTGATACATATCAACATACATGATCCACTTGATCATACCTGATACATATCAACATACATGATCCACCTGATCATACAATGTATCCACCTGATACATACACAGATACATATACATGATCCAACTGATCATATACAACATCCAACATGATGCATATACATACAAATGATCCAACTGATCATATACATCATCCAACATGATGCATATACATATGAATGATCCAACTGATCATAACAAGCATCCAACATGATGCATACATACATATAAACGATCCAACTGATCATACAGAGCAGAAACTAGAACATTGTCCTGATGCTCATCATCCAGCGCTTACATCCACAGCCATGGGAAGGATCCTCCTCTCATCATGCTTGGAATGGCTCCACTAAATGTGTCCATCACTTCTTCCTCGAAGTGTCATCAATTTGAAGAACACCAAGCCTCTCTCTGAAGTATTCAAACTTTACTCTGGCTAGTGATTTCGTCAGCACATCTACAATCTGCTTGTCCGTTACAACATACAGGAGCTTCACTACTCCTCTGTGCACCATATCCTTGATATAGTGATATTTTATCTCAATGTGCTTCGACCTGTCGTGGAACACCAGGTTCTCAGACAGCTTCATACAATTCTGGTTATCACAAAAGATACCAGTAGCCTCCAACAGGAGATCAAATAACTCAAACAGTAGCTTCCAGATCCATACTGCCTCGCAACTAGCTGAACAAGCTGCAACATACTCTGCTTCGGTTGTACTCAGTGCTACGTAGGACTGCTTCCTTCTAAACCAAGAGATCGCACCTGATCCCATACTGAAGCAGCACCCAGATGTGCTCTTCCTATCTGCAACACTGCCTACCCAGTCTGAATCAACATTACCCTGCAGGTTAAACTATTGATTCACATCATAATTGAGCCCATAGTCAATTGTACCTTTCAGGTACCTCAAAATATGCTTTACAACAACTAGGTGAACACCTCTGGGATCTGTCGGGAACTGGCTCAATGTGTTCACCGCAAAGCAGATATCTGGTCTTGTGTTCGTCAAGTACATCAAGGACCCAATCATCTGATGATACACAGTGACATCAACGACTCAGATGAAGCATCACACAGAAGCTTCAGGTTGGATGCCATAGGTGTGGTCATGGCCTTGCAGTCCATCATCCCGAACCTCTTCAAGATATCTACAGCATACTTCCCTTGTCCAAGTAAGATTCCATCTGCACTCTGCCACACCTCCATGCCTAGAAAGTAGTGCATCATCCCCAAGTCCTTCATCTCGAACTCGGCAACAAGCTTTCTCTTGGTATCGACAATAAATCTATCCTCACCTATAACAAACAGATCATCCACATACAATAGTAGTATCACAGGATTACCCTCCTCAACCTTGTAGTAAAGGTTGGAATCCGCTTTACTCTTGGTAAAGCACAAACTAGATAGAAAGTTGTCTATCCTCCCATACCAAGTCCTAGGAGCTTGCTTCAAGCCATACAAGGATTTCTTCAACCTGCACACATAAGACTTCCTGTCATGTGTCTCAAAACCAAGTGGCTGCTCCACATACACTTCCTCCTGGACTACACCATTCAAGAAGGCTATCTTGACATCCTTCTGGTGTATATTTCATTTCATCACTGCAGCCAGAGCAAGTACTGATCTGATGGAAGTGTATCTGGATACAGGAGAAAAAGTTTCTTCATAGTCAATTCCTTATTTATGGGAGAAGCCACGAGCTACAAATCTCGCTTTGTATTTCTCTATGCTACCATCTGCATTATGCTTGATCTTGTAGATCCATTTGGAAGTCACAACAGACTTCCCTTCACCTCTTAGGTCAACATACCAAACATCATTCTTCATTATTGATTGGTATTCCTTGACCATGGCATCCTTCCATTCTTTCTTTTACGTTGCCTCTTCATAACTGGAAGGTTCTTTGTTCACGATATCACATAGTAAAGCAACATAGCTGGTATGTGATCCGGTCCTTTTCTTTGCTATGTGTTCTTCTTCTGGAATGCCATACCTTTTTGCATCTTGAATGAGCTCTCTAGCCCATGTAGGTTTCCTCTTATGAGAGTCCTTCTCACAAGGTGGATCTACAGGTTCTTGCAGATCTTCAGATTCACGATCAGCATCTAGAATTGCTTCAGTCATGGTAGTATCTTGAAATCTGATTTCCTTTGGTTCTTCATGATCTTCAATAAGTGTCTTCCTTGATTTGATGAATGCTAATTTTTCATCAAATGTTACATCCCTGCTGGCATCAATCTTCTTGAACCCTGGAAAGTATATTCTATAAGCCTTCGAGCTTTCACTGTAACCCACAAAGATACCCTTCTTTCCTGAAGGATCTAGCTTTGTCCTCTTTTCCTTTGGGACATGAGTATATACTAGACAACCGAATATTCTAAGATTGTTGACTTCAGGTATCTTACCAGAGAACACTTTTGCTAGTGTCTTGTTGTCCAATATCTTGTGAGGTGTTATGTTTTGCACATAAACAACTGTCCTAGATGTTTCTGCCCATAGATGCATAGGCAGATCCTGGTCATGGAACGTTGCCCATGCTGCTTCCATGATTGTTCTATTCTTTCTTTCTGCAACTCCATTCCATTGTGGATTGTAGGGATCAGTCAACTCCCTCTTAATCCCTGAATCACTGCATAGTTTCTTGAAATCACCTGAAGTGAATTCTCTGCCATTGTCAGATCTGAAAGTCTTGATTTTCTTATCGGTTTTATTTTCCATCAAGGTCTTGAATTCCTTGAACTTATCAAATACTTCATCTTTGTTCTTCAAGAAGTAGACCCAAGTCTTCCTAGAAAAATCATCAATGAAAGAGACATAGTATACATACCCACTCAGAGAACTGGATGACATCGGACCGCATACATCATAGTGGATAATTTACAAGATTCATTTTGCCTTTCTTTCACTACTTGGAAGTGCCTTCTTTATGTTCTTTCCTTTTTCACATCCTTTGCAAACACCTTCATGCTTGGTCTTGATTTCAGGAAGACCCTCTACAGCTTTGCGTGTAATTGGTAGTGCTCTATAGTGAACATGAGCAATCCTTCTATGCCAAAGTTCACTTGGCTCCATGGATTCATGTACCATGGCATGTTCAGGTTGTCCCTTCAATTTATACAACCCTCCCTCTTGCTCTCCAATCACCACTGCATCATCTATAGTTTTACCTTTTGACCACATTAGGACTTGGCAATCTACAAATGAAACCCTCATTCCTTTTGCATCCAATGTAGATATGGAGAGTAAGTTCTTCTTGAGCCCATGTACATATAGAACCTCTTTCATCTTCAAATACTTCCCAGAGTCTAGGTTGTAGGAGGCTTCACCACTTCCTTTGATAGGATATTGATAGTCATCCCCAAGTTTCACCTTATGGGGTGACTCATGTTCAGATAGATTTACAAAAGATTCTTTAAACCCAGTCATGTGTTTGGAAGCCCCACTGTCAATAAGCCAATCATTACAACCATGAGAGATAGTACCTATGAGAGCAAAGATTAGAACATATTCTTCTTCGCTTGATGAGTCATCATCATCACTTTCTGTTCTAGCCTTATTTTTGGGAGGTTCACCATCCTCAGTAGCATGAGCATGATATCTCTTCTTGTTTCCTTTCTTCTTCTTCTTGAAGTTGTTGTCCTTTTTGTTCTTGGGACAATCTACAGCAAAGTGTCCTTTCTCATTACATGTGAAGCATCTCATATCTTTCCTATTCTTTAGATGGGTGTGAGAGGATTTCTTGTAATGAGAGTGCTCCTTCTTAGGATTGCTTCTTTTGGTGTGAGTTGTGAGAGCTTGATCTTCATTTCCCATCTTTTCTTCTCGGGCTACAAGCCTAGCCTCTTCTTGTGAACATTCATCCCACAGTCTACTGAAGGAGATTAACTTCCTTCTTGCACATATTCCTTGGATAAAGGAATCCCATGACCTAGGTAGGCCATTTAGAGTGGTCATCACAATTTCTCCATTCTCCACCACTTCATCTACAGCTTCAAGTTGTTCCTTGATCTGAGATACTTTGGAGAAATAATATTGAATGGTCTCTCCATTCAACAGCTTGACCCCTTTCAATATATTCCACAAAGTCATCTTCCGATTTATGTTCTTCCCTTCAAATAGCTTGGTCAAAAATTCAAACATCTGCTTGGGTGTCTTCAGAGATGAAGCATGTGGTATGAGATGGTATTTGATAGAATCAGCAATGATTCTCTTTGCCTTGACCAAGTTCTTCTTATGCAATTCCTTAGCCTCTGGGATAGGGACCTCAGAGCTAATGTAGGTGTCCAATTCATTTTCTTCCAGGATTAACCCAATCATATACTTCCAGGCTTGAAAGTTATCAACTCCTTCAAGCTTATCCTCAAGCTTGGTGTGGTGAGACATCTTAAAGAGTACTTCAAATGGAAATAGAAAATATTTAGGTCTTACCACTTGATTTGCTGAAAACTGGATCTGGTCCCAGATTAGGGTTTGTTAGAGAATCCCTAAAAATTCAAAATGTGAATTTCAAAATTCTGAAAGGATAGAAAGATGTGCCTTGATGAGCTAATCAGCCTGGTATATTCAGAATTTGAGATTTGCAAAGTTTCACCCTTCGAAAATTCCTTTTAGTCTTCCTGGATTCACTAGGGAGGACCCTGAATTAGGGTTTGAGTTTCCCAGAGCTTCACCCAACCAAAAATATCGATCCAAAGCTCTAAACTTCGATTTTTCCAAGGAGCTTCCATTTATGTCTTCAGATTTCAGAAATTCCTATTTTTGTGGAAACCCTAATGTTTAGGGCCAAAACTGAAAGTGCTCGGAATTGAATTCTGATTGGATAGATATATTCTCCTTGCTGAGTAGAGTCAATCTACCTTACTGATTTTCGAAAATATGTGGAGAGAAACCCAATAAACAAGAAACCCTAGTTTTTGCCACTACACAATGTCTTCTTCTGAGGGAAGCTCTGATACCATGTTAATTTTTTAGCATTAATTCAATATACTCTATGATCTTTACTGAGAGAATAACATGTACAGCATATCAATCATATCAAGCATGTCAATCATGTCAATCACAACAAGAGGCAAACATAAAAGACAATAGACACACAAAGTTTCCATGGGGAAAACCCTAAGGTGAAAAACCCCACAACTTCCTCAAAGATAGATAGAGCAATAATACAACCAAGGTACAACCAAAGTACAAGAGATAGTCTTCTACTAGCGGATCCTCCTCCTCCTCAACTAGTGCGCCACTTTTCGAGTGTTGTACAAGTGAATAATGAGATGTCCAAATAGAGATCTCCTGATCTCTATTTATACTTTTCATGTCCTGCCCAATAAACTAGCGGGGCTAACTTATCTAGCTTAGCCTAATAACCCATGGTTAACTTAATCAGGGCCAACCCCACACGTGGTGGTCTAATAACCCATCGGCAATTTATGACACTTGTGACACTTGTCAATACAAATGACGACACTTCCTTATAGAGGAATAACACATCTTTATAGGAGTACAATATACATAGATGAAATACATTCTGAAGTTACATATTCATCAACAAAAGAGACACATGCATATACACACCATAGAACCATATATGAGAGTAAATGGGACAACAGCAACAAGCTTTATATTAATAGGACCAAATCAGAGTACAATATCAATGCAGAGATCTCTTCTAATGTCGGCTCTATAGCCTATTTATACAAGTTACATACAATTATTTAGTTACAAGTATCAGTCAGTCGACTAACCAACCAATGGATTTGGGCCCACCATAGTCAGTGGAGGACCTAGTCAACTCATCGACTAGGATCCTCCAACATATCCCCCATCGAAAAAGCAATTCTTCATCCCAAAGAGATCAAAATCATAACTCAAAACTAAGTAAAAATTGATGGTCTCTGTTGCTTATGGTTGTGGGATGGTGGACGCAATTGTTGGTGTTGAACTGAAACGAGCTTCTGCAATGGCTGGAGCTGAGGAAGCAAGGCATCGTTTGAAGTTCTCCCATGTGTGAGCATTCATCTGCATGTCTACACTTAGCGCAGTAAGGTCGGAAAGTTGGTTGATCTTGTCTGGGATAGTCAAATGTTTAATGTTGCAAAGATCTGGTCGCAAAAGCAGGTATTATTGGTCGGCTACTTGAAGGAGACAGTCGATTTGTGGGCTAATTGATATGACCTCTGTCTTGGCACTCTGAGTTTGAGTATTCCATTGTTCTTTCTTTTCTTGTAGTTCATCTAGGAGGCTTTTCTCCATTTGAATCTGTTGTTCAAAATTATAAAGAGCGTCAGGGCCGGCGATGTCTTTTTGCTGGAATATCTATGCTAAATTCGTTTGTATCCTTCCCATGTCGATTAAAATCTATCCATAGGAGATATACCAATTAGTAAGTACACGAGTAGATGATGTGCTTGGTTGGAATATCCCTTCAGCTGCTCATGGAGTTCAAGAAATAACTGGTATTGATTTGCAAGAACAAAGAATGTTTGCTTGATGTCCTCTTGGTCTTTCTATCGAACAGTGTCCTAATACAATAATATCAAGGACCGGACTAAACTGGTTATTTCTTCTAATGTATTCTTGGTTGGGGGTCTATGTAGATTCGATGCTACTTGAAAGATCAAATTTTGATAGGTTTGTAAGACTGTGGTATGTTCATCCTTTATCCTGTCGAATTTCTTTTTGTCTGATACCCAGCATTTCTGTTTTTCCCGATTAATGACATCCAAGAGTCTATCTAGCTCATGATCCTTTGGGATGGCAAGGTCAAATGTAACTAGTGGGTATTCAGTATCCTTGGTGAGATTTATTTTAACTTTCGACGGATTCTTATTATTTATTTATTTTTTTACTCTAAACCATCAACTAGGGTTGTGATGCTAGGAGTCACCATTGTAGACGATGACAGTGGTGTAGGTTATTTTGGTGGAACAAATGACCTACGTGAAGTGGTCTATTTAGGAGGTGTCATCGACTGAGGAAGACAAGTCAATTGTAATGGAATGTTCGAGTCAGGAGGGATGGTTAACTCGAGAGGAACGGTAGATTTAGGATGAGCATATGATTCAGCGAGCAGAATCGACTTAGCTGTATTGGTAAACTTAGGATCCATGGACTCATTAAGAGAATTTGATCCATGAATAGACGACTGAGGGACATCGTTTAACATTTTCAAGGTTGTTTGTTCTATTGGTGTATCATAAGCAACAAGTGATTGTGATGGTTCCAGACTGTCGATACGTTCAAAGCAAGTGGTAAAAGTGGGGAGGGTGGTGGGTTTGATGTTGTAGCCAAGGATTTTTCAGACAAGGTTACTCTCAATGGGGGGTCTACAGGAATATGGGGCGTTTCCGTAGAATCTACGACAGTGCATGTGGCAACAATAGTTTTCTAGTGGGGAAAAATGTTTGGAATATTGGTGATGAATTTTTGAAAGTCAGGGTCTTTCATATAGCTGGGTTGTGATGGGGAAGCTTCCTCGATAATATTCAAAGATAGGGGCAATGAATTATCAAGAACCTACACAAGATCTTCAACTTGGAATGGTTTACTGATCGATTGACAACTCTTTATTCAGTCTTTTGAAATCAACACAAATTCTTGACTTTGTTGAGTTGTTTTTCTTGATGTGACAAACTAGAGCTTGATCTTGAGATATTCTAATATGTGTAGTCGGCTTCGTGTTTGCAAATTGTTTTATAGAATCAGTTGACCCAGTTTGGTGACAAGTTTGATGCATATCCCTCATTCTTATTGCGTGACTTATACTTGTGCCAACTAGTGTTGGTAGGCGACCTTGATTATTGACATTTTTTAATACTTGCTCGATATGTTAAGTCAAAGATTCGTGTTCTTTATGTGGAAGGGTCGGGATGCTTGTTGGTTCCCTTTTGTTAAAAATAATAGTCGGGTGCATTCTAATTTTCTCCTCAACGATTTTTGTAATGAACGATACAGTGAAGCAGTGCTACATCCTTTTTCTAGGAATGACTTTAACATACCAACAGTCGCGGGCTTGTGTTTCATAGTTTTCAAGTTTCCAATCATATAATTCTAAATCAAAGTTATACCCAATAGATAAGGGAGTCCCAATCACAGTTCTAAGTGATCCCCAATCACAATTCTCTGTGCTTGTTAGCTTCGACGGAATATTCATTGTTGTGAACGATCTGATACAGACGTCGAATGTCTTCATCATGATCATCAAGTTCCGACGGGGTTTTCCTTGAGATGGATTGCTTGGTACAATTACTTTTTTCCCGTCTCCTTTGAGCTTAATCCGCTCTTTCTCTAGTGAAATGGAAGCTTTCATTTTACGTCACCACGGTCGTCCGACTAATGCTATAAAATATTTGGCTCTGTGTTGGATGGGGTTCAAGTTGGGATTTTGCACAAGTGTTGAAAAGCGCGCATTACGCGTGGCGGCAGGCGATAGCCAGTTTTGAGAAATTGTGCATGCCACGCGACGGCAATGGCCAAGGCATGGTTGCGCAGTAGGTTGGTGCGCAAAGTCGCCTATGAGCCATTTTTGGTACGCAATATAGGTAAAGTTCAAATGAGGAAATAACCTATTTTGGGTAACGAACAGGTGGAAGGCATAGGAAAGGGACCTGTTCAAATGAGTGGCGGCAAGCAATTGAGAAGCTAGGCCACTACGTCGATGGCGACGGGAAGGAAGAAGGAGTGGAAAGGGATGGGCCATGATGCAGTTGTAACCGTTTGAGGACTGCGGCTGTCAAAAGAGTGTGTGAGCCACGAGTGGCCCAGCTAGAGCAAGAGGAGTAGGCTGTCGAAGACGATAGCTAGGGGGGTACTTAGCCACACCAGTCTTGGAAACCTTAGGGTTTCGGCCTAATGATTGTAAAGACACGACCCTTAGGCGTGATCTATAAATAAGGGCATTTTGTATGGGAAAGGCTTAATCTCTCGTAGAACTAGTCATTGTTGAGTATTGTTAACATCTTTTGAGATTTGAAGCTATTGTAAAGGCTCTATAGCTCAGTGCGTAGAGACCTATCTGAGAGAGAAGAAAGTCTGTAGCTAAGTGCAAGGACTAAGAACGGTTGTACCCTTCCCAAAAAGAGCAATATTAAAAATCGTTCTTGTGGACGTAGCCTCCATCCAAGGGGTGAACCATGTTAAATTATGTGTTATGTGATTGTTGTGTTTATGATCGTTCATTTGCTTGGTATGAATGTTTAATACTACAACAGTTTGTTATGTGATTGCTTTTATATGTATTCACAGCAAGAGAATGGGAATAATATGTTAAGTAACACATGCGAGGATGAATGTTAAGTATTCAACACTTATAAGTCTGTGAATGTATGAGTCTGTCGATTAGTCACATAGTTGACATTGAATTTAAGCACAGCATTGGAGTGCGGAGTATTGTATGTTTATTTAATTGCATGCAACATAACAATAAGAACCTGAATGTGTTGAATGGATAAAGAATGCTAAGTAAGATTGGTTAGAGTTAATCAAGTCTTGGAATAGATGCACGGTCTAGATGACGCTGAACCATTGAGATTTGTTGCAAGATAAGTTGTTGATAGCTTATTTTCGTAATGCAAGAAGTGTCCCATACCATGCAGTCCTTGGATGCGCTAGTGCGCAAGCACCTCTGCTTGCCGAAGTATCCAACGCGAAGTAGAGACTTCACGCAGTTGTATGTCCGCAACAGCCCGTATAGTGCTGCGCCGCTCGTCAGTCCTTTTACCTTCGCATCACCAGGTTGCATAAACTTGATTCTACAACCACCCCCTCAGCTTCACCTCGGCTGAGACCTCAGGATGCGCGCTGTCTGTTGCCAAAAGGGCCGGTGAATAGGGTTTTGTTGGTTCCTTGAACCACGAAGTACCTGGGTCTACACTCGAAACCTCTAGATCAGTTATATACGCCAACAAATGGTTCTATTTCCCGGCTAAGACCAGTGATGCGATAGCGTATTTGGAAAAGTAATGTGTGAAGAAGAATACGAGTTCCCATTGGGTTCAGACAAGTGGCATCCTGAAAAGAAAGAGATCTAGGATTGGTGTGACAAGATCGAAAGAGATTTTGTAACGAAAGAGAATAGACATCCACGTCTCTCTGACGTACAATGGTTGAACAGATATTTGTGGAGAGAGATTCATGAAATATTTTGGGCTTCATTTGGAAACGATTTGCATGAGTAGATTTCATGACTCGTAGAAAAGAAAACCTATTTTCAGGGAGTACTACAGAGTGGACTCGAGAGCTCATAGCACAACTCAAAGCAATAGACATCCCACTGACGCGAGCAGTCGACTTCTAGGTTGATAGCATGCTTGAAGGATTTGTAACAAAATTTATTGTAGACACGCTGAAGCATACTTTTTCGAAGGATTCAGAGTTAAGTTCCTGAACAGTCTAAGTCTATACATTAAAATCCTTTTAGCTGAGAAAGGCGTTTTAAGAATGCAGTAATATTTTTTCATCTATCATGGTCAATAGCATTTTTAGTGATTCTGAAGAAGAGACACATAATCTGAGAAGTGGAAAGAGATATAAGTTCAATAAAGAAAAGAATCCCGAAGGACCTGGACTCCGCATCGATACCAAAATCCCATGTGACCTTAACAATCAAATCGCACAGTCATCTGCCACCATCCATCCTATCACACCTCAGAACCCACTGGTTGCAAATACCGCGCAACCCCTACCTCAGAATCAACCTATTCCGAGCGTAGCGCAACCCAGACTGCAGAACGTTAATACTGGTAATACTACAGGAGTAGGGGATCAGGCCATTCCGACTCAGGCTAGTCCATGTAAATTCCCCTCCCATGGATCGAACGCAAGGAAGGGAACATGATACCCAAATCTGGGCTTTTATAAAATTTATCCCATTTCAAAATTCATGATCACGGATAAATATAAACAATTGCATTACAAATAAAATGCATATGTGTGCAGTCTCAAATCAATTAAACATGCAAAGTGGAATAAGGACATCTTTCACTCACCTTTTCCACATGCATTCAACATATCAATAACAGTCATCACCTAATTAAAACAGTGCAGAAGTGCATACACATAAGAGAATATAGTTATCTCACTGTAATGTTGTCCCAAGCAACTAGCTATGTCGCTGCAACGTTCCACCCAACCATAGGTCTCTGCCCAGCCTATATTCTTTCAGCACTCAAAGACCACCCCCGATCTGGGCATGATATCTACAAGGAAAAGGGGACTCTCAAGCTCAACACAGTCCAAATTAATGGATACCCACCTCAATCCCAGCACTCATTTACACACAGCAACCTCAAAAACTGGGCATGGATACACATTTCAACAATGGGATTCACAGCATAGGGTCTATGGGTTTTCCCCAAATTGTTGCATACCCAAAACAGATTGTGGGAAGAGGGAACCAATCCCCAGGGCAGAAACCGATTTCTGCCACAAATGTATGAGCATACAGTGGGCCAAAACGGACTCTACAAAACCCCAAAACCGTTTTATTCTTTTCCCCACTATTAGCCACAACAAAAACGCCCTTCCCAACTAGGAAAATGAAGGGAAACACAGGAAATCCATGGAGGAAAACTCCCAGGTAGCTCCAAACTCGTGAGAGAGAAAACCTGATGGGTGAATAATGGCTTGGGGCAATTTCATGGCTCCTTTCTTGCCCAAGAATCCAAACTCAAAATTCTAGGAAGGGTGGCTTTCCCATACTCGAATTTGGACAACCATACCTCTCCATTCCCCAAGGCATTAACTACCTCAACCAACTCTTGGGAGGAATGAATGATTGGGCACAAAAGTCAACATGGGTAGTCGAGGGTTCATGGGTTCTCTCAATGACACTTGGCTTGACTTGATTGGCTCAAGGGTTTGAATATTTCCCTCCCAATTCCTCGTAAACATCATGCCCCCATCTCTTGTTGCATTGCATAGCTAGTTGTGGGCATTTATATTAAAATGCATATTTACAATTCCCATGGTTCACTAGCACATGGGTAGCATAATATCCAATACTTGCCTCTTCAAGGTCGAGCGTTCGCAAGCGAGGCCTTGGCCTTGAGCTCCACACTAGGAACCGCACATAATATGCATACAATATTTACATTATAGCCCAGAATATCCTAAAGGTCAAAATGGGGGTATTACAGTCCACTTCAGAATACCCAACCTCAGAATATTCTGCAGAGTAGTAGCCCTAGCACTATCCCAAGTACCACATTTATTTTTCCTGCGCAGATAGTTAGCACTACTCAGAGCACTACACCACCAAGAAGGAGAATGACAGATAATGATATAAAACTACCGATATTCAAAGGAACGGGTCTAGAAGACCCTGATCAGCACTAGTTTCTATGTGAAGTTGTATGGAGTGTAAAGCAGATCTAGGATGATGCTGTGAAGAGATCGCAGCTCATCACCACCTTTAGAGACCGTGCCTTGCATTGGTTTATGAAATATTCTCAGGCACAGCCGAGAACCCTAACAAAAATTAAGGCCACACTCACCGTAGAGTTTAAGAAGCCAAAATCAGAATCGCAGTGCATAACAGAATTAAAGGAAATCAAGCAGAAGCCCACCAAATCGGTCTGGGAATTTGACCAAAAATTTAAGACACTGTTGGATCAAGTGAGTTTTGAGATAGCTCCGCAACAGCATAAGGAATGGTTCATCGCTGCATTGTTTCCCCACATCATACAATAATTAATGCAGCAGAAGTTTGCATTGTAGGCAGAATCCTTAGAGATCACAATGAAGTTGGAGGCTTCGCTAATTGGTGAGACTAGTTCGGTGATGTCTCAGATCCAGAACCAATTGACTGCCTTGACATTAGAATTACAAGGTATAAAAAATGGAAAGGACCAAAGATATGAACACAAACGTGAAGTTTGGTGCACAGGATACAAAGGAGAGGGCCACACCAGAGAACATTGCCTTCTATTTCAGGATTATCCTGACAGTGGCGCACCAAACCCAATAAATATGAATCAAAATCAGGTGCCATGGTGTGAAATCTGCAAAAGCAGAAGACATAGGCCTGAGGATGATTACCTCATACATAAATATGTAAAGACACCTAAGAGCTTGTATTGTAATTTCTATAAGTCAGTTGGACATGACGAATCCAACTGTCGCACATATGATCTCATGAATCAGGGAACACCCACTATGATAAGGGAGGATATAGAGGTCATGGTGGTGGATACCGGGGGAGAGGAAGAAATGTGGGCTCGGCGCAATGAAGAGGCCACAGCTAGGTAATCTGTTATAACTGTGGCCAGCCAGGACATGTTTTTGAAGATTGTACCAACTCATTCACTACATGTAGTTACTGTATATCATTTGAGCATGTTATTGAAGACTGTCCTATACTTGAGGTAGAAATGCAGAAACGAAGAAGGACAGAACCACCAAATCCCAACATTCAGTTGATCGCAGCAGAGAGAAGAAATGTGGATCCAAGTGTAAACGTGGTAACACACAGTGGCGCTGATACAGGAAGGGATGGAGGCACAGAAGCTTTGAATTCTGGAGCGCACGATCCTAAGTAGAATTCTAGTGAACCAGTATGGAATAGAAAAGCACCGGGTCTCGACTTACAGAAAAATAAGGGAGCATTTGAGGAAGCGTAGTACATGTTCAGAGCACCACCACCCGGCTCCCCGAGAACCTAGTTGCGCAGTGAAGTACCGCAAAGAGAGGATATGCCAATGGCATATGATCAGACTGTTGAGATATTGTAACTTCAAAGAATATTATATTTGTACTTTATTATTCTGGAGATGTTTCATTCCTCCTTGAAGATCTTATTGTATATCCGGAGATGTTTATTCCTCCGTCAGATTGTGGTAAATTGGGTTATTAGACTTCCCTAGTGGGGGTCGGCCCTATATGTGTTATGTGGGTCAAAGGGTTATTAGACCACCCTAGAGGGGTTAGCCCAGTCAGTTGTAGTGGGGTATTTAACCCAATGGTTAAATACGAGCCTACATGATTTGTGTAAAAGACAAGTTGGAGTAGTGTATAAATAGAGGAGGTGTATTCCTCATTTTAAACACACTCACTCACTTGAGAGTGGCGCACTTATGAGAGAGAAGTCTGCTATGGAGAAGGAGGAGCTTATGCTCAGGGTTACATCTTTTGTATTTGCTGGTCATCTATATTGAGGAAGCTTTGCTGGGTTTTCTACCCCATGAGGGTTTCCCAGGATAAATCTGTGTCTCTTGTGTTTATGTTGTGCTTGTTGTTTCTTCAGTGATCCTGTATATGCTATTATTGTGAAATGGAATGTAATGTTGCTATTTTCTGTCTTAGCATATTAAATATTAACATGGTATTGGAGCTAACCTGAAGGAAGGAAATGTATGGCACTTACGACACTTGCTTCTCTTGCGACAATTTGAAGGTTAGGGTTTTATATAGCAAAAACCAGTCATCGTGGAACTTTCGCTATAAATCCATTTATGCGAAGGTTCAGGATCTGAAAATTTTACAGGTCGTAGATAACATCCCCAGGTACCTTCTGTCCAAAGGGAACCCTCCGATTTGTTGTACTTTGTGAGTTATCATCTGTACAAGTTAGGGTTTCTGCCTCTTCCAGATCTCAGTCAAAATCAGGTGACCTAGGAAAAAAGGTCATAACTTGGGCTAGGAAGCCCCAAAGGAAATTTCATAAAACGTGATAGGTGGTACACAGACTGTGCTATCTCAGGAAAATTTTTTAGAGGCCGAAACTGAACCAGTGACACGTGGTACGCCGTACAACTTCGCTCTCCTGTTTTATCCCATAAATAGGTCACGTTGCGACACTTGGCATAACTCTCTTTCAGAAAATCCAATTGAGGTAAGACCTGTCGGGATGGAAATATGACAGGTCAGGATACCATAGAAAAAATATTCAGACCCTGTGGAGCAAAAATTTCGTAGTTACAACAGAAACAATCAGGTACATATTTCTGTTAAAACAGAATTATTTTTGGAGCACCTTCATTCATGGCTTCCGGAATTTAGGGTTTCGGGGAAAGTTAGAATTTTTGGAATCGAAATCCACGGATGAATGTTACTCAGGAAAATCGAAATTTAGAGTCCAAGATCGAATTTTTTGGTTGGGTAGAAGACCGGGCTTGATCAAACCCCAGTTCGGTATTTTGATCGGAAAGATGGAAAATTGGGTTTCAGCAAAAGTTGGAATTTTTTAAGTCTGTGACCACGGCTGGAAGCTCCTCAGAAAAATAAGAGTTTAGAGCCTTGGATCAAACCTTTTGATTAGGAAGAAGGGTGGGCTTCATCAAACCCTTGTTCGGGATCCTGTACAGAAGATCCAGAAGTTTCGAAGGCAATTTTGAGGGGTCAAATTTTGGAGATTTCAAAATTGAAGTATGCTATTTTGATCAGCTCAACAAGACACATCCTTCCATCCATTCATAAGTGTGAAAGTCAAAGATTGAATTTTTAGGGTTTCTCTAGCAAACCCTAATCAAGATCCAGATCAAGTTTCAGGGGGAGTTGAGGCTAAGGCCTTACATAAGAAGACTACAAGAAGTCTCGATAGGTATGACTTAAGGAGGTTCAGGTATGTCTTGAAATCTGATTCCTGATTAAGTTCATAATGTGTTTGTCTTCATATTATTTATCAGTACAATCTTGATTAATGTTAGAATTGTCTTATCACCCTAGTAACAGTATGAATGCATGTGAATGATCGAAGACATTCATTGATTAGGGATATATGATTGTACTAATGCATTATGGTGTTGTATGAGGTTGATGTTGTCTGCTAACAAGATACAGGTACATCACAAAAGACAAATCAAGTTCCTTAAACATGACAACATGAAGAAAAAGACTCATCCATAATCTTTGTTCTACTTACAAGGTATGTATTACTTTGTTATATTATGATTAACCTATGAGATATGCAGGTTCTAGCACAGGATCTCTAAATCATTGAAGAGAACAAAGAAGATATTGTTTAGGTATGTTAGACATAACTAAGCAGGTATACTAATCCAGGTATGTTTTCCTATGTCAAGTTAGAATCTTACCTTGTGTTAGGATCCCTTATATAAGTATACTTGGTATGATTGCTTATGCTTATTCAAAAAGTTAGTAATCAAGGGTTTATGCATATTATGTCTCTTATCTTGATGATTTAACTAACCAGAAGAGTACTATGATCAAACAAGAATATGCATGAGTAAAAGAAGACTTCCTTGAAACCCTGAATACTAATGATCATGACTATACATATTCAAGATTATTTAGAATAATAATGTTTTTGATAATATTGAGAATATACTAATGAATGTATGCTTGTGTATGAGATCATGAGAATGACACTAGTGCACACTTGAGCATGCACAGTGGTACAGAATGAATAGAAGTTCAAAAGACATATAGAAGATCAAGTGGGAGGCAACCACACAAACATAAAAGATAAGTATTTGAGTTGTTATTTCAAATAGTAAATGATATTGCTTGTATGCATATTTGTATTCCTATAATATATCATGCTGAGTGTAAACATTCATAGAGCATTGAACAATATACTACTAATATGCATATGATTGGTAAGTTGGACAAACATTCCATTGTTGCTTGTCTAGAATGAAACCTCTTTGCTGACATGCTGAGAGTTGTGCACACTCTCGATAGTATGTTCTGGTAGATATGGAAGGCATCTAGATAGCCAGTGTCTGCATACAGGATATGGAAAAGTGTTGTGCCAAAGTATTGGTCAAGATAGTTGCATAACTATGTAAATGATATTTGTATGCATAATAAGTTATCATGTCAACACGATTTCATGATTATGAAGTATTACTAATCATGTACTAATCAAACAAAATATAGAAGGCTCATGGCTAGAAGATTCTCTTAGAAAGAGGAAGAGAATCATGACAAGATGTTTGCTCTAAGTGGATAGATAAGACCATTCTCTTAATGGTGTAATTAAAGAAGAAGTGTGAATCAGGTTCTGTATGGGTACCCAGGATTGTTAGTCAATTGATGAGCTTAATGATCATCATGGGTGATGTGGATCTCAACCTTTGCTACAACGTTGAATATGGCTTCTATACACAGATGACATGGATGCAAGAAGGAACTCACTACAGAGTTTGAATGATATTGAGGCTCATATCAGTAGACCCATCTGACGAGAGATGGCACATATAGATATGCAGAAGATCACTCAATGCAGAGTGTTAATTGTTATAGCTTGAAATGACACCTCTCCGTCCGTGACGAAACTTGTTTCCCTTGGTCGCATGACGACACTTTTTGAGATCAAGTTCAGTCACACAACAGGACATTTGTGGATGGAGGAGTCATTTGGGACACTAAAAATGGTTGAAATTACCTCATTCTTGACCCATTTGATGTATATGACCCTTAGGAACATTTTTCCAGACCAAACCATCTCCTGAAAATGAGCAGAAAAGCCTGTTTTTGGCCATTTTTCAATATGAGCGCGACTCTACTGTGGACATAGTAGCGCCCATTGCCATATGTACGCGACTTTGTCTCATTTAAAGTAGCGCCCATTGCCATATGTACGCGACTTTGTATACTGTAGAGTAGGGTACACTCTTGTTTTGGTCAAAATCTCGAAATTCGAGTAAGTTAAGTTGGTTGGGAAACCTCTTGAGCGGTTGTAACTTCTTTTCCTCTTCCTCATTGACTATATAAGGAGGGTAGAAGGGTCATGTGAGGGGAGCAAGCCTAATTGCAAAGTTATGCTGGAGGAATGGAGACTCTCATCCCCCTCTCTTGTGCTTCAGTTTTGGTAAACCCTAGTACAATTGCTTAGAGGCTGGGATCCTTGGAGAACGGAAGCAGGAGACCTTGAATCTAGGTTTCGTGAAGTGCCAAGCTTGAAGGAAGGTATAATTGTATGTACTTGCTTTCATTCATTAATAAAGATCAGACGTTCTTCTCTTTCCAAATATGACCTATTAATGTGTCTCAGATTTGATTACAGTTTGTTTATAATCTGATGTCTTCTTCTATTATTAATATCAGTCTTATATATGTAGTCAAATGTATTTGAGAAAGGTATCAAGTTGTTTTGCAGGTCTGGGCATTGCGACACTGGATAAGCATTGAAGAGCGAGGGAAGCAAAGCTAGGATCAACCTTCTGAATGAGGTTCCTACATCTCTAAACCCTAATCTCTTCATTTATTTGTTGTACTTGCAGAATGCTTGTAAGTCTATCTTTATCACCGTAAGTTGGTAGTTTCTCCCCTGAACTATAGGTGCATTTTCCCCACAACAGAATGGCGACTCCGCTGGGGAAAATCTAACTGCTTAGGGGTATCCAAGGTCATTTCTTCAGTCTTGTTTGATGGTCTTTGTTCATTTTCTTGATTAGGATCAGTTAGTAGGCTCTGTTTGACCCTCCTGGGCTTTTTACAGACCCTTCCCAGCCCTTGCAAACCTTTGTGGACCCAGTTTGGGGGTTTTAACCCCGTTTTTTAGACTTTTTTTTTTTTTTTTGTACGCTACTGTTTGTACCACACAGTAGCGCCCATACTACTATGAGCGCTAGTTTCCTTCATACACAGTAGCTCCCATACTGCTATGAGCGCTAGTTTCCTTCATATACAGTAGCGCTCAAAATCTGGGTTTGAAATTTTTGAGTTTTTGGGTTGTGGACCCAAATCTAGGGGCTGTGGCTGCATTTTTGGGGGTCCCTGATGACTTTAGGTCTGTGTTAAACCCCTGTAGGTGGTCTCCCATCCTTGTATTGATCCTACATTCATGATTTGAACCTCTTTTGATCATTTTGGGCTTGTTTGGAAAGTTTTGGGGTTTGTTGACTTAAGTTGGGGGGTTGTGGACCTGTTTGGTGTTTTGTACCTTAATTTGAGTCTGATTGAACTTGCTTGCCCCATTTCCACTGGATTTGAAACCTCTTGAGTCTTTTTGACCCTATTTGTATCTATTTGAGTGAAATTTCTCTTTTAGGTTGGTTTCTTGTCCTCCCTTATGCTTTTAGTTTTTCTTTTGTAGTGAAAGCTCAAGTGTTTTGGCTGTTGTTCAAGACCTTGTTTGCATTGTTTACGTGCAGACCTGACTTTACCAAACCATACTTCTTCGTAGGTCATTCGCTTCGTTTGGGTCTAAAAGTAGTTTTTGTACTCTTTTCCCAATGTTTGGCATGCTTACATCAATAAGAATTTGAAAGTCATATTGGTAGCTTTTACTGTTTCATAAAGAGAACCTGAAAGTTTCTTTGCTTTGCTTTGATAGTAGGTTAGTTTCAGTTTTTGTTTCTTACCTTTGAAAAGCATAAAGAATTTTGATTTATCTTATAAATAGAGTACCTTGCAAGTGGCTTAAAAGATTTTAGAGTGCTTTGCATCAAAAAGAACAAGTTTTCTTTTGCATACTTTTTGGTTTGAGTAGCTGCATTTTTAGGTTTTGAGTTTACTTTTGTACATTTAGACTTTATTTTTACCCTTTTTGCATTCAAAAGATTAAAAAATTGCATTTGCACATGCATTCTAGATCAGAATTTTAAGACTTGCATTGAAAAGAAAAAGATTTGTTTGGTGGTAAATATTTCATTTTCAGTACTCTATTTCTGTTATAACCACTCTCACACACTCACTATCCCCTTTGCGTAATAAAAGCCCTTAAAATTTATTAATAAAATGAACTAGAAACCTTTTCTTTTTTTAGGGCACACTACACCAACTAGTCTTGGTTAGGGTCTTGGGTTTAAATCACCTTAAACCACCCAAGATCACACATTGCGCAAAAATCGTAGTGAGACTATCATTAGGCAAACCCACCTCACTCAAAATTTGCCTGGGAGCATATGCAGTAGGTCAATGTGAGATCAGTTTGTGGGAATACCCCTCCTACTTTCTGTTCGAGCATACGCCAGGATCGGATTGCGTATTGGGGACTCTTTCGAGTTTCGGGCTTAGCTACCCTGCCCACGCTTTCTGATTCGACCGGTGACTGTTCCCCCAGGAGTTTTCGGTGTTGTGGTATCCTTAGTATCAGACTCTAGGTTCATACACAGGTGACAGCGGAGGGTATATCCGCTATACCTAGGACAGACGTGGGAGGAAATCCCTTGCAGGTCTTTGGGAGGGCGGTTGGGTGATTCCAGCGCTTGCACCCTTAGTCATTGTATTGTGGACCCCGGGTAACTGTCCTTCATCCTTCGTTGATCTGTTATGGGCCCTCATCATCCCAGACTCTTCTCCGGAAGGCATCTGTTTGCCTGGTTTGATTTACTTAGGACCTCTTTTTTAGTGGTGTGCTCTTTGTGCTACTTTTTTTTTTAGTTTGCCTTAGAGAATTTCTTGTTCATTTGAGCAGGAAACTATGTCTAGCATTCCGGCGAGTGCCAATCAAGGTACCCCTGTTCCGGGGGATCCTTGTGCTGTTCCATTCATTGGAAACATTGGTGCTCCCTTAATGGCTACTCTGAATCTTCCTGGATTCACTATTGGGCTGCCGGTTTGGTTGTTTTCCACTCCGAATGCCTTGCATGCTCCTGACGCTTCTTTTGTGAGCACCTCAAATCAAGAGCATCAGAACCCTGTGCCTCCTTTGCCAGTAACATCTTCTCCTCCTCCTTCTACCTCATGTGGCGAAAGTAGCAATACTAGTAACCAGCAGTCTAAAAGGAATAGACGGGGGAAGAATAGGAAGAAGATGCCAAAACAAGGGGGCAAGCACCCTGCCTCTGCAAATCATGTAGGGGGCACCCACCCAGCCTCTGGAGGTCATGCTGGGAGAAAACTTTTAGTCACTGAAAATCATACTGAAAGTTTGTCTTCAACCACTGTCAGTCATGTTGAGGACACGTCATTGATCACTGCTAGTCATATTAATGACAAGTCACCAGTTCCTGTGAGTCATACTCGAGACACCAGATCAGCCACTGCAAGTCATGCTGAGGGAGTTGACATTGTCGACAAACCCAACAAACAGAAGCTTAAGTTCCCTTGTAAGTTTTGCGAGGGAGACCACCTTACTTACTTGTGCCCTGTACTTCCAGAAGTGCAAAAAGTGTGGTCCTTAGTTCAAAAGTCTTCTGCTTCTGAGCAACCAGCCTCTGTGAGTCATGCTGGGGGCAAGCTGTCAGCCAATGCTAGTCATGCTGAGAGTACTGACGTTGTAAAGGAGTCTAAACCTATAGGACGGAAACCAAAGTTCCCTTGTAAACTTTGTAAGGGAGATCACCTTACTCACCGATGCCCTGCCATTCCGGAGGCACGAAGAGTGTGGTCCATGTCTGAAGGAACCTCTGTTCTTGAGTTGTCTATAGATTCCCTGCAGCCAGATCAACCTTTGGTTGATAAAGTGGTTGAACCAATGCAATCTTTGGTCGACCCCACTCTTCCTTCGGAGAGTGAAGTGATTGAATCGATGCAATCTTCGACCGATCCCATCAGTCCTTCAGAGATTGATGCACCTACTACTGAAGTCTTCTGCATTACCAGTTTGGATGTTCCTGAAAAAGGGGGCACTTCATCTGTGCCATGTGAACCCCTACCAAGCCCTAGGATTGTTTCCTTTGATTGGAATAGTCTAGCCGAGCCTCGTCTTCCTTCTTCGACACCTTTCCAAATAAAGGTTGATATCGGGAACCATACGGTTGATCGATGCATCGTTGATGAAGGTGCTTCTGTTAGTATCTTATCCGCTTATGCTTGGAGAGATTTGGGTTTCCCTAATGTTATTCCAGCTGTTAATTGGCCGTTGACCTTTGATAGAAGACCTAGTGAACCGATCGGATTCCTCCGTCAGGCACCTGTTACCTTGGGTGGAAAAACAGTCTTAGTTGATTTTATGGTTTTAAAGGACCCTATGGACTTTGATATGATCCTCGGGCGTGATTACGTTTATGCTATGCATGCTGTGGTGTCTACGCTTTTTCGTGTGATGCATTTCCCTCATAATGAAAACATTGTCACCATCGACCAGCTTGCATTCGTTGATCCTCCTTATTACCCATCTGTAGACCAGTCTGATCCCTCGTCATTAGGCACTACTATGTCACATGCGCCTCATGTGGCATATTGTTCCTTGAGTTCAACTGCTACTGAGAAGAAGTCTCTGAGTTCATGCTTACCTTCTCGGGACTTGGTCCCAGCTTTTGACCAAGTGACACCTCCATCTGAATGTTTAGATATGTATTCTATCTGGGATGATATACTTCCTTCCGATGAAGTTTTCCTAGAGTCTATCGTACAGTCTGCCATTCATTTGGATGTTGATCCAGTCGCAGTCATGTCCAGCCCCAGTTTGACCTTAAAGTCTGATCTTCCTACTGTTAAGTCTTTGGACTCTCCTATAGATCAGCAAATCGGTGTTCCTGCTGAGTTTGATTATGCTTCTAGAATTTTCAACTCCCGTGATGATGAATTTGTTTCTGCAGATTCCATCATGTCCTTCAACTTTGATCTTCATCCTGAATTTGATCTTGTTGATTGTAAGTCCTCGGGCTTGGGTACCATAGAGTCTTCATTCGAATACTCTGCCTTGTTTATGCCTGCTGTTGATGATAGTGAAGTTGAAAGTATTTCTACCACAGTGACTTGTATCGGGTCTTCCTTTACATATGTTTTAGATATGATCCCGGTACTAATGTTTCTTGGAGACAGGATTCTTAGCTGGATGTATACTTGCTTACTGGTCCTTTTCGACACCTTGTGCGACCATGTCAGGTATATTCGGAACCTTGCATATAGGTTTAGGCTTCCCCACTGTTATGTTGCATTTGAACCTTTTGCCATCCGAATTCGCCATAGGGTCGAACCTGTTGGATATTGGTGTGTTAGCCATCTCTTTATGCATTGTGCACCAGTCCGACAGCAGAACCTACCTAACATGGGTCATCCTAGTCAGCACCCTTATGCCATTCTGGTGCCCATGCTGAGTTTTTCTCATAGGTTCGGGAGCCTTTTTAGATTCACCATGACTTTGAGAAGAAGCCTCATATCTTTCTTCCTCATATATTTCTGGCCATCCCTGATAAGGTTCCCATCTTTGTGTTCAAATTGCATATGCATCTATTATGATCCCGCTTGCGCTAATGAGCCTGAAGCCGGCTTCCACGCTTTTAGCCCGTTGTATAAGCCTCCATCTCTGATCTCATTTCCGCTAAGCCCTGTATCATTTTGCCTTCGCGATTTGACACCTTTTACCTGGAGGAGACACACCCTGAGTGTCCTTATCTTGCTCATGTTCCTTGCATTAGGCATAGCTTTGTTCCATGCGCTTGGAGCTAGTTTCGCATGTCCCTGACACTCGTCTCCTCCCATTTCGAGCATTCTTCTTTTACTTCGAGCTCGTTAAAAACAGTAAGTAAGTTACGAGCAGTCTTCCACCTTTCCTTCGAGCTCGTTAAAAACAGTAAGGAGGCTACGAGCATTCTTCTACCTTCACTTCGAGCTCGTTAAAAACAGTAAGTAGGTTATGAGCATTTCTTTCATCTTCACTTCGAGCTCGTTAAAAACAGTAAGGAAGTTGTGAGCATTTTCCTATCTCCTTTGAGCTCGTTAAAAACAGTAAGGAGGTCATGAGTTTACTTTTCCGGACTCGTTAAACCTTTACGAAAAAGATCCCTATGGAGTTCTTTTAAGCCCTTTTCAGACTCCTTAAATAGGAAAAGTTTGCCGAGCATAGTTGTCTTTTCGGGCTCGTTAAAATAACTGAACTGACATCCACTTAGGTATAGAATTACCCCTTTTCCGGGCCTTGGTGGATAATTTACGGAAAAGGTATACTCTAGGTATACTCTTGTATGCGCTAGAAGAGTTCTTCTTCCATCATTTTACACTTTTTCGGGGAAGGAGACTAACTTTACGAAAAAGGACCTTTGGAGTCGTCTTTAGGGTTTTCAGACTCTCGAAATGTGAAAACACCAAGCGAGCACATACCAATCCGGGCTCGATATAAAATCCACGGATAAGTGTATAGAGGACTGTTTAAGTTTTTCAACTCTATAAGCAAGAAAACACCGCCGAGCACAGACCAATCCGGGCTCGATATAAAATCCACGGATAGGTGTATGGAGTTTTCTTCTAGGTTTTTCAGACTCCTTAAATATGAAAATACCGTCGAGCATGCTTTAGTTCTTTGTCAAGCTCGTTAAAAAATGAAAAAGGAAAGGGAAGGGAAGAATGTTACAATATCTTTCAATATGATGGCAGCGAGTCAACTATCTCCTTGAACAAAGCACCTGTTTTGAGTCTATCAAACAAGTTGGGTTCTAGCGTTGGCCTTAGGGTAAACTTGATCTCAGAGTTCTTACTCCTCCGTTTGGTTAATCTTACAATCATATGGAGAATCTGTTAATGTCTCCTACATTGCAGACTTGTATCGTGGTCCCTTTGTGTTAAAAGCTGCCTAAGTCACTCTTGTGTCGTGCTCACTGTTCAAGGATATAACCTGTGTCGGCCATTCTGCAGTTGCCTTGACCTCATGTGTCGGCCATTCCTTGGTGTCAGTATGTTTCATCACGTGTTCAGTCCTACTCCAAATCAGTTCATACCTTTTGAGTGTCCCTCGTGTTGGATGATGGAGGATGCATTAAGGCCTCCCTTCCAACGGACTTCTTCCCATCGACTTCAGCTCATTGTGCTCTGGGAATGAAGTTTAGAGTTTCGGTTAGTACCTTGGGGATTGCAGTCATTAGTGGCAGTTTCCCTCGCTATTGGATAGATGGGAATACATCAATGTCTCCTATCCGATGGATTCTTCAAGTGTTCGACGGCAAGACCATTTATTCGCACTTGCTTGAATGTACTAGGTACCTTGGGTTCCATTTTCATTATTGGTGGACACCCTCGCGTTTGTTAAACGGTATACATCAATGACCGGTAATCAAACGATACCTCCCATGTTCGACATCAACTCATTTATTCGCATGGATAGGTTTGTACCTTGGGTTGTTTTTGGATGAAGACCTTGGGATCCTTGATAGCATCACCTTATTTATGTTATCCCCCAAGTTGCGCAAGACTGAGCCACAATATTTTTTGGCTTTTGATGAGACATAGATCCAGCTTGTTCTCTATGGCTATGTTCTCCAGTTTTGACATAGATCCACCTTGTATTTATGTGGCTATGTTTACACTTATGTTCCTCATGGATCCACGCTTGTATTCTAGTGGCCATGATATATGCATCAGTATTTTGGATCATTATTGTATCCTCTTGGAGATCATGTTCCACCATTTGAACATGGACAGTTACCCCATGGATAAGTTTGTCTGACTTTGCCTTTGCTTTCAGGTACTTCATTTGAGCCTATGATTCTTGGTTTCTCCGTTCCTCCACGATTCAACTCTTTTTTATTTATAATTTATTTCGGCCATCGTTTCCCGTACTCCCTCTGACCTCATACATTAGGGGGCATCTGTTATAGCTTGAAATGACACCTCTCCGTCCGTGACGAAACTTGTTTCCCTTGGTCGCATGACGACACTTTTTGAGATCAAGTTCAGTCACACAACAGGACATTTGTGGATGGAGGAGTCATTTGGGACACTAAAAATGGTTGAAATTACCTCATTCTTGACCCATTTGATGTATATGACCCTTAGGAACATTTTTCCAGACCAAACCATCTCCTGAAAATGAGCAGAAAAGCCTGTTTTTGGCCATTTTTCAATATGAGCGCGACTCTACTGTGGACATAGTAGCGCCCATTGCCATATGTACGCGACTTTGTCTCATTTAAAGTAGCGCCCATTGCCATATGTACGCGACTTTGTATACTGTAGAGTAGGGTACACTCTTGTTTTGGTCAAAATCTCGAAATTCGAGTAAGTTAAGTTGGTTGGGAAACCTCTTGAGCGGTTGTAACTTCTTTTCCTCTTCCTCATTGACTATATAAGGAGGGTAGAAGGGTCATGTGAGGGGAGCAAGCCTAATTGCAAAGTTATGCTGGAGGAATGGAGACTCTCATCCCCCTCTCTTGTGCTTCAGTTTTGGTAAACCCTAGTACAATTGCTTAGAGGCTGGGATCCTTGGAGAACGGAAGCAGGAGACCTTGAATCTAGGTTTCGTGAAGTGCCAAGCTTGAAGGAAGGTATAATTGTATGTACTTGCTTTCATTCATTAATAAAGATCAGACGTTCTTCTCTTTCCAAATATGACCTATTAATGTGTCTCAGATTTGATTACAGTTTGTTTATAATCTGATGTCTTCTTCTATTATTAATATCAGTCTTATATATGTAGTCAAATGTATTTGAGAAAGGTATCAAGTTGTTTTGCAGGTCTGGGCATTGCGACACTGGATAAGCATTGAAGAGCGAGGGAAGCAAAGCTAGGATCAACCTTCTGAATGAGGTTCCTACATCTCTAAACCCTAATCTCTTCATTTATTTGTTGTACTTGCAGAATGCTTGTAAGTCTATCTTTATCACCGTAAGTTGGTAGTTTCTCCCCTGAACTATAGGTGCATTTTCCCCACAACATTAATGAATGAGAATTGACAGCTTCTTAACAAGCATGGGCTTTACCAAGAGTAAAGCTGACCCCAATCTTTATCTCAAAGTGATGGATGATGAACCAGTCATACGATTGTTATATGTAGATGATCTATTTCTAACCGGAAATGAGAGCAAGAAGAAGCTTTCTTCAGAATTCGAGATGAAAGATCTCGGATTAATGCACTACTTCTTAGGTCTAGAAGTATGACAAGAACCAAAAGGAATCTTTCTAAATCAAGGTAAGTATGTTGTGGAGATTCTAAAAAAAGATTTGATATGTTGGAGTGTAAAGCCATGGCCACTCCCATGGACTCCAAATTGAAGTTATTAGTTAATGACTCATCGAAATTAGTGGACCTAACTCTATATAGACAAATCATTGGGTCATTGATGTATTTAACAAATACTAGGCCGGATATATGCTTTGCTGTAAATACCCTGAGTCAGTATCTAGTAGAACCTAGAAAGGCTCACTTAATAGTTGCAAAGCATGTAATGAGGTACCTAAAAGGTACATTAGATTTTGGTCTATATTATTTTGGAGGTCATGAACTCCGATTACATGGTTACTCATATTCTGATTGGGCAGGAAGTGTCTCAGATGGAAAGAGTACTTCAAGTGGATGTTATGGTCTTGGATCTGCCATGATCTCATGGTTCAGCAAGAAACAATCTAGTATGGCTCTCAATACTGCTGAAGCAGAATATATAGTTGCTTGCTCTACCAGCTGTGAAGCAGTGAGGCTTCGAAAGCTATTATCTGGAGTGTTTGACTTAGAAATGGATCCCACTGTGATTATGTGTGACAATCAAAGCTGCACAGAAAATCCTGTATTCCACGACAAGTCAAAACACATAGAGATCCGATACTTTTATATACGAGATATGGTGCAGAGAGGATCTATCAAGCTCGAGTATGTGAGCATTGAGGATCAAATTGCTGATATCTTGACCAAACCTTTGTCTCGAGTGAAACTTGAATACTTCCGAGACAAGCTCGGTGTAGTTCAAAAGGACCCTCCTCGAAAGGGGGATTAGTATAATCACTGATGATGAGTTTGTCTCATCGACAGCAAGGTCGATGATGAGGATACTTGTTTACTACACCTGGATACTTAGAAATATTTAGATTTAGGACTCTTATACTTAGAATACATGCTTTTTTATGATAGATAGAATATACATGCTTTTGATGATAGATGTATTGGTGAGAATACATGCTTTTGATGATAGATGTATTGGTGAGAATACATGCTTTTGATGATAGATGTATTGGTGAGAATACATGCTTTTGATGACAGATGTATTGGTGAGAATACATGCTTTTGATGACAGATGTATTGGTGAGAATACATGCTTTTGATGACAGATGTATTGGTGAGAATACATGCTTTTGATGATAGATGTATTGGTGAGAATACATGCTTTTGATGATATATGTATTAATGAGAATACATGCTTTTGATGATAGATGTATTGGTGAGAATACATGCTTTTGATGATAGATGTATTGGTGAGAATACATGCTTTTGTCTATAGATGTATTAGTGAGAATACATACTAGAATACATGTTTTGATGATAGATGTATTGGTGAGAATACATACTTTTGATGATACATGTATTGATTAATGTACTTGTATAGTTGACGAGACTTGTACCTGTATCAGTGAGGATACATGTGAGGATTGCATCATCCTTGAACACACGTTCTAAAGTGAGCCGTAGACAGATGTCTCCGAGAAAGAAGAAGGATTGCATCATCCTTGAACATATGTTCTAAAGAGAGCCGCAGGCATATGTCTTCGAGAATGAAGTCCTTGGTGGACATGTGAGGATTGAATCATCCCTGGACTTCAATCCTAAAAGAGAGTCGTAGACATGATGTCTCCGAGAATGAAGTCCTAAATGAATAAGTAGGGGATTGCATCTTCCCCGGACCTCGGTCCCAGAATTGAGCCGTAGACTGATGTCTCCAAAAATTGAAGATAGGACTGCATCGTCCCTGAACTGGGTTCAAAATGTACGTGATGGGATTGCATCATCCCTAGACATGAGACCTGTCTTAAAGGTACATGTGAGGATTGCATCGTCCATGAACTGGGTTCAAAATGTACGTGATGGGATTGCATCATCCCTAGACATGAGACTTGTCTTAAAGGTACATGTGAGGACTACATCGTCCATGAACTGGGTTCAAAATGTACGTGATGGGATTGCATCATCCCTAGACATGAGACTTGTCTTAAAGGTACGTGTGAGGACTGCATCGTCCATGAACTGGGTTCAAAATGTATGTGATGGGATTGCATCATCCCTAGACATGAGACTTGTCTTAAAGGTACGTGTGAGGACTGCATCGTCCATGAACTGGGTTCAAAATGTACGTGATGGGATTGCATCATCCCTAGACATGAGACTTGTCTTAAAGGTACGTGTGAGGACTGCATCATCCATGAACTGGGTTCAAAATGTATGTGATGGGATTGCATCATCCCTAGACATGAGACTTGTTTTAAAGGTATGTGTGCAGACTGCATCGTCCATGAACTGGGTTCAAAATGTACGTGATGGGATTGCATCGTCCCTAGACATGAGACTTGACTTAAAGTGATAAGGACAGATCATCCTGGAACATGATCTGGATTGTATCATCCATGGACCTATGTCCTAAAGAGAGCAGGATTGATTATCCTGTAATATGATCGTGTGTATTGCAAACGATGTTGATGATCGTGTGATGACGATGTTGATGATCGTGATTATCCAGATGTTGTAGATCAAGATGATCTAGATGTTGTAGATCGAGATGATCCAGATGCTGTAGATCGAGATGATCCAGATGTTGTAGATCGAGATGATCTAGATGATGTAGATCGTGATGATCCAGATGCCGTAGATCGAGATGATCCCGATGATGATGATCGTATGATGACGATGCTGATGATCGTGAGGATCCAGATGTTGATGTTGTTGTAGTTGTTCGAGTCCTGTAGAAGATAAAGACTCAGTACTGAAGATGTTGATGTTCCAGTATTTAAGATGTTCCAGTATTTAAGATGTTCCAGTAACTGCTTGAGTTACTGATGATGTTGAGAAAGCTTCCAATGGTTTATAGATGTATCATGTATGATGTTGATGACTCCTTGCTCGTGCAGATGCTGTTATAATATTCTTCTTGTTAAGGGGGAGTGTTGAGATATTGTAACTTCAAAGAATATTATATTTGTACTTTATTATTCTGGAGATGTTTCATTCCTCCTTGAAGATCTTATTGTATATCCGGAGATGTTTATTCCTCCGTCATATTGTGGTAACTTGGGTTATTAGACTTCCCTAGTGGGGGTCGTCCCTATATGTGTTATGTGGGTCAAAGGGTTATTAGACCACCCTAGAGGGGTCGGCCCAGTCAATTGTAGTGGGGTATTTAACCCAATGGTTAAATACGAGCCTACATGATTTATGTAAAAGACAAGTCGGAGTAGTGTATAAATAGAGGAGGTGTATTCCTCTTTTTACACACACTCACTCACTTGAGAGTGGCGCACTTATGAGAGAGAAGTATGCTATGGAGAAGGAGGAGCTTATGCTTGGGTTACATCTTTTGTATTTGCTGGCCATCTATATTGAGGAAGCTTTGCTGGGTTTTCTACCCCATGAGGGTTTCCCAGGATAAATCTGTGTCTCTTGTGTTTATGTTATGCTTGTTGTTTCTTCAGTGATCCTGTATATGCTATTATTGTGAAATGGAATGTAATGCTGCTATTTTCTGTCTTAGCATATTAAATATTAACACAGACGAATGCTGCAATAAATACAGGGACCTTTATTACGCAATTCTTACGGAGCTGCATGAAATTACTAAAGAGCGCAAATGCTTACGTGGAATTTGAAAAACTACTCAGGTAGTATGAGCCACATAGTGAGAAGGGGTCTACCAATGGCGCAGTCCATAATATTAGGAGTCCTAAAAGAACGAGGAGGGAAATGAGGCTCACTGCACATATTGGTGACTACGAGATGGACGTGATCATTCTTGATCTGGGATTAGAAGTAAATGTCTTAACCAAGCAGACATGGCATCAAATGGGTAAACCAAAGTTAGAGTGGTCACCTCTACAGTTAAGAATGGATAATCAAGGGATAGTTATACCTTTCGGGAAGTTACCCAACACCATTGTTGACATTGACGGAGTACGCAACTATGCAGATTTCGAAGTGATTGAAATCGTGGATGACAGCCATCCTTATCCAGTGTTGCTGGGTATCAATTAGGCAATGACTAATTCTGCCATTATTGACTTAAAGACTATGAAAATGATATTTGAAGGCATTAATATAAGGTTCATCGCGCCATTGGATCCTTCGCAGGGTTAACGATATGTTGAACTGATTCAAGAGGAATCCATAGCCCAAGACTTGGACCGTATGTACAAGATGATGATCAATGCTGCTGATTATATCAATCCAACTGCGGATGGAATACTCAGTTGACGTTGTGACACTCGTGCATTTCAGACTCTGATGCAGGACTGGAAAACTGGCAAAGTAGATTGCATGAAGTATCTGCTAAATGATGCGCACGGATCACCAAGTCATTGTGTTGGATTGGAAAGGAGGTAAGCCCAATCCCTGGCTATGATGGTTTCTTTAACATTTATTCTTTTATAAATGAATATACTGTAGCAATTGCAGAAGAACACTGCTTGCAGGCATTAGACATAGCATTGCACGATACACCTGCTAGATGGTGGGTCATGCATAAGAAGACACTGACAACATGGGATCAGTCCATAGTTAAGATGCAAATTTGGTTTGTTGATAAGGTTACCCTATCATTTGAGAAATATAATGGATAGACGGATCCAAGAGAGCATATTCGGGTCTATTCAGAAGCATGGAGGGAAAGGCCACAGACAGAATGGGTGCATCTGTTTGTGTACACATTGGAAGAACCAATTCCAAAGAAGTGGTACCTAGACCTGGAATTCCGCAGAGGCATAGCGGACTGGTCTGGCCTAACTGCGAGCTTCCAGCAAGATTTTAGTTTTCAAGATGAACATCCGAGCATTAATGATGCGCTGCAAGTTATGAAGGAAATAATATTCGGACCAGGCTGCACTCAGGGAAACATGACCCTAGAAGAATTCTTTGGAGCAAACAATGTACCTGCGCACCTACAGCCTAAATGGGAGGAGCAGCTAAAACATGCTCTTGATTGTTATCACATTGATGGAGAAGCCAAGGATAAAGCAGATAGTGATGAGGAGGACCCGCGCAATATACAAATACCTGATTCAGAGGGATCGCGCGAGGTAGAAGGACCTCCACTGGAAATTCTAGATATGAGTGGACCTGTGAAAACAAGAAAACTGAACATTGGCACCAGCGAAGAGCTGAAGTTCGCAACTATAGGATATTACTGGGATGTAGACATAGTTTCGAAGATCGCGGGCATATGACAGGAATATCGAGATTTATTCCTGATCAATTTCACAGAGATGAAAGGTATTCTGGGAGACTTCGGAGTGATGAAAATATTTCTTAAGCCAGGCACAAAGCTTGTGAAGCAGAGACCATATAGACTAAACCTGCGCTATAAAGAATGAGTTAAGGCAGAACTCGATAAGATGCTCGATGTAGGGATCATTGAGCCCATTGAAGAATCAGAGTGGATAATCCCGATGGTTATCCAAGATAAGAAAATGAAGGGTGAGATCAGGATTTGTGTGGATCTCAGAAAGCTGAATGATGCTTCAATGCATGACCCATTTCCTACACCTTTTACAGATGAAGTGCTAGACAATGTTGGAGGAAATGAGGCCTATTCTTTTACTGATGGATTCTCTGGCTACCATCAGATTAGGAGTGATTGCGTAGATAGGCACAAGACTACTTTTGCTACAAAATGGGGGTCATTCCAGTACACAGTATTGCCTTTTGGATTGAAGAACGCACCTTCCATATTTTCTCGAGTAGTCGTCGCAGCATTTAAGGATTTTATACATAAGTTTTTAGAGGTTTACTGTGATGATTGGACCATTTTCAGTTTATTGAAGAACCATGCCACGAACCTCAGGATGATGCTGGAAAAATGTAGACAACATCAAATCTCATTGAATCTGAAGAAATGTGTTTTCTTTGTTCCCTATGGAATTTTGTTGGGATACATCATGTGCAAACAGGGATTGATGGTTGATCCTGCAAATATCGCAGTGATTGTAAACTTGCCTACATCAAATTGAGTCAAGAAGTTATGCACTACATTGGGGCATACCGGCTATTATAGGAAATTCATAAAAGGGTATGCGCATATAACCGCAGCTATGGAAAAGCTGCTGAAGAAAGATGAACCATTCACTTGGAATGAGGACTGTGAGAAAGGATTCGATGCATTAAAGGAAAAGATGGTCACTGCGTCGATCCTAGTTTTTCCATACTGGGAGAAGCCATTTCATGTCCATGTGGATGCCTCATGTATAGCATTGGGCGTTGTTCCTGATCATCCAGGAGAGGGATGCATTGATCATCCCATTGCATTTTCCAGTAGAAAGTTATCATCCGTTGAGAAGAACTATACCACCACTGAAAGAGAAGCACTCGCGATGGTATACGCGCTGCAGAAGTTTAGGAACTACTTACTTGGTGCACACTTCTCCATGTTCACTGACCATTCTGCTTTGAAATACCTAGTCAATAATCTAGTGTTAGGGGGGCACATATGCAGATGGTTACTACTCTTTCATGAGTATGACTTTGAAATCATAGTTAATCCAGGAAGGTTGAATTTGGGACCTGATCATCTGTCAAGGATTGAGTCAGGAGAGGAACCTATGAATCTAGAGGACAATATTCCTACTGTGCAGTTGTTCGCCATATAGGTTGCTGATGATTATTATCAGGATATCATTGATTTCCTAACTAAAGGGATGGAACCCGCAGAGTTCACTACACAACAAAAGAAGCAGCTGATAGTGCGCGCAACAGACTTCACCATTATTGTGAGTCAGCTATATAAATTTGGACCAAATGAAGTACTGTGCAGATGTGTATTAGAGCATGAGTAACCATTTATATTTGCGAATGCGCATTTGGGACTCGCAGGAGGCCATTACGCAAGGAGAGCTACTGCGCAGAAGATATTGTGCGCAGGGCTATGGTGACCTACAATTCATAAAGATTCAAAATAGCATTGTCAGAACTGCAATGTTTGTCAAAGGACAGAAGAGCCATCACAGCAAGATGAAATGCCATTACATCCACAGTTGACATTGCAGCCATTTGAGAAATGGGATATTGATTTTGTGGGACCCATTAACCCACCAGGGAAGAGAACTGGTGCGACGTATATCATTACTACAACGGATTACCTCACCAGATGGGCGGAAGCAAAGCCAGTGAAATACTGTAGCACAGCTATAGCTGCAGAATTTATATATGAGAACATCCTGACATGATTTGGATGCCTGAATATATTGATGAGTGATCAAAGCACTCATTTTCTGAATAAGACCATTGAGGCTTTGACCGAAGAGTTCCACGTTCATCATCAGTGCAGCATGCCTTATCATCCATAGGTGAATGGAATTGTTGAATCATTTAACACAGTGATGGAGAATGCGCTAACCAAGATATGCAACGGCAATAGGAACGATTGGGACTTGTGCATTCCATCTGTATTATGGGTTTATAGGACTACTTGCAAGAAACTGACTAGCCATACACATTTTAGATTGGCCTATGGACAAGAAGCAATAATTCCAATGGAATATATCATTCCCAGTTTGCGCATAGCAGCGTGTACAGGCATGGCAGACCGTGCAGCACTGGAAGAAAGACTCCTACACTTGGATGGGCTATAGGAAGATCACTTCGTCGAAGGCTTCCACCAACAAGTACAGAAAGAGAGCGAAAAAGCATGGCATGATCGCCACATCAAGAACAAGTGCTTCCAGGTAGGTGATCTAGTCCTCCTGTACAATAGCAAATTCATAAAATTTCCTGGAAAGTTTAAGATGCATTGGCTTGGCCCATATACTGTAATGCATGTTACTAATGGTGGCACAATCCAGTTACCTACATTAGCCAGAGATACCTTGCCAGGTATGATAAATGGTAGCACACTAAATATTTACCGCGATAGTCCGGCTGCGCAGAGTTTTGTTTGATTCGGGGAAGTGTACCGCGTAGCACTGCTAAAGTTGCGCACAAAAAAAAGAAGAAGAAGAAGAAGAAAAATGAAGAAACTAGCTGCGCAGGAAGGCAAGCCCAAATATTCATTGTGCAAAAAAGGTGAAATGCACAAGACCGCAAGCAAATTATGATGGAAACCGTTACCATGACATCTATCGACTGGTTAGTGGGTCGTTAACCAATTTGGCAGCAGGGGTAACATTCAAATTTAAGGATGGATGTGATAATTTGGAACACATTAAAAGCTGAAGTGACCAGTTAGCATCAAAATCCGGTTGGCAAACTGAGCCATTAACGTTGACTCGATGGAGTTGACAATATGGTTTTCCAATTATCCCTTTGGCATTTAAGGAAACCGATCTGGCCTAATGATGAGGATCGAGTGGCATGGCCGAGATCTTAGGAAAGAGTTGGACATTAATATGGCATCAAGTGCCTCGTAAACCAGTGATGACCACATTGCAGCTCAGTTTCGTCTATAAATAGGCTTCATTCGTCCCTTGAACCATCTTTACGAAGAATTTGAATTACTTGAGAGCCGAGCGAATAGAGCGTTGTATGAGTGAACAGGATGAGTTGGAAGATATCTCCTGGTTATTTAAGCAAGCAAGGATTCCAGCAGCAATGACGACGATGAAGGAAAGTGCATCCCGGAGTTCAGCAAGGCAGGCTGCAGGAAGCAGCAAGGGAAAGGAGCTAGCTTCCGAGCAGGGGGGTTCGAGGTTCCATTGTAGCAGTCGACCTCGGCTCAGAACCTACCCATCTATCCAGTGCCCTAATACATCCCTCCATGAAATCTTGACACTCCACCAGTCCACTTAGAAAATAATGTTGTGTATGAAATCCCAATGCCCACTATCTCTACCAGGGTGAAGATTGAGGAGAATTTGCTGGGTAACGTACCAGGTTGCAAGCTGGATGACCTGGACTTGCTCGAAAATACACTAGTAAAACTGAAGAATTACCTGCAATTCAAACCTCATGCATACCTCAACCGAGTACAGAATCCGCAGACTGGCACCAATAGCCTGGAAGTCCAAGATTGGCTAGAGGCCATCCGGCCATCAGGCTTGTTGAACTTACTGCAAATGCCGCATTTCACTAAGAGTACCAAGTTTTCGGCGGTAGTGCACGTGTTATTGATGTGCGTCCATGAAGGATTCTTATGGTTGGACAAGCGCATTGATATCAGCATTGATATGATACATCATATTACAGGCCTGAATAAAAGAGGTGAGGACCCGGCCAACCTAATCATCAAGAGGGCACAGGATAGAAGTCTGAGCATCGAAGTAGCTAAAGAATTTGGCATAGTGCGGAAGGGACGTGGGTTCCCAACCGTCGACATCAATGACCGTGCCACAAAGTTTACTACCTAGTTGCTTGCAGGGAAGCTTTTGCACAAGTGTAGACACCCTGAGGTTCCCGCAGTCACAATCAAGGCAGCATCTAATGTATTGCGCGGAAGGCATTACAATTGGTGCCAGTTCTTACTGAATGATTTTCTGGCAGATGTTGAAGAAACACAGGATAATGGAATACCATTCCATTTCAGTTGGATATTAGTACTGATAGCCTTTATAGGCTGGAAAGAGCCAGAGGGGAATCAAGGAGCTCCAACCTTGGCTGGATAGGGGCACGGAACACACATTGCTAACCTATGGGAGAGCTCAAAGGCGTCAAGGAAACGGCATACGGCCGAAGTATTTTATGTCCATTATCACGAGTTGCATGAGGCGATTATGGAAACATCGTGCATTTCCCAACCACTCACTGACAAGTATACATGCATCATGAGGTTTAGCGTGAGGAGGCATCAGTCGCACATTCAGCCAAGGGCTGATGCGCAGGAAGGATTATGGTATCCAGGTTTTTATCGACTCGATGAGGACACCATCGAGGCAATGATGGAACGTTGGGATGATGACAGGAAAGTTCCCTCTTTGCGAGATGATGCATTTGATTATGAATAGAGCATCCCACCCATCTCAACGACCAAGATCGACATAAAAAGCTCAGATGAAGAAGAGATTGAAGGAGATAGTGAAGACATATTAGCAAAGAAGGAAAAGAAGAAGGGGGGGTTACCTGAAGGTACTCCCATTGTTGAAGAAAAGAACCCTACTAAAGATGAGACTGAGGAGTCGGCAGAATGCAAAAGGAAGGCTACTGAAGCCATTCAAAATCAAAAGGCCCGTGCAAGAAGCAAAAGGCTGAGAAGCCAGAGTACAGCCCGCAGCTCCACCCAGATGACTATGAGACAGTCGCAACTAAAGTATAGGAAGTGTGGGAAGAAACCCACGCAAAAAGAGAAGTGAAGCAAGAACAACTCCAATTGACCATAATCCAAGCTATGGAGGAGGTCAAGACGATGTTAGCGCATATGGGGCTAGGACAGCCAAGTTCAGATGCTAACGGGAAGTCAGAGAGGCCAAGTGAGCGAAGAAGACCACCTGTTACCATAAGTAAGTATCTGCGTGTCTTGAACCTCGAACCACACTACCTCATTTATCCAAACGAAGCGGTTAAGGAGGTAGTAAAGAATGGGCACCTTAACCTAGATATTGGGGCTCTGCCCCTAGAAGACTTGAATGAGATTCACATCAAAGTGGCAGAAGATATTCATGAGAGAGGCCTGGCCTCATACGATCAAAGCGCCAAGTTGGTTGAAGACATTAATCAGCTAAGTAGGAATCAGCTCGCAATCTGCAAGAGCTTAGTGATGCTATAGAAAAAGATCGTAGACTGAAAGAAACAGTTTCAGTAGGCTGCGCAAGCATTGAGGAATGCGCCGAAGAAGAGGATGTAGCGGATACCATAAAGAAAATCGGGGCCAAGGTAGAAGCCCTCACATAGCAAATGGCATAGATGGAAACTTCCTACAAAGGGAAGATTGCAGAGCTGGAGGCAAGGCACCCAATTATCCCATCATATCAGTGCACCACTCCAGCTGAGGAAGTAATGGAAACATGGAAAACATTTCGTCGCAAGTGACAAAGTGCCAAGATTTACTCGAAGGAGTAAATACAATTGTGTTGGGGTTGAACGAAGATCCTGTGCTGCAAAAGATCAAGGAGGATCTGTAGAGGACACAGCAACAAGTGGAAACCGCAAATGCATAATTAAAGACTACGCCGGCCAGGGAGAAGATACAAAGGTTTAACAAAATCAAGGACCTACAGAAAGAACTGGTTGCACTAAGGGAGAAAGAGGCTGCTGCATCTGACAGGTTGCATCCCATTAAACAGGAAGGCCTTGAACTGATACAGCAGTGCAATGAGAAGTTCGTATAACTTTAGACAGCAGAAGGCACAACGAAAGAGCAAGTGGCCAAAGAAATGGTATCACAAGCCACTCTAGACACGCTATGAGAATTCGAGAAGAAGGACAAGGATATCGTCGCAAAGCTAGCAAGTACTCTGCAAAATTTTACTTTGAAGATAGGCACACTAGAGGGCCCAACACCCTCATCTGAAACTGAAAGTGGCTCAGGACGAGCCACAGGTGAGTGTTAGGGGCTTGTTGGATGGGGTCCAACTTGGGATTTTGCACAAGTGTTGAAAAGTGCACATTGCGCGTGGTGGCAGGTGGCAAGCGACAGACAGTTTTGAGAAATTACGCATGTCGCATGACGACAATGGCCAAGGCATGGTTGTGCAGTAGGTTGGTGCACAGAGTCGCGCATGAGCCATTTTTGGTACGCAATACAGGTAAAGGTCAGACGAGGACATAACCTATTTTGGTTAAGGAATAGGTGGACGGTAGAGGAAAGCGACCTGTTTGAATGAGTGGAGGAAAGCAGTTGAGAAGCTAGGCCACTGCGCCGATGGCGACATGCAAGAGAAAGGAGTGGAAAGGGATAGGTCATGATGCAGTTGTAACCATTTGAGGACTGTGGCTGTCAGAAGAGTGTGTGAGCCACGAGTGGCCAAGCTGGAGCAGGAGGAGCAGGTTGTCGACGGCGACAGCTAGGGTGGAAGTTAGCCACGCTAGTCTTGGAAACCTTAGGGTTTAGGCCTAATCATTGTAAAGACACGACCCTTGGGCGTGATCTATAAATAAGGGAACTTTGTATGGTAAAGGGTTAATCTCTCGTAGAACTAGTCATTGTTGAGCATTGTTAACATCTTTTGAGTTTTGAAGCTTTTGTAAAGGCTCTGCAGCTCAGTGCGCAGAGACCTATCTGAGAGATAAGAGAGTTTGCAGCTGAGTGCGCAGACTAAGAACGATTGTACCCTTCCCAAAAAGAGAAATATTAACAACCGTTCTTGTGGACGTAGCCTCCATCCGGTGGGTGAACCATGTTAAATTATGTGTTATGTGATTGTTGTGTGTTTATGATCGTTCATTTGCTTGGTATGAATGTTTAATACTACAATAGTCTGTTATGTGATTGCTTTTATATGTATTCGCCACAAGAGAATGGGAATAATATGTTAAGTAATACATGCGAGGATGAATGTTAAGTATTCAGCACTTATAAGTCTGTGAATGTATGAGTCTACCGATTAGTCACATAGTCGAACATTGAATTTAAGCGCAACATTGGAGCGCACAGTATTGTATGTTTATTCAATTGCATGCAACATAACGATGAGAACCTGAATGTGTTGAATGGATAAAGAATTCTAAGTAAGATTGGTTAGAGTTAATCAAGTCTTGGAATAGACGCGCGGTCTAGCTAACGTGTTGAACCATTGAGATTTGCTGCGAGATAAGTTGTTGATAGCTTATTGTCGTAACACAAGAAGTGTCCCATACTGCGTAGTCCTTGGATGCATTGTTGCGCAAGCGCCTCTGCTTTCCGAAGTATCTGACGCAAAGTAGAGACTTCGCGCAGTTGTTTGTCTGCAACAAACCGTATAGTGTTGTGCCGCTCATTAGTCCTTTTACCTTCGCATCACCAGGTTGCAGAAACTTAAATCTACAACCACCCCCTCAGCTTTGCCTCAGGTGATACCTCAGGCTACGCACAGTCTGTTGCCGAAAGGGCCGGTGAATAGGGGTTTTGTTGGTTCCTTGAACTGTGAAGTACCTAGGTCTACACTGGAAACCTCTAGCTCATTTATATACGCCAACACTCCGTATCTTGGATCAATGATTTCGATGTTGATATGGGTGTTGATACCCATGATTAAATTTTTGACATTTCACCACACACCAATGGGTTCAATCAGTCCTTGGTTGGATAATTTGAGATATATCCCTGATTCTTCAAGTCATGGTCGACCAATGATTTCCCATGTAGATCTGGTCATGATGTTTGCTCGTGATCCAAAGTCGAGGATGACTTGTGAAATTCGAAACCCGTTGACTTCCAAGTCAACAAGAGGATCCAGGTCAGCTTTGTATTTGTGATTCAGACTGCATAGTTTTTTTGTAATTTTGTCATTTTGGCCATTGTTTATGATAAGATGCATTTGTCAATTAAATTTTCCACAACTTCTTCTTTTGTTAATAATGAAGTAAGTCATGAATCATCTTACTTTTATTGTCTTCTTTACTTTCATCAGATGTTATTTGTGACAATATTTCTGAGGCATTTTTGAATATAACTTTTTTCTTTGACAGGTTGGGATAATATTCATGTGTATTGTGCAGTCGAGTGACATGAGGGTTATCTCCCCCAGTCTTTGTACCTTGTTGTTTAATCACATGCATATTTTTAGTGCTACACGCTTCATTTTTAGATACACATGATAAAATATTAACAATTTTTTATTTTATTAAGGGTGTCTAACATAATGGGACACTCTTCAATATTGTGCTCCCCGAATCCACACTTTATACAAAATTTTAAGTTGGTCTTGTCCTTCCACGGACAGTCGGGACTTAAATATTCTTCACTAAAGCATACATAACCGTGTGGTTGTGTCTGTCATGGTGGTTGGTATGCTTGATTATTGTAGTTTCTACCTCGTCCATTGTATCCTGCTCATCGATTATTTCCATAATTGCGATGATCAGTATTGCGATTATCCCATCCTTGTTGATCGACTATTTGCATATGATACATAGTGTGTTGATTTTCTTTAGCTTTTAGATTCTTTATGCACTCGATAGCCAAGTGTTGTGTCGTCTAATCAATTCCACACCACTTTGGCTTGACATTATCAGAATTGTATGGGAATTCCATCATCGTGTGGGGCTCAAATATTTCACATATATCACAAAAATACATGTCGACTGCATCATTTGGACATTTTCTGGATTCCTTTATTTAGGAAAGATATTCAGTCGTTCTTCTGGCATTCTCATTTCTCTTTGTTGAACATTATAATTATTCTAATAGGTTCTTCCAGCATCATAAGGACAAGTATCCTTAGTATGCCCTTCATTATAGCATTTACTCCACCATAGGTCATTATGTCGGAGAGTCAAATGCTGCATCAACTTCTCCATCCACTCAATTTTGTCTTGCAATTCTCAGTCAATGGTGTGAATAGAATAATTTGAGTTTGATTCAATTTGCAATGCTTTCTTCAGGGCATATTCATAGGCTTTGTATTCGTGCATCAGCTGTGGAGTTTTGATTCTTTCAGCTAGATCATCCACAAAGAATTGAATGACTACAGTAGGGTCAATTTTGGCGGGAATTTGGCTTAGGATATCTTTGAATCTTCTATCATATTCTCAAACAGATTCTCCTACTCTTTGCTTGATCTGCTTCAGGTGATGAACTACCAAATGCTTTGAATCATCGACCTTGAAGTGGTCTAGAAAAGAATCTTTGATCTGGTTTTTTTTCTTTTGGACCTTCCTCCAAAACATTCATGTACCACATGAGTGCACGATTTCTAAGTCCTCCTGGAAACCATGCAATTTGTTGATTTTCATCATCAATTAGGTTAGCTTTCCATAGGGCCTCACACACAAACCAATGCTTTTTAGGATCTCCATATCCTTCAAAAATAGGATTATTGACTGGATGACGTATAGTCATATTGCTACTTCTATGAGATTTTGAACTGATTGACTAATTATTCAAAGAAATTTATATTAACTAACTACTAATGACCTAGGGAGGCAGGTGTGAGGGGGATCATCTTTGATCCTGGAGGAAACAAAGTTGCAGAGTTTTCTTGGGGAGTAGGCATCAGAACAAACAATGAAGCCAAGTGGTTGGCTTTGTACCATTCTCTTGAAATCGCCTCCACACTCAACATTGGAAAACTACAGGTTTTTAGAGATTCAAGGCACGTCATTCAATCTATGAGGCTTGGAACCAAAACAAGAGGCTCTAAGAGTCAAAGAATTCGAAGAAGAATCAACTATCTTTCACTTCCCAAAGACATTCAGTACTATCATATCCTGAGAGAGCTTAATTCCTTAGCAGATATCTCGGCAAATAAAGGAGCCTCTTTGAAAAGAGGACAAGTCAATCACAATGGCGTTTGGGGGTTTCTTTTCATTCCCTAAGGTTTTCAATGTTATTACACCCTTGGAATTTTTGGTCCGTTCCCCATCTTGGAAGGCGGAATGGCTCTGCCCATGTATTTTCATGGCTGACATGCCACCCCCTATGTGCTCTTCACATGGCTCCTCACTCGGCTCCATTTATGAATGCAAGCTCGCATGAATTAGCATTTATTGCTCCTTGCTCGTCTTGTTGTTTATCTCTCACAATGTACCATGCTCCCACTCCATTTTTCTCTCGTTTGCGCTCGGCCGGCTCTCTTTCCTTGACCCTGAGCTCGACCCTTGGATGTTTTCAGACGTTGGTGCGTCCATTCATTCCCTGATCCCCTCGCCTGTCTGCAATATGGACGAGGTTAAAGAAGCCATAGCAACGCTAAGCCAGGACATATTCAGCCGTATGCACCAGTGTTCCACAGAATGAGGAATCGGTCATGGAAAATAAATACATTCTCTCTCAGCTTTCTTGCTAGAATTCCAGGATGGATGATTTTGAGTGAAATCTCATCGAATCAATGGGTAAGGTGGACATAATCATGGAGGAAATTTTTTTTTTTACAAGCAAATCACAATACAGTCAGGTTCAGGATGCTCCTACTATCAATCAGGAAATTGTGGATATTGCCTCGGTTCAACAACAGAACTTTGGATAACTTCTCTCTTTTCAACAGGTTCTCTTTGAATTACACTTTTTGAATGTTTTTTTGCCTACTCCTATGCAAACAGTTTGAAAGGGTTTATCCCAATGATATTATAAGAAGTTACAGGAAGCATGGATGTAAAGCTTCTAAAGACATTAACATTTTCAAATTCTACAATTTTCCTTTCTTTGAAGCAAAAAATTGGTCTCAAATTTTGTAATGAATGGTTGTGCACAGCCTTTTCATATATATATATATATATATATATATATATATATATATATATATATATCCCCTGTTTCTGTTAAAAAAAAATAACTACTAATGACTTCTGATGAATGCAACTACTGCCAAGACAAACATATATCCTCTACAGATTCTTATTTATATGGTGGGGACTCCGACGAGTTAGCAAGTTCAATCAACAATGTTGATGACAGGGGGGTACCTCGATGTGTTCTGAATAAAATAAATTGAAAGAATGTCTCCCAAACATAGGAGTGAAGTTAATCCAATTACCTCGATCTAGTCGTTGGATCATCAATCTATTTGCAATATTGCCACATTGGTCTAGTCAGTTCCAAATACTAGTATCGCCTAGTTGTAATCCCATGTCACACTCAATGATATGTCTAATAATCACTCCATTCGTCATGATCATAGGTACAGAACTAACGAGAGTTGCGACATCTGTAATTGTTATGCACATTTTGGGGGGGTCAAAACCATTGCGTTTGACCGATCTTCAGATGTCAGTGCCTCACCTTCTTCTTCAACAAGTATACTTTCCCTCGACTCAGCTAGGACTTTTAGTTGCTCGGCCATCTCTTCTAACTTCTTCAAGCCTCTCTTATGATGTAACAGGCTAGAAATATCCCTCAATTGCTCTTGTTGTCTGTGTAATTTTTCTCTCTCTAGTTTTTGGATGTTTTCTACTTGCTTATGGGTGACTGGACATTTATTTCATCAAAGTGGACTCGACTTCTTACAGGCCTTCATTCTTCCGTCGACTAGCCTCCATATTCTTTATTCATAAAACATCTTCAGTGACCCCCCCATTTCCGACCCAACTCTTATTGACCAATGGATACGAGGTTAGCAATGGTCATCATTTGTTCAAAATGTAATCCCACTATCGTTCGGTCATGAACCGTTCCCACTCTTTTTTCATTTTTTTCCAATTCGTCATTGGATGCTCCTCCAAAGGTGCCTAGGGTTCAACGATGTTTCTGGCATCATTCTCGATCAAAAATTTATATAGCAGATTAGTGATAGAGCAGAAAAAAAATTTCATGGAGGTCAGTGTAAAGATTGTGTCAGATTTTATCAATGGAAACTCTGTCCTCAATGGCTTGTTCCTCACAATATTCTTCACAAAAAATTTTAAACCATTCAAAAAAAATTGTTCTTCCGTCATTAAGGATCTTTTGGGTGACTGGACATTTATTTCATCAAATTGGACTCGACTTCTTACAGGCCTTCATTCTTCCGTCGACTAGCCTCCATATTCTTTATTCATAAAACATCTTCAGTGACCCCCCCATTTCCAACCCGACTCTTATTGACCAATGGATACGAGGTCAGCAATGGTCGTCATTTGTTCAAAATGTAATCCCACTGTCGTTCGGTCATGAACCGTTCCCACTCTTTTTGCTTTTTTTCCCAATTCGTCATCGGATGCTCCTCCAAAGGTGCCTGGGGTTCGACGATGTGGCTGGCATCATTCTCGATCAAAAATTTATATAGCAGATTAGTGATAGAGCAGAAAAAAAAAATTATGGAGGTCAGTGTAAAGATTGTGTCGGATTTTATCAATGGAAACTCTGTCCTCAATGGCTTGTTCCTCACAATATTCTTCACAAATTTTTTTTAACCATTCAAAAAAAATTGTTCTTCCGTCGTTAAGGATCTTTTGCATCAACAACTTTTCACTCTGGGAATCAAATCTGGTCATGAACAACTATCGGGAATTTCTTTATTTCTCCAGGAACAGACTCTAAAAATTTCTCATGGGCCTCGGTGAAGAAATTTGTCCTTGCTTGTGCTAACGTCAACTTGTTTTGCCATGCATAATTCTGGATATAGTTCACTACTTTCCTGTCCCACTACTCTCATATTTCTCTCTCTGTCACCATATTTGCATCTTTCGCATTTATTAAGGATGTGTACTACTAGAAACCGAACCAATGTTGTAGTCTAGGGAATTGCATCGGTTACCAATAGTACATTATACTAATATAGAGAAAGACTCGCATGCATACACACATCATAGAACCATATATGAGAGTAAATGGGACAGTAGCAACAAGGTTTATATTAATGGGATCAAAGCAGAGTACAATATCAGTGCAAAGATCTCTTCTAATGTCGGCTCTACAACCTATTTATACAAGTTCCATATAATTATTCAGTTACAACTACTGGTCGTTCGACTAACCAACCAACGGCTTCGGGTCAACCACAGTCGGCAGAGGACCTAGTAGACTCATCGACTATGCTCCTCCAACAAACCTCAACTTTGCAAAAAGAACCAAATCGAACAATAGGTGCAGAGTGTGTACAACAAGTGATCTGATCTTGCAAAAACTAGAAGAAAAATCGAAAAGAAAAATCCTAAAAAATAAAAATACCTACTAAGCCTATCAGAGATCTACACAGTCAAAAAAGAAAAGCACCAGGTAAATATTCCTCAAATATTTTCCTCTATGGAGGCATCGAGTCCCGTCAAAAAATAAGAAGTAGGAAGTCAAGTCAGTTCTTCCAATTAGTAGACCGAAATAGGGGCATCATTCCTATCTAGACCTAGTGAGTGAAGATTGAAAGAATGGTTATAAAGCTGAAGCCACAACCAACTCTATCTATCCTAGAAATCCCACCACCGAAGGGGACCACCTCTAGGTAAAATACCTAAAATAAATTTTTATAGGTGATCTCATTCATGAACACGTCAAATGAGTTTCCTACAGCTTCATCCCAAAGGTAGTAATCTGGATTATCTTCATTACTGAGTCAGGATGGTGCACCACCCATCCATTTGGTTACAATCTTTCCGCTTACCCTTTTTAAAGGAGATTCCCACCCACAAATTGGTTTCAACCATATCTGACAGTACAAGAGGATTTTAGAACCCTAAATGGACAGCCACTATGTTTCATATGTATAGCGACTAGGGGGAATTATTTGGATTCCTATCCTTAAAGTCCTAACCTAACTACAATGTTATTTTGTTCCTCAAGTGAGGTTTTAGTGAGTTAGATTATGGTTTATTTTAGGCTCCACTTGGCGTCACGAACCAAGCGATAGATTAACTTACGGAGTGAAGGTGTGTGCATGTGAGGTTTGTACAACTAACAGCTAAGAAATTTAAATGCTTGAAAGAGATGAAATGGTTTCAATACTAAGCTAACCTTTCTTGAAATAAAACCATATCAACAAAAAAGTCTACAATAAAGCAATTGACTTTTCAAAGCATGCATGTAAAAGACAAATAACTAAATAGTTTTATTTGTAAAGATTAGAGACAATCCCTAATCCAAAAAATTGAACACGATTTAAACAACTAAACTAATTAACTATTGAAAAAGCTATGTTTATCAAACTACTTACTAAAGCAAACAAAAAATAAAACCAAAAACAAATCCAAACAAAATGTTAATGAAGGAAAATACTTAGATCTTAAAGGGAACTTTTCATTGCTAAACAATCTAATAGGAAAAACAAAAAGGGTTTCTACAGCAAGCAACAAGGCTGCAAACAGAAAATATGAGACTACAAGCAAGCTCAACGTGAAAAATCGACACTATCTACACAGAGCATAGGGAAAAATATACTAAACAATACTGAAAAAATAGGTTTCGAGATCAGGTCGCTCAAATCAACGGGAAATAAGCAACCTGGGTTGCTTTAAAACGGGAAAACAAGCACAACTCGAAATAAAAACTGGGCTTTTAAAGTAGGACGCACTGATTGAAGAGAAAGGTGCCACTCAGGTCTCTCTAATTGTCCAAATAGGTGCAACTTGGATCAAGAATCTCATAAATCAGGAAAAACGGCCTTGGCTAAATGAATCTAGAGGATTTCTTGGTCGAGAATCCTACTGATAGCTTCAAACAATAGAAAACAGATAGAGAAAATGGATAATATAAGTAATAAGAAACAAAAATAACTCAAGCAAAGTCCATAAACCAAAAGACAAACACAACCGGAGAAGGATGACAGATCCTCCCCAGTATGTTCTGCAAAAGGTGTAGCGTGTGTTTAGGCACACACCCATGCCAAAATAAACCTACTATGGGTTGTGCAAACCTTAGGAGAGTTTCAAAATGAAAAGAAAAAACAAATAAAACATAATGATAAAGCTAACTAGCATGTAGTACATCAAAGACAAACTAAACTAACAATGCAAGCATATTCTTTGACAAAACAACATTCATATGACAAAAGCATGTAAACAATTAAAGAAATTCCTTTTGAATTGAATAAGAAAATTATGAGTAGAGTCACATTGACAAGTACGGTGGAAGGGGCCCCTGCAGCTATCCAAGGGAGGTTATGTTGGTCTCCTAGAAGTCTCTCAATCCTCCATCCACATGTCACAATACCAACCTTCAAGTGATACACGAGCAAGAAAAGGCTAACTCCAGTATTGAGGGGGCATTTAGAAAAATGATAGCTTGAGTTAAGCAATGGAGAATTGTATTTTAATGAGGGACCTTGAGAGTTCTTATATGGGCACAGTAGATGGCTTTGGGGATAAGGATCGGGCTATATTTTTATGTCCTAAACCTCTCCTTGATTCGTGCCATATCATGATCCATTCCCAACTTTCCTCTTTTTTGTTGGGAGAAAAGCAGAAATGGCCAAAAATACTATTGGGGTGAGGTCACTCTTTTCTGAAGGTTTTCTGCAACTTGGGTCGCTTATTTTGAAGGGTTTTGAGCGACTTGGGTCAGTCATTTCCTAGGAATATGAGCAACATGTTTCTAAGATGGACCCTTTTGGTGTTTGACTTCAATTTTTTGGTTTTTATCATGTTTTCTCAAGGTCTAATAGGTATAAATGAGGTGGAATAATGTGGAATGATGACATATGCAGGTGAAGGGGATGATGATGTAATGGGTGAGCAATTTTGGTGGTTAACAATGTCCCCTATCCCCTACCATTTTTGGTATTTACATCGACATGCTAGAGGGTTTTTTACAAGAGAAAGGTTTTGTTGGCACAACTTTGGATGGTATAGTCATCATCCTTCTTCTCTATGTTGATAATATTACTCTTATGGTGAGAAGTCCCTATGATATTGATAAGCAACTAAAACTTCTCAAGGATTTTTTCTCTAGTATGGGTATGATTGTTAACACTAACAAAAAAAAGGTTATGATAATCAAATCCCAAAATATCACTTATTGTAATTTCATGTATGACAACAACAACTTGGAGGAAGTGACTCAATATAAATATCTTGGAATCGAACTTCATCATAAACTTAATTGGAACTATAGTATTGAGAAAATAATTAATGGAGGATGGAAAGCTTATTATGGACTTGAAATAGTTGTAAATTTGCAAACCTTTGGCTTTGGGATAGAAAGAAAGTCCTCTTTGATACTCTCGTCACTGATACAAACCATTACACCAAAACTTCGAGGTGTTAGTGAAGGTCGTCCATTAGGATCTTAACATCCCACCACGCTCCGTAGTCCAGACTCTGGGCTGGATGTGCGCCCGTACGGTGGTGTCCCCTTTGCACCGTACGAGCCTCGGACGAACACTGCAATGCCGACGGCACCACTCGCTCTGTGACTTAAACCTGGGTGGAGGCTCTGATACCAAATTATACAAACCGTTACACCAAAACCCCAAGGTGTTAGTGAAGGACGTCCATTAGGATCTTAACAGTCACACCTATTATCTTATATGGTTTTGAAGTTTGGAGCTGCAACATCTCTAGAGAATCTTGGAGAATCATAGAGAAAATACAAAAGCGCTTTGTAACATATAAACTCAAAATTAAAGGCAATACACCCTATCCTTTCCTCCTCATAGAAGCGAATCTCTCCTTGATCGAGAACATGGCTATGACTATGTACCTAATGTACAAGAACAAGATAAACAACATGGGAGACAAGAGGCTTCCTAATATTGCTTCATACTCTAGTCAAAACCACCTACAACTTAAGCAAGGTTGGCATAAATATGCCAAGTCTTGGCTAAACAGTTAGGGAGTCGAGGAAGAGGTCACTTTGCAGAATAGCGATAATATTAAAAGTGTTATTACATTCAAATTTAAGGAAAAGACGATGTGCAATAAAGAGTTACAGGATAAGAGAAAATTGAGGTATTATAAGGAGGTGATCAACCCTAATCTAGAATATCAAAAGTGATATCTGTCTATTTTAACTAGCATAAAGAAGAAAATCAACATTGTTAAAATAAGAACAAACTCTCATGAGCACCATAGTGAAATGGGGTGCTAGACAATTCCTAAAACGTCATGGGATAAAAGAATCTGGCATCTTTGTAACATAAAGAGGGTTGTAGATGAAAATCACTTTCTCATAGAATGTCCTCCATACACAAACACACATTAGAGCGCAATTTCAAAACATTTGCTACAATAGTGACCTTCCTAACCTTTTAACTCATCATAACTATGGTGATTTAGAAATGCTTGTCTTAAAGCATTTTTAGCATAGAAATAAAATTCTAAAGAAAACTAAGTGACTCCTTTCTTTTTGAAGGTTCGATGGACCAAAGTTAGTTTCAGTGGACATTAATAATCATCACCATCATATAATTGGTGACATATCATGATTTTGGATATTTATTTTATAAATATTGTAAAACCAACTACCATATTAATTAAGCATATATTATTTTGTTTCAATTTACATTTTAAATATAAATCGTGTAATTTTATTTCATACAAGTTTATTTAACGATATGTTGCTCGCAATCCTAATTTTTTTGGATAGGATTGATCTTAAGAATGATCATAATCAGTTTTGGAACTAAATGTATTTGCCGAAGTTCGGAATGAACCAGAATCCACATCTATGATATAAAAGGGGTGGGAAAACCTTCCTTTTTTTATATTGTGGTTCTAGTTAGACCTACACTTGTATCACCCGAACTATGCCTAACTGGCATGTCTTGACTGAACTAGCCTTACCTAGACCTGGGAACGCGGGAACCTGAATCCCTCTTATGTGATCTCCATATATTTTTCATTCTGCAGCCGTGTGAGGTGCAACAAGAGAGAAAAGGTATATGCTTGTAAAACGGCATGTCTCAAAAAGGATGAAGCGAGGTGCAAGTCCTGAGCGATTGTAATTGAATAGCTTCCCTTTAAATAAATAAACTAAGCACCACCTAGCATTGCATTACCGATTACTTATCAAAGGGTAGGGCGGGTTTGGGGACCACCACTCAAGCCCACTGTGAACCCTTAACCCCACAGTAGAACCTACCCACTGATCGATCGAACTTGCTATTTGACAATGTAATACTTTTTTATTCTAATAGAATATCAAAAATGTTTTTTTCCTAAAAAAATGTATTTAACAATATTTTAATTAATTTTTAATATTAATTATGTTTTTATAATTTAATTTACTTATATATTTTATGACTATATTAAAATTATTTTTTCTTTAAAAGAACCATAAATCTCTTATGGATAAAATTGAAAATCTAAAAATACATTAGAAGGATAAAAATGATATCTTAAATCATTATTCGAGAAGAGAACCATTAATCTCTTATTAATAAAATTGAGAATCTAAATATATATTAAAATTATAAAAATGGTTTCTTAAAGCATTATTCAAGAATTGAACCATTATCTTTATACTGCTTGACGATTTGACTTTAAAAACTTATAAGAATCTCAAAGTAATTGAATGTTTTGTCACTTAATTATTATACCTGTCGAAGGTCCTAAGTATATTGTTTTTTATATTTGGAAAAAGGTTATTACTTAACCAAAAATTATGCATTTAATGGCTGGCACTAGGTTTGGAATTTGATGGGAAAAATGCTTGTCAGAGGTTATTTTGCCTATTAAATATGGTTTATATTTCATACTAGCCATCAGAAAAAACGAAAAAAACTGTAAAACGTCTATATTTAACATCAAAACCATTATTTTTTACGGGTGAGATTTTTACCAAATTCCTGGGCTGGTTGGCACCTTTGAAACGTGTGAAACTTGTGTTGTACTGCATTTTTAGAAACTTGCTAACTTGTGATGTATCACACTTTGAGAAACTTGCTAAACTTTCAAAACTATATAAGGGTTAACTAAAACGCCCTTGACTCGTTGGAGTCAGGCAGAGCAATTCTTGCCAAAATCGTAATTTGGAGTGCTTAAATCGCAATTTTGGCAATCTGGGTAGTTTTAAAATTGGGCAATTAGTCTAGAGCAGGCAATCCCAATTGTTGAAATTACAAAAATTCCAAAAAACAATTTCCAGCAAGAATTTTAACCGGTTTTTATCCCAAAATTGTCAGAAAAACGGGGCGTTTTGGTTGTCTTTAATCCTACGGGGTGATTTGTTGCGCCTTTGAAACTTTTGAAACTTGTAATGTTAGGTAATGATTATACCAGCACAGTCACAAGTAAAGTGACCGGTGAACACCGATAGGTATAGCCAATCACTTAGTTTTGTGGAGATGTCGGGTTGTTAAACAAAGGTTAAACGTGAAAATAATTAATATAAATATTAAACTAACATAAACATTAAATATTTAATATTAATATAAACATAAAAACAAATATTATTTAATAAACATATCCATTTTCTTAACCACTACATAACTGAAGCTCATTTAAATCTTAATCAAGATGCATTTGAGCATAACAAGATACGACGACCATGAAATGAATCCCCACTTTACAATTGTTACACTCAGGCTAATCTTGTTGATGCATTCAAGGAAATCCAAAATCTCAGATAATATCTAAACACATATCGATGTAATTACACACACTCTCATATTGACTAAACTATACCTGTACGCTTAAAGATATATTATACGGAATTAATTCATTCGAACATCTAATAAGTTAAGTTTATTTCAGGGTATAGTCACTCGGTTATACTAGCTAGGATATAGAATTAACCAGATTAACTATATACTGGGAAGTTACTGAATGTATAAATATATTACGTAACTTTATAACATGTATAAAGTTACGTGTATTAAGTCTTGTCCGATCAAGACACTTAATACATTATGATTATTTGTATTAAAGATATCATTCATATCTTTAAGTGAATATATACTAGTGAATTATTCTTGGATTGATTAAGTATATAACTATAACTTAGGATCTAATATCCGATCCTTAATGCAAGTGAACATAATGACAAGTACAAGTGATACATGTTTAAGGATCACTACAATGTCATTTATTATCTTTTGAGTATAAATGTTAAGAAAATATACTTATACGTAAAATTATTATTTGGTATCTTTTGAATATAAATGTTAAGACAATATACTTATATAAAATGATTCTTTGGTATTGAAGAAGCATACATCGGGTTGGAAATTGAAATGTGGCCTACGGATGCGGGAGTTTACAATAACATTTGGATTCAGCTCTTCCCACATTCGTTCGTGATCCCTATTCAGCATTCTTGAAGCAGATTTATTAATAAAAAAATTTACAAGTTATTTTAGGCACACAATTCAAATATTTAAAAAGCAGATGAACTCATCAATCTTGTTGGTGTTTACGTATTAATAACTTTGAGGGTTTGTATTATTAACTTTCTATGTGACATGATGCTCGTTTTCAATAGATGCCTAGTGCATTATAATGACATGCCAGCCTCAACAAAGACTAAAGAAGTAATCTAATATATTGTCTGTATGAAGAACATGTTAGCAAACCTATATTCGTTTAAAAAATATTAAGAATCATTATATGCTAAACACATTTAATTGGAAGATATTTGGAAGATATCTCCTAGTCGGTGGTTATGAAATGCTCAGAGATGAGGATTCATATCTACTATCCATAATAATTAGTACATAAAAAGAAGTTGCTCGATAACAACAACCAAATCGCTAACATCCAAACATGATCGATAACAACAACCAAATCGTCAACATCCAAACCTATGAGTATCAACTCGCACAACTAATCGACTATTTTTTTATGAGTCCAACCTCGACAGGTATCCACTGCCATACAACCTTGTTTTAGGTGGAAGTTTCATTATTTTATTTCCTCTTTTTAACTAATCTCTTTTGCCACTCAATGAGTTTGACCTTAACTATTCTTTTTATTAATATAAATTAAAAAATCAGTTATAAAAATTTGTGATATTAAATAAGTTAATATAGAAGTTTGATGTTCTTGTTGAGCCCCTATGTATTGACTATGTAATGATTGAACGGATTATGTAATTTTGGCCATACCTTGATTCTCTGGAATAGCATCGCAGGTGTTGGCATTTCTCCTAATGAAAAAAATATATAGAAGTTTGAACAAATATATATTATAATTGGATAAATTTGATTGAACATTATCAAACCATATCCTCATGTATGAAAATTTGGGAATGTATATAAGGATTTGTCTAAAGATTAAATGATTTTGACTTTTTTGGTTATTATGATGGAATCTTACTATTTAATCTTTGGTCAGATTGGGGCTTTTCATTATTCAAAATATATTTTTTATTATAAAAATGGATTCATCACCCTCGAGTACCCTTGTTGTGCCTAGACTACGCAATCTTAACACCTTATATTTACGATTCCAACAACTTCTATTTTGAGCAAAAATAACCAGGAAATGGGCTAGAAAAGTGCTCCAAATCATCACTTCTTTACACTACTTGTTTATATAATGTACAAGTATACAAGCAAAGCATTAAAAACAAGTGATATCAAACATCCTTCAATTTAAACAACTTAAAAAGTATATTATATATTTGTATAATAGGCATGTGAGATTCTCATACTAACTTAAAAAATATACACCCTTATCACCACCCTTTTGCCCAAAATAATGAAATCAAAAAATCATTCAAGAATTATTGGAGATTGGCATAATTTGTCCCAACGCAAGCCCTTACTCCTCGCTAATGGTTATGGTCCTCAAAAAAGAAGGCTCTTTGTGCATGTGTCCAAATTTATAGGCTTTTAATAAGTTAACTATCAAATATAAATTTCCTATTTCTATCATTGATGATCTCATTTTTGTAAGCTAGTGGTTCTACTTTAAATTAATAGTAAAATACATACAGTACAAAACAAGAGAATCAATTACTGAACTACCACTTGGGAAACCAAGTCAGCCACTGATGTAGTTCAGTCAAGTTCAAGTAGAATTGTCCCAAAAAAATAGATGAGTTCGGAGAGGGGAAGCATGCCCTACATAAGGAAACCAGGACATTCCCATGTCTTTCAGGCATATTTAAACATAACTATCTAGACAAAGAAACTATGACAAAACTATAGTAATAGTCCATCTAAAACCTCTTAGCTAAAGACAAAAAACCATAGGAAAATAAGTAACTAGGTCATAGACCTCATGAAATGTGAGGAAAAAATTATGTTTTCTCCACGATTGGTGCCCAAGCTATAGAGGGGTATTAACTACGTCAGCCAAGATATTTAGCTTTGACTGGGTGATGTTCACATCATCCCAAATGGTGTCCACTAGTAGTGTCAAATCTGCCTAGTTATGGTTCTTTCCATTAAGAGGATGCCTAGAAGAAGCTTTAAAACGCAATAAGGATCCCCACTATGACCTGCTTCTACTACATTTTTTCCACTACTTGGTCCTGGAGATTCGCAAGAAAAATAGCTTCAGCCTATTCAATTTCATTATGAATATGCCATAGAATTTATTTATTATATTTTCATTCCAACCAATGTTGACAGAGTCCTCCTGAGTCTTCTACATCTGGCTTGTTGTCAAAGCATGTTCCCCAAAACTCCTCATAAACTTGTGCTATCACTAAGTAACTATGTGTGTGTTGAGAGGTAATTGAATAGAGGTCGCACACACCTAGTGGCTTTCCATCCCTTATCAACCCCCAAAGCATAAGAATGAATTGCATACAAGATAAGGTTACGGATTTCATCAAAGAGAAAGGATATCAAGTACCATGCCATATCAATCGCCATGAATGCTTAGGGTTTGGATGAGCTCACACCAATACCCACTAAAGGATCGCATTAACCTCTACTCATGTGAACCTATCCTAGTGTCACCTCCACATGTTCATTGCTTGGGTGAACATGGATTATTAAATATTTGATTATCTCTTAGATGAGTTGCATGGAGCTAAATTCTTCATTAAACTTGATGTTCGATCAAGCTACCATCAAGTCCGGATGAAGGAGGAAGACATACCCAAGACAATTTTTCACACTCATGAGGGTAATTATGATTTCTTATTTATGCCCTTCATCCTATGCAATTCCCCATCCACCTTTTAGAGGATAATCAATAATATATTCCACCCTTTCCTCCATGATTTTTTCCTTGTTTTCTTTGATGATATCTTGTTCTACAACCCCACCTAGGAAATCCACCTTAAGCATATTGCTCATACCTTGCAATTATTAAAGAATCACCAGTTATTTGTGAAACAATTAAAATGTTCTTTTGAGGTGACTGAGGTTGAATATTTGGGCCATATTGTGAGCCAGGAAGGTGTACGTGTGGACCCCAAGAAAGTGGAAGCTATGCAAAACTAGCCCCACTGTTGTTCAGGATTTCTACCTTATAGTGAGGAGATGGACACAACCAACTGGGCGGGGTTGATAGGTAAACACATTGATTATATTGCATTTAGTTACTGCAAAAGAAAGATATCGAGAATGAAAGAAATACCTCTTATCGACGGTTGGTCCTAGCTTTCGCTTGATCTCCCGCTCGATCTTCTACTTGACGAACCTGCAACACAAAAGATACCTTCCTCGGTGTATCTTGGATATAATAAACACGATGAAAGAATAAACAACTTGATCATCAAATATAACAAGATATTAATCCAAATGAATATAAAATCTAGTAGACATTCAATTTGGGACAGGAAGGGTGTTTCGACCTTTTTATTATCAAAGAAACATGAATCAGTACAATATACCTTACGTGTAGAGATGTTTCTGAAACCGGATCCTAGGCTCCTGCTCTTCACTCTGACTTGGGAATTCCTCCAACGTAACAATACTCCAGTTATTCTTTCTAGGGCATTTATCACTATCTATCTCTAACCCCTCTCATGGATCCTCCTTGTATTTATGGGACAAGGTAGGCAGTTTAGATCGAGAGGTGGTTGAATTGGGACATTGGGGAAATTGCAGAACCAACTTCAACTAATCCCAATTCATCAAATTAATATATTTTTTATTTCATCTTAATATGTACGCGGGTTTCATACAACAAGAGTTGCATACAGAGAGCAACTTTTGTGCTTTACAACATGCGTTTACAACATTTTGGGAGATGTACGTTGGTTTGCTATACAGAGAGGGGCGTACATGTGGTAAAATCAGGAGAAACTGCAAGATTTTCAGCTGAAGAGTGTACTTCTAAAAACAAGTCATCCAGGTCAATCCAACTCTTCAATCCTTAGTGCCCTTTTGTGTGATCAATAGAGCAATGTGATCACGGATGGAGAAGTGTATATTTCACCTATAACAGATGCCCCCTAATGTGTGAGTTCAGATGGAAACAATGGCTGAAATACATTAAAATTCCAAGTCAGAGGAGGAGCAAGAAACCACAAAACCAAGTCACAAAAACACCTAAAAAAACAATCAAGGTTAGTGAGCAATTACAATCTTGACGTCATATAGATGTCTAGCATAATACAACATGATCTCGGATACATAACTAGGACATGTATATATAGAGCATGGCCACTGAAATACAAGCGTGGATCCATGTCAAAATGAGAGATCATAGCCATAACAATAAACTGGATCTATGTCTCATGAAGAGCCAAAATAAGTGAGGCTCAGTCTTGCACAGCTTGGGTGATAACATAAATATGGTGATGCTACCAGAGTCCCAAGGTCTTCATCCAAACAACCCAAGGTAAAAACCCTGTCCATGTGAATAAATGAGCTGAAGTTGAATATCGGGGGTATCGTTTGATTACCAATCATTAATGTATATCGTTAACAAACGCGAGGGCTTCCATCGATAATGATAATGGGGCCCAAGGTACCTAGTACGATCCAACAAGTGTGAATAAGAGGACTTGAAGTCGAACACTTGAGGAACCTGTTGAATAAGAGACACTGATGTATTCCCATTATTCAACAGCGAGGGAAACTGCCACTGATGACTGCAATCCCCAAGCTACTAAGTGAAACTCTAAACTTCGTTCTCGGAGCATAATGAGCTGAAGTCGATGGGAAGAAGTCCGCTGGAAGGAAGGAATTAATGCATCCTCCATCATCCAACATGAGGAACACTCATAGGTATGAGCTGATGTGGAGTAGGATGAGTAACAAGATGAAACAAACTGACACTAGGATGGCCAACACATGAAGTCAAGGTAAACTGCAAAATGGCCAACACAGGCTGTATCCTTGAACAGTGAGCACGACACAAAGTGACTTAGGAAGTTTTCAACATGAAGGGTAAAATGATATAATTTTGTGATGTAGGAGACATAACAGACCCTACAAATGATTGGAAGAATAACCAATCGGGGGAGTACAAACTCGGAGATCAGGTTCACCCTAAGGCCAAAAACTAAAACCCAACTGACATGAAAGACTCAAGTAGGTGCTGTGTTCAAGGATATGACTGACTGAAACTGCCTTTGAAACTAAAAAAGATGTGATATACCCTTCTTATCCCTTATTGTTTTTGGTAAAAGAATGGCCTTCTTGTTGTTTTAATGAGTCCAAGCAAGATATAAAACTAAAAAAGTCCAGCCATGTAATAAGTTTAATGAGCCCATGGGAGGAAGACTCTAGACCTTCTTCATTTTTTACAGAGTTCGAAGAAGAGATAGATGAATACTCTATAATATTGATCTTTAGATTTTAATATCGAGCCGATATATGTTCTTGCTCGCTGGTGTTTTCAATTTTAAGGAGTCTGAAAAACTTAAACAATAACTCCATACACTTATTCATGGATTTTAATATCGAGCCCGAGTAGGTTAATGCTTGCCGGTGTTTTCCTGTTTATAGAGTCTGAAAAACTTAAACAATCCTCTATATACCCTCTCGTGGATTTCACATCGAGCCCGAGTAGGTGAATCCTTGCTTGGTGTTTTCATGTTTCGAGAGCCTGAAAACCCTAAAGAGAGGCTCCAAAAGTCCTTTTTCGTATAGTTAGTCCCCTCCCCCGAAAAAGAATAAAACAATGAGAGGAGAACTCTTCTAGCCATGCATGACTAGAGTATTCCTTTTTCATAAGTAATCCGAAAAAATACGAAAAATGGTTAAACTTATACTTAAGTGGATGTTGCTTCAAATCCTTTAATGAGTCTGAAAAGACAACTCTACTCGGCAATCTTGTCATATTTAAAGAGTCTAACAAGAGCATGAAAGAACTCTATAACAATATTTTTCGTAAAGGTTTAACGAGCCCCAAAAAGTAAACTCGTGACATCCTTACTGTTTTTAATGAGCTCAAAGGACAGATGGAACAATGCCCGTAACTTCTTTACTGTTTTTAACGAGATCGAAGAAAAGGTGGAAGGATGCTCGAAAGTGGATCAATGTCCAAATGAATGGCAGACTGCATTATAGACTCTAGGAAAACTTCATCAGAGGGAAGTATATTATCCCAGATGGAACACATATCTAAACATTCAGATGGAGTCATCACCTGCTTAATTGTCGGGACCCAGTCCCTAGAAGGTAAGCATGAATTCAGAGGCTTTTTCTCAGTAGCAATTGGACTCAAGGAACAATATGCCACATAATTTGATTGTGACATGGTAGTGCCTACTGGAGAGGGATATACTTGGTCGATAGTTGGGTAATAACAAGGATCAACAAATGTAAGCTGATCGATAGTGACAATCTTTTCGTTGTGAGCAAAATGCATCACACGAAACAGGGTAGACACCACAGCCTGCATAGCATATACGTAATCACACCCTAGGATCATATCAAAGTCCATAGGGTCCTTTAAAACCATAAAATCAACTAAGACTATTTTTCCACCCAAAGTAACGGGTACTTGAGGGAGGAATCCCAACGGTTCACTAGGTCTTTTATCGACATACCAAGAGGTTTCATAGTCCTTCCCCACATATCATGGATTCAACAATAACAATGGGGAATGAACAGTGGGTGAAGAATTTTTTCTTGTTGATGCCACATGTACCACAGGTGGATCATGATCTACTCCTATGGGAGATAGATCTTATTGCACCGGAGATGGTTGATTTCAGCTCATGTGAATCTACAAGCAAGATATTTGATTCATCCATTGGATGGATGGATAGAGGAATCACAAAAAAAGGAAATCTCGTAGGTAAAAGGTTTTCTTGTTTCTGCAATAAATTTCTTATTATAACTGACATTGTCTTGAATTGTGAGCAGCAACAAAAGTATATTTTGCAGCCATTTGATGTCACTCATCCACATATGGATTGGGTGAAAGATTACCTGACAAGCATGAAACCTCCTTGCAAAATTTTTTATGCTCATGGTCAAGGGAAGGCAACTGAGCGGGCAAGTTGCCAAGAAAAATTAATGGAACATTTTACTTGCAGAAGTTGGCCTATGTGGAGGGAATCCACATGGTGGAATGAATGCTTGAAAATTTTCTCCAATGGTAGTGAGTTGAGCCATTGGATGTTTTCACTGGAAGAGACATTCTGCTCCCCACTTGGTTTGGTTGGAGGCAATTCCCTAGCAGTTATTCCCTGGATGAAAAGGCACATGTTTGATGACAGATTCTTTAAAATTATTCTGATGATGGGGAAATGCAGTTGATACTTTGGGATCCTGGCATACACTTGAGTGATAGATTTCCAAAGATGACAGGATAATTCTGCTCCTTGCAGGAGAAACAGTGGGACCCAAGAATTCTGCTCAGTTATCCTAACTGGGTTAAAATTATGTTCATTTGTTGGCTAATGGCAGATATAAATTACAGTGCAGTTTGTTTTACATAGACATTTTTCCTAAACACCCAAGTTTAATTTACAGATTGTTGAATGGGCGAGCACAATGATAATTAGAGTTAGTGCAGCGGAAGCTTGGTGGGATCTTGACATTGCTTGACGACAAGCAATCTTGGGAAGGGAGGATTGTCATGTTCCCAGATTTTCCTATGGTCCATGGGGATGATTTTAGCCTAAGTCACCTAGGAATTAATTAAATAATTAATGGATGGATGAAGGAAGATTCCTAAGGGTGAATTTGAGGAATTAAATGGATAAGGAGGGGGCCCCATGAAGTTATTAACCCCAATTCAAGTGCTAAGGTGATTTATTAATTAATTAATTGAGGAAGTTTTGAGGCAATTACACCATAGTTGTTAATTAATTACTGGATAATTAATTAATTACTTAGCTAAATTATTTCTAAGTTGTTTTATTGTCATTTAAATTTTTATTACTAATAAATGTGCCAAGTGGTTGATGACTTGGATAGGAAATTTGAATTGGTCAAGTAGGCCACACTTGCTTAAGTGATAAACTTCATAAAAGCTAAGGAATCTAATGGAGACAAGTTGGCAAGGTGAACCAAGAAGGAAACTGACAAGAGCTAGAAAAATCAAACAAAAGCATAAAAGAGGAAAGTGAATAAAGTGGAATAAAACAAGAAAAGCAGTCAGGAAGGAAAGTAGCAAGTGCAGAAAAAGCTCCCTAGGGCGCACTTGCCAATTTAGTGAAGGAATGCAAAAGAAGGAAAGTGGAGAAAGCAGAAAAGTTTCCTTTTTCCTCAAGGAATGTGCCCTCATGGATTTGGAGTAGAATGGGCAAGTGGGTAACCTACTCTCACAGGTCACCAAGCCAAGAACTTGCTCAGCATGTCATCATGAATTTTATAAAAGAATCCAACCAAGTCCATTTGAGAACTTTTGATCATTATTAGAATTTGTGGATGAGAGCTTTGAGCCCTCTAGTTGAGTGTTGTGCCTCAACAAGTTATGCTTGGGAGAAGTCCCCCAAGGCCATTTGATTTTCCAGTAAGTGTTATGCAGGTCCATATCAAGCTGCTACATCCATTATCAGTCAATTCCATCTTTCATTGAAGATCTCCAATCCTTTGGAGGAGAAGGTCTCTTATACAGTGAAATTCTAGCTAGTCTTGCAGAAGGTTCACCAGCAAAAGAAGATAGTTAAGGAGGAGAGTGCCCAGGACTTCCAATGAGCTACACAATTTATTATCACCATATATCAGAGGCTTACATGTCCTTAGTTCGACTTCATCCCTGATATTCCATCCCTGTCTCATTGCTCCAGCTTGTAGCCAAATTTAGAGGTGTTTCCACTGGTGGAGACAACTAGTTGAAGGAGGGTGCACCAATGAAGTTCTACAGCAATAGTTGCAGCCAAATCAGTCTTCTAATCTAAAGAGATCTTGATCAGAACATCAAAACAGATTTACTGTAACAAATCTCCCTCTCTCTTCATATTCTCCATCAATGTACTACAATTTCTAGCCTGTAAGGCAATTTGTTTTGAGAAGAAAGCCACTATAATAAAAGAATGGTTCTGTTATGTTAAATTCGATGTGTCACTATTATTATCAATATATCAAATTTGCATAACAACTCAGAATAGAGTACTTATTTAATGGAAGTCATTAATTCAGTTAAAATCCAACACTAGCTCAATGGAAGGATTTTCTAGACTAGTTTTACTGAATTTATTGTAGAATGCACTCAGAGCGTCCATTTGACTTCCCATCTATTGCAGTAGGTTAATAATTTGAATATATTCTCCATATCAGTCCTTAAATCCAGAAATTTGAAGTCTTTAAACCCTGTTTGTAAAGTTTGGAAAATTACTAGCTCAGCAATCCCAGGAGAGCCCAAAAACCCCAAATCTTTCCAAACTCTCACAAGTCTACAAAAATACCTTCTTGAACATAACCAGCATTCATTTGATTGATATAAACTCTGTTATTAAATTTCATTATCCCCACCCGTCTAGTATGCATATGCCAGCTACCCAGGAAGCCTCGAAGTAGGCATAGACTTGCTCTATGTTGAAAAGTGAATGGTACTAGTACCTTGTGCATAAGACAAATCTGATTTGATATCCTGACCTACTGCTGCACCTAACCTCATACATTTTCCAGAATTAAATATTCATCCCACCATCCTCATTCCTTACCTCAGTACCCTTCACTTACGGACTCCTGCACTGTCCGAAGAAATTGACAGAAATTTTACTAGTAAAAATTTATAAAATTTTGAAGTTGAGTTAATATCTTGGTTGAACTTTCCCAAGGTCACCAAGCCAAGAACTTGCTCAGTAGGTCATCATGAAGTTTATAAAATAATCCAACCAACTCCATTTGTGAGCTTTTGATCATTATTGGAATTTGTGAGTGAGAGCTCTAAGCCCTCCAAGTTGAGTGTTGTGCATCAACAAGTTATGATTGGGTAACGTGCCCCAAGGCCCCATGAGTTTCCTGGGAGTTTTATGCAGGTCCAACAATCAATATTATAGCCAATAACATTTAGTACATTTCAGCCATGAAGATCTAATGTCATATTGAAGAGGAGGCCACCATTGAAGGAGATTTGCAGCAAGATTTAGTGGAGGAACACCAGTGGAAGAAGATAATTATGGAGAGATGTTCTCAAGACCTCCAGTGAAATATATCAGCTGAATATTTCAGACATTAGATGCTTCTATATTCCATAAATCAAAGTTCATATCAAATTTCTAATCTTCTCCTACTCCTACTTCTCCCTCGGCCAGTTTTGGAGGTGATTTTCCTAAAGGAGAGAACCAATTGAAGATGGAATCCATTGAAGACCAACATGTTCAGAATGAAGCAATTTCATACATCTAATCAGTATATGGACTGATAATAACCTCCATTACAGATCCGAAGTAACTTCTCTCTTCTCTTCTCTATTTCTCCACTAATGTAACAGAAAACTAGCCTGTGAAGCATAATGATTTGAAAAGCTAGCATTAATAAAAGAAGGAATGTTCTGAATGTCAAATTTTGAGTTTTATGGATGTAATATGTTATATCAGAGTTGAAATTAATATCATATCATATTTTTTAATTCTTAAAAGCAGTTTGTGAAGTTAAAATGCAAGACTAGCTAGATTAATGACAATTCTAGACTAGTTTCACCACTTCTACTGCCAAATCCATTCTAAGCAATATTTTTACATTATGTAAGTTGGAGAAGTTCATTAACTTAGTCTAGTATCCATATCAGTCCTTAAATTCATAACTTTGAAGCCTTTAGACTCTATTTGTAAATTTTGGAAAATTACTAGCTCAACAATCCCAAGAAATCCCAGAAACCCCAATTCTTCATAAACTCTCCCAAATATGCTCAAAAACTTTCCTAAACATAACCAAAACTGATTTGACTATTAATACCTCTTCTATTAATGTCCAATATTCCCACCTGTCCAGTATGCATATGCCAGCTGCCCAGGAAGCCTCGAAGTAGGCATAGACTTGCTCTATGTTGAGAAGTGAATGGTACTAGTACCTTGTGCATAAGACAAATATGATCTGATCTCCTGACCTGCTGTTGCACCTAACCTCATACATTTTCCAGAATTAAATATTCATCCCACCATCCTCATTCCTTACCTCAGTACCCCTCACTTACCTCCTGCATTGTTCGAGAAAATTGACAGAATTTCTACTAGTAAAGTTCATAAAAGTTTTGGAGTTGAGTTAATATCTTGGTTGAATATTCCCAAGGATATTACAGTGGTATTAGAGCACTTTCCTCCATCCCCGTGGAAAGAAAGAAGCTCACTCATGGAAGGAATATTGAAGATCTTCTCATAGAGGAAAAATGTGGCTCCTACGAGTCAGTGAAGAAGAAGAATTTATTTTTGAGCCATATGAAGAGGAACCTTTAACCCCTATTGGAAATTCTTATTTGCACAAAGTTGAACATGATTTCCTTGATGAACAAATGTTTGAAGAGAGCATAGGAAATGACCTACCTATGACAAATCGAGATTATGAAGGAATACTCAAAAGAGGTAACCCTAGGAAATCCTATGAGTACTTCATGGAGTACTTTACCTTGAAGAAGGAGGTTCAGAAATCCCTGGCCTTTAGAGACTATTGTGATTTAGAAATTCAAAGTTTGTTCAAATACCACTACAATAGTGATAGAAAAAGAAGGATTTCATATATGGTTGATAGTGTGTGCAAAGAAGTCAAGGAAAGATCTTTACCCCTAGGAGCTAAGATAGAAGGGACGAATAAAGATGTGTCCACACAGCCAGGAAAAATCAAGGGAGGAAACCAAGAGCCACCTAGTTCTTCTGGTGGAGAAGAAGTAAAAATAAATAAATATGAATTTGCAGCCCTACATATGGATCCATCCCAATATCAGGGAAAAGGAATCAAGAAGGAAGTTTCATCAAGGCCACTTGCAGGGCCAAGCATTGCGAGACTGTTTGGTTTCTCTTCAAGAAGGAAGTCCAAAGGTTGTGATTTGAGCACCACACAATGTGGAGAGACAGAAAGTCTCTTGGAAAGAAATGACCAAGAAGACCTTGTTGGTGCCCCATTACTCCAAGAAGTGGATGAAGAAGGTCAATGCACAGTAGAAGATCCAACAGTCAAACACTTTGTTAGCACTCAAATTGTGCTAGGTTCTGTGACAGGTTTCATGGAAATAAAATTTCTTCGTGGTCATCAAAATCCCCGAAGGGAGAGCCAGCTCTCGAGCCACATCCTCAGAGATGGAAGAATTCGAATTACGAGCAATAGATTTATCCCAGGGCATGGTAATGTTAGGAGAAATCCTAGTGTCCATGATATTTCGGATGCATAGCGGCAGACACAAAAAGAAGCATGTAGGAATGGTTTAGATCAGAGGTCTCGAAAATCTACGGCCCCGAGCGCATGGCGCCGATGGAAATATGGATGCTTTAAAGCATGGGCAGGGGTAGACCGGTGATTTTTTTCCAAAAAAGAAATCGATGACGAAGATTGGCGGGAGGAGAGATCTACGGTGTACAGCCACCACGCTTATCTAACTTGCGCGAAGTATGTTATGTTTCAAATCGCCGCGATCGGAGTAAATGTCGTGCACCTGTCAACGGTGCAGATCTACCAGAGGAGGATCAACGGTTTAAGACCAACTACGCTGATTTTACTCATGGGTAGGTTAACCCCGTCTCAAATCGCCGCGGCAGGTAAAAGATGCATCATCCGATGATTAGGATTTGAGTGAAGAATGGACCAACAGCTAGGAATGCTTTGAGAAGTCAAACTCCCGATTGGGACAAATGTGTCGCTAAAATAGAAAACTACGGAGGATGAAATCTACGATCCTGATCCAAGCTCGAGTTTTCACAGGTGAAAGACATCTTCGCTGAAAATCAATGATTGCCGCGTGGGATGAGCCACCTCGGCCCAGTCGAGTGTCCTTTCTGTATGGCCCAAAAAGTACGACCAAATATATTCGATGTCATTCCAAGCCTCAGTCATCATGCCAAATCATTTGGAAGGTCCAGTCAGAAAATCATAGCAGAATGATTTGCATGGGAACGCCGCCATTATGAGTTGTTATAAACCTGATCTCCTGGGCTCGCAACTCACGTTTGAAAAGGTGGCGAGTTCCTCTATCTTGGTATTGTTTGTAGTTTGTATCAGAGCATGGAGAGAGAACAAGGAGCCGAAGTAGTAACTATACCAGAACATGTGTTGTCCGAGATGGAGGAAGAGCACATTTATTTACCTCCCATAGTTCAAGGTCATGTGGAAGACGGTTCCGTCTGCAAATCAGAAGATCCCCAAGAAGGACAAACAGATTGGAGTTTGCAGCAGCAGAGAAAGAGGGAATACACCTATGAATAAAACGAGCAGGAAATCAGCTAGGAGGTGGAAATTATCAAGGATCTAATACTCCCTATGGAAGGGGTACCCTCTACTCCTCTACCGAAAAGAACCCAAGCAGAAGATTCTTTCGACGTGAGTGATTTTCTTGATTGGTATGGTCAGGTGAAAAACCAAGACTAAGGTGGCAGCATTTTTATGTTATTTGCATTTCACCACCCGGCAAGTCTGTCTATTGGCTACATGGGTACATTCCTTCTCTCCAGTTTTTGAAGATTAAGGTGGTCCATAACCTATTTTGAAGTGCAGTATGGCTTAGTGGTGTATGACATCGGCAGGATCAGTTGGGTCTGGTCTGTTATAGGTAATTTTCATTTCTACATCGAGCTATCACAAGTGATGAACCATGCCTGGTAAGCAGTAGTTCCAGCCTTAGATATTTTTGTTCAGCATGAAGAGTTCAAAGGATAATCAACAAAGTTATTCGACCAGAATGGAAGCTATAAGTTGGGGAAGTTTTTTACTATCGTTGTCTTTTGTTAGGTAGTTGGTCATATAGTAAAATAGGCCATGTAGTGAAACGGCCACACAATTGTAAATGGCAGTTAAGCCTACCTCGTAGATATTTTGTTTTGTGATAGTGACAGCAAACAATGCCTCGATTTGGATATTAGATAGGTGTCATATGGTTGTAACTGCTTTCTGTTTAGAAGGAGTTGAGCCTAGAGCTCAAAGACATCTATAAATACATTTGTAATTGAAGGCACAAGGATTGAAAATCTTATTTGAAATCTTTTGGTATTTTGAGGATTAGTCTGTAAGACATTTTTGCGCTATTTTAATAAAGTTTGCAGAGCCGAAGCCTGCGTTTTTGAGAAGGATTCCTGCGTAATTGGTTTGGTAGTCTGTATTTTCCTTTTTCCCATGTGAAATTGTGTTTCTCTCTTTGTTATTCCATTATGTGTTATTTCTTTCATGCTTGGATCAGGGTAACGGTTAGGTGGAATTCATAGAAGTTATGTTATGCTTAGCTTTTTCCAAGTATTTCACCAACATGTTCGACTAAAGTTGATGTAGGATTCATCTTGGTATGCCTTACATTGATGGACTGTTTCTTTCCTCTTTTATTCCACAAATAAAATCTCTTTGACTACTAGCTGCTTGCTACCTTTCCCTTGTAAATGTGTTTGCAGAACCTTTGTGAAAGATGTTTTCAGAGTTTGTTAAATGTGACTCCATTGCCCAAACGAAATTCATATGTTTTCAACCAAACATTGCTTGAATCATTTTTGTTCCAAACAGAAATCTGATCTTCTGTATAATTGTTGTAATTGAATATCTTGGCTGTGAATGCTGGTGTTTCTTTTTCATTATTGACAATCTTGATTATTCCAGTCTTTTCATGAGATTTTAGAGAGATCCCTCTCTGTTTGTGTTGGGTTAGTAGCACAGGCCAAAGATTAGTTAGTGGTTACCTAGAATTACCCTCTTTCAGCCTCGGGGGTCAATTTTGGTGTTAACACACTTGATTGTTGGTGATGAGGGAGGTAAAATCACTCTCGATATTTTAATGGTTGATTTCAAAACAAGTGTAGAAGAAATGGGATAGGTTGATGAAGATGAGACATATTTTGGATCTGATCCAAAGGAAGAACATAATTCAGATTTACACTCACCCCTGGAGCCTCACCAGGAAGCAGAAATTGAGCACATCTCAGTAGGGTGTGAAGCTAATAAATTGATGGAAGGAAAAACCACCGACACTCCACCTCATAAGGAGGATAACAGGACACCTGGTGAGTTATTAAATTCTAATTTTTATGTGTCATTATTTCAATCTGATATGGAAGCCACCTCTAGTGAAAAGTTCGGAGTGGTTGAGCTCCCTAGTGAGGAGGTTCGGAATTCTGATGTCAAAAAGGAATGCAATGTGAAGGCTGAAACTTTGAGAGAAGATCTTTATAGTATACCGAGGATGAATGAGCAATTAATTTGCAGCCCAAATTATGTTGTTGAGGACCTAAGAGATGAATATATTGCAGCAGCAATATTTGGATCAGATTTCCAAACTTCGAGTGCACTGCATAAAATCAATCCGGTGATGGAAAATGAAGAGGAGGAACATATGCAAGAACCTCATCTTCTTGCAGGGTCATTGAAGATGGATGAACAGAAGATCCAAGAGGCCATGAAAATTCTCCATGACACTCATTCTTTAGTGTCGAGGTTGTGTTGGGAAGCTGCTTTAAGGGAAGATCAATATTTTTTTGCAGCCATGGAGAATATCCAGAAATCAATGTCCACAATCAAAGGTAATTTCTCACAGTTGCTTTTAGATAAAAATTACATGTTTGAGCTCATTGAATTGTTGCAGGATGCATCATAGCATGATGAAGAAAGTATTTGCAGATATGAGAAAGAGAACTATAAGCTTAATGATGAATTGATGGCCACCCAAGATTCTTTGAGAAGCACTCAAAGTGCCCTCCAAGAATCCAAGACAGAGATGTTGTTGCTTCATGAAAAGTTGCAAAGATCCTCCCTACCCTCCTACACACCATTCAGTCAATTAAAGTGGGGTGAAAGCATTCATGATCATATGGAGGAACCTCATGAGATGGTGGATCATGAGGAGCATTTATCTTTACATGTGCTTGAGGAGTGTGTAGAATAGTTTGATGAAAACCAAGCACATGATCATTTCCTAAGGGAACTTGAGCTGTTCCTTGGAAACAGTCACTTTCCCATGGAAAAGTGGGATGAGAGCACCCAATTTGGGCCAGCCAATAATGAAGAAGTTGCAGCCATAAGTCTGATTACTGAAGGTTGCATACATACCAAGAAGTTTTACATTCCTTCCCCACATGTCATGGATGCAGCAATAAAAATGGGGAATGAACAGTGGGTGAAGATTTTTTTCTTGTTGATGCCACATGTACCATAGGTAGATCATGATCTGCTCCTATGGGAGATAGATCTTATTGCAGTGGAGATGGTTGATTTCAGCTCATGTGAATCAACAAGCAAGATATTTGATTCATCCATTTGATGGATGGATAGAGAAATCACAAAAAAAGGAAATCTCGTAGGTAAAAGGTTTTCTTGTTTATGCAATAAATTTCTTATTATAATTGACATTGTCTTGAATTGTGAGCAGCAGCAAAAGTATATTTTGCAGCCACTTGATGTTACTCATCCACATATGGATTGGGTGAAAGATTACCTGACAAGCATGAAACCTCCTTTCAAATTTTTTTATGCTCATGGTCAAGGGAAGGCAGATAAGTGGGCAAGTTGCCAAGAAAAATTAATGGAACATTTTACTTGTAGAAGTTGGCCTATGTGGAGGGAATCCACATGCTGGGAGGGATGCTTGAAATTTTTCTCCAATGGCAGTGAGTTGAGCCATTGGATGTTTTCACTGGAAGAGACATTATGCTCCCCACTTGGTTGGTTGGAGGAAATGCCCTAGCAGTTATTCCCTAGATGAAAAGGCACATGTTTGATGACAGATTCTTTAAAATTATTCTAATGATGGGGAAAATGCAGTTGATACTTTGGGATCCTGGCATACACTTGAGTGACAGATTGCCAAAGATGACAGGAGAATTCTGCTCCTTGCAGGAGAAATAATGGGACCCATGAATTCTGCTCATTTATCCTAACTGGGTTAAAATCCTGTTCATTTGTTGGCTAATGGCAGATATAAATTACAGTGCAGTTTGTTTTAAATAGACATTTTTTCCTGAACACCCAAGTTTAATTTACAGATTGTTCAATGGATGGGGACAATGATAATTAGATTTTGTGTAGTAGAAGATTGGTTGGATCCTGACATTGCTTGAGGACAAGCAATATTGGGAAGGGAGGACTGTCAGGTTCCCAAATTTTTCTATGGTCCATGGGGATGATTTTAGCCTAAGTCACCTAGGAATTAATTAAATAATTAATGGATGGATGAAGGAAGATTCCTAAGGGTGAATTTGAGGAATTAAATGGATAAGGAGGGGCCCCCATGAAGTTATTAACCCCAATTCAAGTGCTAAGGTGATTTATTAATTAATTGAGAAATTAATTAATTGGGGAAGTTTTGAGGCAATTACACCATATTAGTTAATTAATTACTGGGTAATTAATTAATTGCTTAGCTAAATTATTTATGATTTGTTTTATTGTCATTTAAATGTTTATTACTAATAAATGTGCCAAGTAGTTGATGACTTGGATAGGAAGTTCGAATTGGTCAAGTAGGCCACACTTGCTTAAGTGATAAACTTCATAAAAGCTAAGGAATCTAATGGAGACAAGTTGGCAAGGTGAACCAAGAAGGAAACTGACAAGAGCTGGCAAAATCAGACAAAAGCATAAAAGAGGAAAGTGAATAAAGTGGAATAAAACAAGAAAATTAGTCAGAAAGGAAAGTAGCAAGTGCAGAAAAAGCTCCCTAGGGTGCACTTGCCATTTTAGTGAAGGAATGCAAAAGTAAGAAAGTGGAGAAAGCAGAAAAGTTTCCTTTCTCCTCAATGAATGAGCCCTCATGGATTTGGAGTAGAATGGGAAAGTGGGTAACCTACTCTCACAGGTCACCAAGACAAGAACTTGCTCAACAGGTCATCATGAAGTTTATAAAAGAATCCAACCAACTCCATTTGAGAACTTTTGATCATTATTAGAATTTGTGGATGAGAGCTCTAAGCCCTCTAGTTGAGTGTTGTGCCTTAACAAGTTATGCTTGGGAGATGTGCCCCAAGGCCATTTGAGTTTCCAGTAAGTGTTATGCAGGTCCATATCAAGCTGCTACAGCCATTATCATTCAATTCCATCTTTCATTGAAGATCTCGAGTCCTTTGGAGGAGAAGGCCTCTCATAAAGTGAAATTCTAGCTAGTCTTGGAGAAGGTTCACAAGCAGAAGAAGATAGTTAAAGAGGAGAGTGCCCAGGACTTCCAGTGAGATACAGAATTTATTATCAGCATATATCAGATGCTTCCATGTCCTTAGGTTGACTTTAGACCTTATCTTCCATTCCTCTCTCATTGCTTCAGCTTGCAGCCAAATCTAGAGGTGTTTCCACTGGTGGAGACAACTAGTTGAAGGAGGGCGCACTAGTGAAGTTCTACTGCAGTAGTTGCAGCCAAATCAGTCCTCTAATCTGAAGAGAGCCTGATCAAAACATCAGAACAGATTTACTGTAACAAATCTCCCTCTCTCTTCATATTCTCCATCAATGTACTACAATTTCTAGCCTGTAAGGCAATTTGTTTTGAGAAGAAAGCCACTATAATAAAAGAATGGTTCTGTTATGTTAAATTCATTGTGTCACTATTATTATCAATATATCAGATATGCATAATAACTTGGAACAGAGTACTTATTTAATGGAAGTCATTAATTCAGTTAAAATCCAAGACTAGCTCATTGGAAGGATTTTCTAGACTAGTTTTACTGAATTTACTGTAGAATGCACTCAGAGCGTCCATTTGACTTAACGTCTGTTGCAGTAGGTTAATAGTTTGATATATTATCCATATCAATCCTTAAATCCAGAACTTTGAAGCCTTTAAACCATGTTTGTAAAGTTTGTAAAATTACTAGCTCAATAATCCCGGGAGAGCCCAAAAACCCCAAATATTCCCAAACTCTCACAAGTCTGCAAAAATACCTTCCTTAACATAACGAGCATCCATTTGAATGATATAAACTCTTTTATTAACTTCCATTATCCCCACCCGTCCAGTATGCATATGCCAGCTACCTAGGAAGCCTTGAAGTAGGCATAGAGTTGCTCTATGTTGAAAAGTGAATGGTACTGGTACCTTGTGCATAAGAAAAATATGATGTGATATCCTGACCTGTTGTTGCACCTAACCTCATACATTTTCCAGAATTAAATATTCATCCCACCATCCTCATTCCTTACCGCAGTAGCCCTCACTTACCTCCTGCACTGTCCAAAGAAATTGACAGAAATTTTACTAGTAAAAATTTATAAAATTTTGAAGTTGAGTTAATATCTTGGTTGAACTTTTCCAAGGTCGCCAAGCCAAAAACTTGCTCAGCAAGTCATCATGAAGTTTATAAAATAATCCAACCAAATCCATTTGAGAACTTTTGATCATTATTGGAATTTGTGAGTGAGAGCTCTGAGCCCTCCAAGTTGAGTGTTGTGCCTCAACAAGTTATGCTTGGGTGACGAGCCCCAAGGCCCCATGAGTTTCCTGAGAGTGTTATGCAGGTCTAGAAATCAATATTACAACCAGTAACATTCAGTACAGTTCATCCATGAAGATCTAATGTCAGATTGAAGAGGAGGCCACCATTGAAGGAGATTTGCAGTTAGATTTAGTGGAGGAACACCAGTGGAAGAAGATAATTATGGAGAGATGTTCTCAGGACCTCCAGTGAATTCTATCAGCTGAATATTTCATACATTAGATGCTTCTATATTCCAGAAATCAAAGTTCAGATCAAATCTCTAATCTTCTCCTACTCCTACTTCTCCCTCAGCCAGTTTTGGAGGTGATTTTCCTAAAGGAGAGAACCAGTTGAAGATGGAATCCATTGAAGACCAACATGTTCAGAATGCAGTAAGTTTAGCCATCTAATCACTATATGGACTGATAATAACCTCCATTACAGATCCGAAGTAACTTCTCTCTTCTCTTCCCTATTTCTCCACTAATGTAACAGAAAACTAGCTTGTGAGGCATCATGATTTGAGAAGCTAGCATTAATAAAAGAAGGAAGGTTCTGAATGTCAGATTTCGAGTTTTCAGGATGGAATATGTTATATCAGACTTGAAATTAATATCAAGGCATAGTTTTTAGTTCTTAATTGCAGTTTGTGAAGTTAAAATGCAAGACTAGCTAGATTGATGACAATTCTAGACTAGTTTCACCACTTTTACTTCCAAATCCATTCTAAGCAATATTTTTATATTATGTCAGTTGGAGAAGTTCATTAACTCAGTCTAGTATCCATATCAGTCCTTAAATTCAGAACTTTAAATCCTTTAGACTCTGTTCGTAAAGTTTGGAAAATTACTAGCTCAGCAATCCCGGGAGAGACCAGAAACCCCAATTCTTCATAAACTCTCCCAAATATGATCGAAAAATTTCTTGAACATAACCATCACTCATTTGACTATTAATACCTCTTCTATTAACTTCCAATATCCCCACTTGTCTAGTATGCATATGCCAGCTGCCCAGGAAGCCTCGAAGTAGGCATAGACTTACTCTATGTTGAAAAGTGAATGGTATTGGTACCTTGTGCATAAGACAAATATGAAATGATCTCCTGACCTGCTACTGTACCTAACCTCATACATTTTCCAGAATTAAATATTCATCCCACCATCCTCATTCCTTACCTCAGTACCCTTCACTTACCTCCTGCATTGTTCGAGAAAATTGACAGAATTTCTACTAGTAAAGTTCATAAAAGTTTTGGAGTTGAGTTAATATCTTGGTTGAATCTTCCCAAGGATATTACAAATTAACAGTTGGAACAAGGTTAGGAAAACTTAAATCTCTCCAAGCATAAGGGGATAAGATACTAACAGAAGCTCCTTCATCTACAAAACATCGATAAACCGCATGGTTGCCGATATCAACCTTTATCTGAAAATGTGTAGCAGAAGGAAGGCGAGGCCCAGTTAGACTATTCCAATCAAAGGAAATTGTCCCAGAGCTTGGTAAGGGTTCACTCGGTACATATAAAGTGCCCCCCATTTCAGAAACATCTGAACTGGTAATGCAAAATAATTCAGGGACAGGTGCATCATTCTCCGAAGGATTGATGGGATCAGTCAAATATTGCATCGATTCAATCGCTGCACTCTCCAAAGGAAGAGTGGGGTTGACCAAAGATTGCATTAGTTCAACCACTTCATCAACCAAAGGTTGATCCGGCTGTTGGGAATCTATAGACAATTCAAGAGCAGAGGATCCTTCAGACATGGATCATACTCTACGCACCTTTGGAATAGCAGGGCACAAGTGAGTAAGGTGATCTCCCTTACAAAGTTTACAAGTGAACTTTGGCTTCCGTCCTATAAACTTAGACTAATTTACAACAACAGTACTCTCAGCATGACTAGCATTGGCTGACAGTTTACCCCCAGCATGACTTGCAGTGGTTGGTTGCTCAGAAGCAGAATACTTTTGAACTATGAACCACACTCTTTGCACTTCTGGAAGTACAGGGCACAAATAGGTCAGGTGGTCTCCCTCGCAAAACTTACAAGGGAACTTAAGCTTCTGTTTATTAGGTTTGTCAACAATGTCAACGTTCTCAGCATGAATTGCAGTGGTCGATTCAGTGTCTCCAGTATGACTCACAGTAACTGGTGACTTGTCATTAATATGACTAGCAATGATCAATGATGTGTCCTCAACATGAACAACAGTGGTTGAAGACATGATTTCAGTATGATTTGTAGTGACTAAAATTTTTCTCCCAGCATGACCACCAGAGGCTGGGTACGTGCCCCCAGCATGACTTCCAGAGGATGGGTGGATGGGTTCAGTATGATTTACAGTGACTGAGTGATTTCTCCCAACATGACCACCATAGGTTGGATCAGTATCCCCAGCATGACCTTCAGAGGCTGGGTGACGAGGTTCAGTATGGTTTCCAGTGAATGAGTGAGTTCTCCCAACATGACCACCAGAGGTTGGGTAGGTTCCCCCAGCATGACCTTCAAAGGCTAGGTGACTTTTCCCAACATGACCACTAGAGGTTGGGTAGGTGCCCCTAGCATGACCTTCAAAGGTTGGGTGGCTGCCCCCTTGCTTTGGCATATTCTTCCTCCCTCTATTCCTTTTAGACAGTTGGTTACTAGTATTACTAATTTCACCACATGAGGTAGAAGGACGAGGAGAATATGTTACTGGTGAAGCAGGCATAAGGTTCTGATGCTCTTGATGTGAGGTGCTTACTTGAAAAGCATCAAGAGCATGCAAGGTGTTCGGAGTGGAAAATAACCAAACCGATAGCCCTATAGTGAATCCCGGAAGATTCAAGGTAGCCATTAAGGGAGTACCAATGGGTAAAAACGTGAAGGTGGGTAACACTTTCGTGAGAAACCAGTGCAAAAAAGTCTTGGCGGAGGTTATTCGGCCGATTAAAATTTATTATTCGGCCGAATAACATTTGTTATTTGGCCGAATAAGATTCATTATTCGACCAAATAATGTATAAGTTATTCGGCCGAATACGTACTAACAGTTCTCCGTTAAGTTTGACGGGGACCCTCGAAATGTGTGCAAAGCACTGCTGGATGAAAAAAAAATTCGCGTGTTTGTTTATTCGGCCGAATAATTGTTCGGCAAATAATTATTCGGCCGAATAATTGTTCGGTCGAACAATTATTCTGCCGAACAATTATTCGGCCGAACAATTATTCGGCCGAACACATTTTCTGCATAAAAGCCCGGCCTCGTCCGCAGTTTGGCTATATCAATCTGTCATTTTCTGGACCCCATGGGTGGGCCCGCAGCTGATCCTTGCCACCTTGCATGGTCGTTTTGACAATGCCTTCCTGCTGTTGATGCTCGCCCACTGCTGATGGTCGCCCGCTGTTGATGCATGCCCGCTGCTGATGGTCGTCCGCTGTTGATGGTCGTCCGCTGTCGACGTTCGTTCGTGGTGTTTATGGTCGCCCCTGTTGATGCTGGCATGAAGCCCACGTTTGTTCTTTGTGTTGTCTATGCGCCCTTCTGTCTATTCTCCCGTCGTCACTCCTTATGATCGCATGATCCCCGATGATCGCTCGACCGCTCTGTTGAGCCTGCTTGTTACAGCAGTTGGAAGTTGCCTTCGTCGAGGAGGCTGCTTTACGGTTCTGCAAAATTTGCGTTTCGGAATAGGGAGATTGCTGGCTAATGGATTCGTGTGGAGGTGACGGCTGCCTGGTGAGTTTATAAACACATTCATCATTTCGTTGTATGTTTGTTTTTAATTTTTCAATTTTATTTCCCAATTTTATGCGTATGTTTTAGTGTTGTAATGTCTTTTCGATATGTGGTAGTGTGTGCAGGTTAGTTCGTTTGTTGGAGGGTGTCATCGATGCTTCGTTGGTTGATATTTTTTCATCGACAGGTATGTTTTGAAGATGATTTGTGTTGGTTTGTTTTCATTTTCATAATTTTATAGTTTTTTGTTGTTAACCCTTTTTGTTGTTGACTGTAGGAAATATTTATCGTTCGGCGAGTTGGTGGACTTATCCGTTGCGGCATTGTGGTTCGACAATCTGTTCACTGCGAGTCTGGTTAACAGGTACGTCTCATTTCTCGATCTTTTGCATTGTCAAAAAAAATTGTAGTCATTTGAAGAAAATTAAAAAAAATATTTGCATTAAGATTCAAAATTAGACTGTTAAGGTTTTTTACATTTAATTTTATGTTAATTTTGGTTAACAAAGTTTAGGAACTCTATTTATGAACAGAGTTTAAAAACTCTGTTCATGAACAGAGTGCTTAAACTCTGTTCATGAACAGATTTTAAGACCTCTGTTCATGAACAGAGTGCTTAAACTCTGTTCATGAACAGAGGTTAAAAACTTTGTTCATGAAAATGTAAGAAATATATGTTTTATACAATAAGATATAAAAATATGAAAAGTTTTATCCTTGAACAGAGTTCTTGAACTCTGTTCTTGAGCAGAGTTCTTGAACTCTGTTCTTGAGCAGAGTTTACACATTCACTTAAAAAGTTATAGTGTTGTAAAGCCTTTTAGTTTGTAGAATTAACATGTACAACTTCAATATGTTATGAGTCAACAGTTGTGTAAATTATTTTTTTTATAAATAAAGTACGATTCTTATAAGAAGTGGATATATATATATATATTTCGTATGATGTTTGTTTATTGAGATATATAATGGAATCATATGTGATGGTTGAAAAATTTGTAAGGATACTATACTATTACAAATAACTGCATTATATTTTCTATCTGATTATGAGATTATTATTAATTTTGTCTTTATGTTGCAATAGTAGTGATGCTAGAGTTAGGAGAGGGACTTACAAAAAAAAAAATGAGTTATACTACTTTAGGCATCCCTACATTTGGTATGCAGTTCTTTATGAGATATGTCTTTAAGTGTGTAGAATTAACATGTACAACTTCAATATCGTATGAGTTGACATTTGTATTGTAAGATTACTATACTACTACAATTAACTGCATTATAATACAGCTTCAATATGGTATGAGTTGACATTTGTATTGTAAGATTACTATACTACTACAATTAACTGCATTATAAATTATATCTGATTATGAAATGATTATTAAATATGTCTTTATGTTGCAATAGTAGTGATGGTAGGAATTTTATTTAATTAATTATGCTAGAGTTAAGAGAGGGACTTACAAAAAAATTCACTTATATTGTTTAGACACCCCTACATTTGGTATGTAGTTCTTTATTAGATATATCTTTAAGTCTGTAGAATTAACATGTACAACTTCAATATGTCGTGTAAATTTAGAAATCATATCAAATGGAAAGAGTGGAGTCTTCGAAGCGAAAGCGTAGGAGGTCATCACATTCATCAGGAATTGGTGTTCCAATCGGTACTCCAAGGTTGTTGAATTCACCTCAGGGTTCAAGTTTATTGTACGGGTCAAAGTCATCTGATCAACATCAAGTTGATAGGGGTACAAATAATTCCCCTCTATCTTCTGTGGGAGAGCGTCGACCTCAACCTTCTGTCGGTATGAGCATTAATGTTTCAATACATGTATAATTTGAATTTTTTTATGTTTCGAATTGTTGGACAAGGTTAACACTTGACTAAGGCTATATTTGAAGCAGAGCGAGGTTCGGAAGATGTGCCTAATTCAACAGAGCAGGAGGAAGATCAAGATAGGATTGGAGATGATGGGATAGGTGTGGGGGCAGAGCAGGGTTGCGAAGATCTTCCTAGAGCAAGGACGACATATGTTCCACTAGCTGAGGGTTGTACACCCATATCAACTTATCCGTCTGATTTACCTGATGAGCTTCCATGGGAAGGTGTTGTGCAACAAACTATTCTTGAAAGTTGTAGATCCCACTATGACAGGTTGAACAATGATCTTTGTTCTTTGGATCTCCCTCCAGAGAGCAGACAAATTCTAGAGATTGTTTTGGGGTCATTGCAAAAATTCATTGATGCATATGAGGAACTCGGACCAACTACGAATGGTTTTGTTCATTTGATGCAGAGGCGAAGGGACCAAGTTATGGGTCTAGACAAGTGGGAGGTTGTGAAGGAGAGAGTCACCAAAGAATAAGCCAATTCAATGTTTAATTTCAAAGAAGGCCTTAAGCGAAAAATGTTGAAAGTGCAACATTTCAAGCATCCTCAAATTGCACATCTAATATATGATCGGTTCCTTGCAGCTTATGGTCGATTGCCATGGAACGATGAGGTTCCTAATTATTTTGCTAGATTTTTCTATGCGGAGTTTTTTTTAGGTATGAAGCCAAACTATACTGATGTTCCTTCTGACTTTTATGGAGTTGGAAAGGGACGAATATATAATCGAAAAGGTGCTCTTAGAGACCCTACGACTCTTTGACCTCCACCCGAGATACCTCGTCCACCTAGGGTTGTGGCTTTAAGATCGGAGATGGAGCCCACATCCCAACTTGGGACAACTACAAGGGAATCGGTAGGTGATGGTTTAGCGTCAGCTCTTGTTGGAGTAGAAGTGGGATTGGGTCGAGAGAGGGCTCGTGCTACTATTCGTCAAAAGTTTGTTTACAAAATGAATGATGAGGTAGATGGATTGAGCATCGATGATCTCAGGGCTTATGCTAAGTCTTGTCGCGATATAGCTTTAGATGTGTTATCCAATGACACATCGAGTATGGGAGAGGTTTGTTGATTATGCTATGACAATCTATTTGATTTTTTATTATTCATTTTGAATTGAATTTTTTGTTACATAGTAGTAAGTATATTAAGCAAATGTATTTTATTTGCAGTTTTCTAGAATGTTGAATGCACATAATTTTCGAGTCTCCACCAGTCAAAATGAAGAGCATCCTAGTCAAAATGATGAGCGTTTTGGAGAGGTATATTAATTATAATATTTATGATTGAACTTGATATTTTTGTTTTTTTGAATTTTAATAAATATCAATCTTATTATTAATTTGACTTATCCATGCAGGTTTCTCTAGAATCGAACTTTTTACATGATTTACCCTCTCTTGTGAGCTAATGATTTTAATTTTCTTGTTTTGGTTTTAAGTTAATTGCTTAATTTATTTTTTGTTTCTATTATGTTTAATTCATTAACAAAATTTAAATTTTAGGGGAGAGACCATATGGAAATTGGGGGTGAAGATGTAGGTTCTCTGATGAATGCGGATATTGGCACTGAGGTAATTTTGTTTAACTTAAAATGATCTCTGATATAAGTTTAATGTTTAATATTTTTTGGATTTATTTGAAAATTGTTTCCATATTTTAGGATTCATAAATTACTTTTGTACATGTTGCAGCTTGGTTCTCTTAAATCCTTTGGAGCCAAAGGAAATACTTTGTTGGAAGAAAGTGGTGGACATGCATTCAAAGAATTTGATGTACAACTTTTATAATAATTTAATTGTTTTCTCATGTATATAGGTTTAATATTTTAATCTCTTGAATTTAGTTTAAAATTGTTTAAATAATTTATGATATTTATAATTTGTTTTTACACATGTTGTAGGCTGCCTTGAGTCCAAGGGAAGGTCCTAGCGGAAGATAGTGGAAAGATATTGGTCCAGATGGATAGTAGGCTGTTTTTATATATATTGTAGTTGTTTTGGACACGAAGGGTATTTATTTTTTGATTATACATATATGTACATTGAACTCAAATGTTCATGAACCTTTTTTTTGGATTATATATGAGTACATGTTAATTATTTCTTATTTGGTATTTAATGTTTAGAATATGTTTTGTATGAATGTTTAAAATGTTAAGAATGAATGTTTGAAACTTTTGATAGGTGCAATTTAGAGGTAGGAAATGTTGAATGTTGAGAATAAATGTTGGAAAAGAATAAATGGGAGATATTAGGAATGTTTAAAATGTTAATATAAAGTTAGGAAATGTTCAATGTTGAGAATGAATGTTATGGTAAGAATCAATGTTGGGAAAAAATGAATGGGAGGTGTCAAAAATGTTTAAAATGTTAAAAATGAATGTTCGGAACATTTGATAAATGCACTTTAAAGTTAGGAAATGTTGAATTTGTAAAAAATGTTCAATTTTTTATGGGTTGAGAATGAATGTCGAGAAAGTGTTGAATCATAAGAATGAGGTTTTAAAATGTTAAGAAATGAATTTCCTATCAAATTTTTTGGAAGTTTAAGAATGTTGTACTTGATATGAATATATAAGATTGAAAATTTTTGATAGAAATATGAAGTTTTAATAGGTTCAATATCTTAATGTTATGAATGAAAATCTATGAATTGTTTGATAAAAGTTTCAATCTTTTGGTTGTTTGATTGATATGATGTTGCATATTGCATATGTAAATTTCAAATTTTAATTAATGTTTTTTATATGTTCATTGTTAGATATGATATATTGCATATGTAAATTTCAAATTTTAACTAATGTTTTTTATATGTTCATTGTTCAGGCATTTTGTAGTTCGTGAATTTCTAAATGTTGCTGAAATCATGGCAAATGGGGATAATGATTTTTTGTTTTTTAATCACAAGTGAGGATTCCCGGATTGTGAATCTTATGCTAAGTTAGAGCAATGAATTTTAGACAACAATTCGATGAATTTTTATCGATTTGTTGTAAATAATCATTGCTCTAATTTAGCATAAGCTTCACAATCCCGGAATTCTTGTTTGTGATTAAAAATCAAATGATTATTATCTTCATTTGCCATGATTTCAGTTATGTGAACTTATATGTGAGAGATATATTATCTTTGTGCAACAATAATTTATTTAAAAACAATATAAATTAACAACTTGTTTTAAAAAAATCATTCAGATAATATTTATAGTGAAGTATATTAGAGGAACATGTTCAATGGATTAAAATAATACAAAATTTAGTAGGTTTTTTGGTGATTTTTCATTGGCATCAATCAATCAAAAATAAAAATTCGGGGCGGAGTGTGGGGATAGCCACATCCGTTATCTCATCCCTTAAGTGGTCTAATAGACATATGGGGACCCGAATAAAGTACTTTTGAATTATCAAATAATTTTTGAATTTATTTTTAAGCATGTTAAAATACAACCATTTAAACTCTTATGTTAGTTGTCATTCAAGATAATATTCATAAAAATTCAATGAAAAAATATACTGTGCACAACAGTTGTGACACATGGACAAAAAATATATTGTACACAACAATTGACATGGACAAAAACATGATCAATTCATTTTTGATATATAGTTAAAAACATCACAATGGAATGCCATCCTCAATTATCCTTTCATGGTCACAAATGGATAGTTTCCATTTTTTGGTTTTTAACTGTTTTTTTAATGGAACTTGTACCAACCTTATTCGAGATGCACATACTAAATGACTATACTGACAACATATAACATTGGGTTCATAATCTTGAAAGTAGACATAATTTTTAGTCATATGCGTCTGTTAAAAAAAATAGCCTTTTAAAATGATGGATCCTCTTTCATATGTAAACCCGTTGTCATTCTAGTCTTCCAATAACTTCATTTTTCCTTCAGTGCATCACATCAAATAATATTTTACATTTTCGTTGTTGTCTAAAGGTGCAATCACAGTAAAAACATCTCCTGCGCAAATTATAATTGGTGTTAGTGTTTTTAAATGAATTAAATTGACTATACTTATGGCGATGGACTAGAATGAACAATTAACTTAAAATTCAAGTAAGTTTATTACGTTCTCTAACAAGATCTGAAATTCTATCGCCATCAGATGATATCGCTATTTCTTCTGATTCCAACTCTTCTACACTTGCCAGTGGCATTTTTTCTTTTGGATTAATCTCTTTGTGTTTCCAAGCTTTTACGTAGTTGTTTGTTATGTTTTCACAAACTTCTGTAGATTCAACATTTTCAATGCAAATATGACAAAAGCATGATTGCTTTCTACTGTCAAATGCAAACACGTTTTGAAATGATTTTGTTTGAATAGAGAGAAGATCTCTAGTCCCATGTATGGTGCTAGCGTCATATGGTATTGATCTATTTATATCTTGGACCCCAACAAGCCAAAAAAACCTACACAATAAATGATGAATCACTTTCAAAGAACAACTTTTAATGTTAATGTACATGTACTTAAATGTTAGTGTACATTTTTTAAATTTCAAGAAATAATATAAATTAAAAAAATAGTGTACATACCTGCACACATCTTTTGATTGTTGATTATAATCATGGCTTAGATTTAATTGACACCATTGGACAACCTCTGCAGCTGAATGAAAACGTGCAGAAGAATAGTTCATTTGCCATCTTCGAAGTGCTCTTTTTACGCATGCTCCTGCACCATCATGTTCACCTTTTCCATGTCCAGTTTCAAAGAAATTCCAGCGATGTTTAAAGTTCAACGCTTTATGAAGTCGACATAACCAAAAAAATGATCGTGAGGATTTAAATTGACCCGCACATCCATCAGACCATATCCAATGCTCATTGAATTTAACTTCGGTTTTTTCAGTGAATCATAGAAAATATTTTCTATGCAATGTTGAACAAAATGTGTATCGTGTGTAGGATCATCGCTGATATAGAAGTGATATTCTTTAATCACATCTCGATTGTCACTGGTGCTTTCAATGCCATCAACATCCTGTTGAGAATGCCTATATACAACATGGACAAATATCGAAACTTGGTCAAAGTGATAGTATTCACTCTGTATCTCTTTTTGTGCAGCAAATGTATAGTTTTCAGCAAAATCAACCACGGACAAAATTGTTCCGGGTGGAAAAATTTCACGAGACTATTTGAATTGAAGATCTTGCCATCGTGCTTTATGTGAATGCTGGGTGTATTTATAAATTTTGCTTTCAAATTTTTTGAGAAAATCTGTTACGCATATCTTGTCTTCTAGCAAATCAATTCTTTTGGAATGTGAATCACTAGAACTTGTACTATAATTGATGTATTCGTATCTCCTCCAATCAACATTTACATTTAACAACGATTAATCATTATCGATAGGATATTTATTGTGGAATAGCACCATATTTCCACAATGATGACAGTGTTTTTCATTGACACATTTCTTTGAATAAAATACTTCATCGTGATTTCTCTCACATAAAATTTGAGATATGAATTCACATATTGTGGGCGGAGGTGGTGAATTTGTCCAAAACATTTTACCAAATTCAAGAAACGTGTCATAATATAACTGAAATTGCACATGATAACGGCAACAACATGTATCACGTATAGTAATAGGTCTAACATACCATGGTTTTTGTTGCACAAATGTAGTGATTGATATATTAATTCCACAATGATCTTCCTTGAATTTATTGAACAATTGTACTTGTGTCATGTCCATTATATGTTTTGGTTGGCTTTCATATACATTTCGTGATATTCTTTGCGTATCACATCTCTTGAATTTGGTGAAACTCGAGCATGTTCCAACCAATATTCTCGTACAATATCTTTAACACCTGCTCCCAATCTATCTTTGTAAGGTTGTCTACAAATAATTGCCCAGCAAGCAAGTTCATTATTTCCATCTATTTGCATTCTGAATTTGTTATGTTTGTATAATGTATTTCTTGATGTTCCAATTGATTTTGCTAGTTCTATTGTCAAATGCTTTTGTTTAGTACTAGCTGAAAGAATTGCTGTATGAAATGCTTTACGTGCAACACCGATATCTTTCTTTTTGGATTTTCCGAATTTTTTTATTGCATCACCTATATTTTCCATCACATTTGTTTCAATTTCGACTCTTTTGTCGCTTTGTGAATACCCAATAATGATGTAGCACCTTCTAACTTCTTGGACACTAATAAACATCTCAAAATTTGTGCTTGTCCTGCTATTGAGTAATCCTTGAGAACTTCATCATAAAATTTTGTAGCACGATATCGTGCAACATGTATTGGTAGTTTTTCTCCATATTTGTCGCAATCAATGTCTTCTAACATTTCATCATCAATGGTAAAAGTACCTATACATCAAGTTAAATTTAATTTAACATATATCCAAAAATAAAATTCATTATAAAAAAATGAATTTGGAAATATATGATATATACATACCAGGTCCAATTTCTGGATCTTGAACTTGATCTTCAATATTGACTTCATCGACATTAGCATGTAAATCACTATTTACATCTTCTACAATGGTCTTTTCAACTTCAATTTGTTCTTCTTGTACTCTATTTTCAATTTCCATCTCTTCAACATTATCATGTAAATCTGTATTTATATCTTCAATAGTTCTCTCTTCCGTTTCGGCACCCCTTTGTTTTTTGGCAATATAGCTGAGTTTTTGTTTCTCTCTATTACCATCATCATCACGTGTACGATCACCTTTTTTTTTACGTTTTTTCTTATTGTCCATGATTGTTTAATCTATAGATGATAAATTAAAGAATCATTACTTTATAGTAAAAATAAATAAATTAAGATTTAAAAACATTTACGGAATTTATAAAAATATGAACTGCAAATTTACTTCACCTTATAAAAATTTTGTAAGAGTCTTTTGAAGAAGATCTCTTTGGAATTAACTTTCCTTTGAAAAAACTCTTTGAACAAAAATCTTCTTTGAAAAAAACCTTCTTGGAAAGAAATAAGAAACTCCTTGACAATGAATCACTTACCCATTGAAAAATAACAAGAACACCTTGTAAATAAATTATTTTTGTAAAAGTCATTGAAAAAAAACCTCTTTGAAAAAATATCTACGAAAAAAACCACTAGGAAAAAGTACTTTGAAAAAAAACGTATTTGTAAACATACTTGGAAAAAACCATTGTAAAGAAATAACTTATTTGCAAAAATACTTTGAGTAAATAACTCTTTGAAAAAACTCATTTCAAAGAAATAAGAAGTCCAAAACTACCTTGGAAAAAAAACCTTTGCAAAATACCTTAGCAACACAACTATTTGAAAAAACCCCTTTCAAATAAATAAGAAGTGCAAAACTACTTTGGAAAAAAACCATTTGTAAATTACTTTACCAAAACAACTCTTTGAAAAAAACCTCCTTTTGCAAAAAATGTCTTCTTTGAAAACCCTTTCAAAATTAGTTTGACAAAAAATATGCGAAGTTAAAACATGCAAAAATAATTAATCAATTTTAAGTTTATTTATATGAGTATATAAAACATAATTTTTTTTTTCCAGCCGACGAGGTTTTTTTCCATTTCATTATTCGGCCGAATAACCTTCTCTGTGATTGACGTTGCCATTACGGAAAAAGGTTATTCGGCCGAATAATTGTTTGGCCGAATACTTATTCGGTCGAATAATTATTCGGCCGAATATTCTCTGAAACATGAAAGATTCACATTTCTGCAGAATTTTCAGGTTTCTCCATTTTCAGAAGGGAAAAACCACCTCTTACACAACAAAACGAATGTCGGACTTGCTACCAGTAGGTTCATCATTGAATCTACTTTACGTGGGTATAAATTTTGTTGTATATAGATAAGAATTGATATTTTTTAAGTTTTATTTTCGTAAAATGTGTTGAGTTATTATTCAACTCTTTAAAAAAACGGTGAAAAGAAAAATCCCTAACTTTAAAGATACAACACCAAAAAAATTGAAAAAAATGTCAGAATCTTAATTGGCGTGTCTACTTCAAAAGGGTGTTCGTAGATTTTTTACTTTTATAGCGGATTGAGAGAAAAGTGGCGCAACAAAAAAGATGTTGAAAATCGACCGAGTTTCCCCATTGATTGACTTTAAAAAAATATAATAATTAGTATATAGATCCATTGGTTACAAACTTATAGTCAGGCACTAGTACATTGTGTGTAGATTGTCATAGCATTTCCTGTTTTTGCAAAAAACAAGTCTAACAACGATTTTATTGGTGCAACAAATCATAACTATTTTGTAGTCTTTTCATTTTATAAGAACACACTGTCAAACATTTGCGAAATCGACATATCAAATCTTAATAAAAAAAATTGAAAAAATTATGAATAGAAAGCTAACATAATTCTATAAAAGTTTTCGTTTTACTATAAAGTGAAATTTTAAACACAAATATCACTTTTGTTCCCCCGAAGTTGAAAATATGAAAAAATCAGAATTATTTTCTCACGAGACCCCCCAAAATAGACACCCATCTTCATTTTTTCACCTGAATCTGTTCCCAACGAATGGAAAAGTACAAGGAGCCCCTTGAACAGGGGTTCCTTTATTGGTTCCAACTGGGATGTTATCCATAGTTTCTGTCTCAACGGGATAGAAATCTCTAAGGCCAACTAAAAACAAGCATCACAAAGAGCACACCACTAAAAGGTCCTAGGTAATCCAAACCAGGAAAACAGATGCCTTACGAAGGGAAGTTTGGGATGATTAGGGCCCAAAACTAACCAACTAAGGATGAAGAACAGTTACCCGGGGTCCACATATAGGTCTTCTAGGTGCAAGCGTTTGAATCACCAAACAACCTTCCCAAATTTCTGTAGAGGGTTTCCTCCCACGTCTATCCTAGGTACAACAGAAATAGCCTTCTGTCGTCACCTGTGTAGAGCCCTAAAGTCTGTATACTAAGGCTACCATCAAGATGAAATAACCTGGGGGGTAGTCGTCAGCCTAGTCGAAATGCATGGGCAGGGTAGCACAGCCCTAAATCCAAAAGCACTTTAAAAACCACTAGTGGACCACCGTACGCAAGTCAACTCTGGTTTACGGTTGATGGGAAAGTGAGGGGGTATCCTCAACAATTCCAATCGCCCATGGCCTCGTGCTTAACTCGGGTTTGAGTAGAGCATCCCAGGACTATTTGATAGAGGTGGATTTACCTAATAGATAGTCGTACTACGATTGTTGAGTAATGAAGCCAGTTTTGGATAGTTTAACGTAATTTAAATCCGAAACCCTAGCCTAAGCTAGTTGATGACATGTATACGTAAAAAGAAAAACGTTGCTAATAAATTTTATTAATGTTTCTTTTTAAGGATTATTTGTTACTCAAGGGTTGTAATGCGGTGTGTGGAATGGTTTGTTATGAAAGTAAAGTGGATATAAAGTAATGCTTTCAAATTCACAAAAAAAAATCTCTTTTCATTTATAATTCTTTCAAAACTCGAAACCTAAGCAAACCTAAATTAAAATCTTTTTGTATTTTCTTTTAATGTTTCGAAGAAAACTATGCTACTTCAAAGCAATGCTAGACCTTATTACTAAGCTACTGAAAACATTTTTTTGCTTTTTCTTATAATTGCAAAAGAAAAAGAACTTGTAAAAGTGCAAGTAAGACCTAAATGCGAAGTGCAAGTAAGACTAACACCTAAATGGTTCAAAACAATCAAATCAAGCGATTTGAGGAAGACTTAACTTACCAAGTTTTTGCAAAAGAAAAACTTGAGACTTGGAAACAAAGTGTAAAAGAGACACGAAAAATAAATGCTCGTGACGGAAAGGTAGGACTAACAAGCTACTCCTAAGCATTGAAACCCTAAGAAAACACTAAGCCAAGTAAATAAGTAAGCAAGTGAACCAACAAGTGACCTTACTAAACACACGAACTCGAAAGAAGGCTAACTAGGAAGCTTTGACTCACTTGAACTGGACTGAAAAGACAATCAGGAAGTATCTACACCAAGCAACCTTTCAGAAGCAACCCTAAGGACTCAAACTTGAAGGTCAAACCCTAATGGAAAGGATAAGACAAAGAGAAAGCATGCTATTGTTGCCACAAACAACTAACGATAATGACGCAGGTTTGTATGTCTACAACAAGCAACTAGGGCCAAAGTGTACAGCTATGTCCAAAATAGAATAGTGCATGAACTTCAAAAAGGGATAGAAAATAGTGAAGACACCTAAACAAGGACTCAAGCAAGCAAAAACAAACTAAAAGACATCGGAGAGGCAAACAAGACTCAACAGAGACATGGGAGGTCTCACGGGCCAGTGAAGGAAGCAAAGCAATAGGCTGGAGAAGAATCCAAAAGCTTGGGAATCAAACCCTAACAGAAAAATGGACACTACAGAAAAATACACTACTGTGTAGTGTAGAAACCAGCATACATCAGGAGAGGTACGCTATTGTGCAGTGTAAGGAGGGGCGTTCATCAGGAAACAAATGCTACTGTAAGTAGGGAAGACCAATGTACATGCCTCAAAAGGGAACAAACAGGATTTACAACAGTCAACTGAGATGAATCAAGCAAAAAGTACAGGTAAAACAGACCTACAAGGCCTCTCAGACAATCAAAAAGACTGAAAAATGGGCTGGAAGAAAACCTAACTAGGTCTCCTAGAGTAGAAAAACACACGATTACTCCCCAGTGGAGTTGCCAGTCTGTTGTTCAGGATTATAAACTTATAGTGAGGAGATGGACACTACCAACTGGGCGAGGTTGACAGGTAAACACATTGATTATATTGCATTTAGTTACTGCAAAAGAAAGAGATCGAGATTGAAATAAATACCTCTTATCGATGGTTTATCCTAGCTTTCACTTGGTCCTTCACTTGATCTCCCGCTTGATCTTCTGCTTGACAAACCTGCAACACAAAAGATACCTTCCTTAGCGTATCTTGGATATAATAAACACGATGAAAGAATAAAAAACTTGATCATCAAATATCACTCCGAGATTCACCCAATATTTGACATCTCTTGGATAAAAAAGTGGTGGTCTCTAATTGTCAAATGCATACTAGATTACCATAATTGGATGAGGGAGGCTCCATTTGGCTCCAACTAGCAGGAGTCTTGGCTTCTAGGGAGTGTCAATTATGCAAGTGCACATTGAAAGAAGTTTTGATCCAGTGGAAAGATATGCAACCACAAGATGATACCTAGGAACCATCAGAGATTTTGTAGCAATTTATGCACCTTCATCCTTGAGAACAACAATGTTTTTGAAGAGGAGGGCATATTAGGGTCCTACCCTAACCCCGTTACTTTAGGTGTTAGTCAAGTGATGTATACAACCATCTCTTTTGAATAATGCCAAGTAGTTAGTAGTCAACAATCAATGTAAAAGGGGCCTCTCTATTAATTAATTCCCACTAGGAAGTTGGTACTTGCTAATTATTTTACCTTGTAAAGTAGTTAGGGTTTTGGATGTTGCAATCCTATTTAAAGAGCTAGAAGGCTATGAATTGATTTGTCCAAAATTATTGTATTGGAACTCTGCTCAAGTGAAAGGTTTCCACACCTTAAGAGGCTCGTGAACATTGCTTTAAGATTTGAATATCTTAATACAAGAAGCTCATTCAACTACATTTATATTCCTTATTCTCTTTGTTCAACTATTTTTCACTCTAATATTGGGATTCTGGAATTGTTTATCTTGTTGCTACTCTAATATGCAAGATTAAGCACATCGCAGTACCTCTCTAGGTACCCCATATTATCCTCCCATGGTAAATTACAATTGGATTCAAAGGGGTATTATGGAAGAGAGCAATGGTATGGTTTTACTTTCTCTGTGGTTGAACATAATTTCTCTAGGAGTGTAATTTTTAGGAAGTCGTTGGTTTAATTATGATCTAAAATTGGATTTTGATGCAGAAAAGGGATTTTCCCTTTTTCCCTAGTTCTCTAGTATGGCTCATCCTTCTTCTGACTTGGATGAAGGAGAGGGAAATGCATAAATAAAAAATAAATTTAAAAATTCCTAAGAAAAATGGTTAGGTAGTTGGAAGTGATGAGACAAGACATAAAGTATCTAAACATATGGAAAAACAAAAGAATAAGCAAGAGGACTTGGAAGCAGGTTTGAGAGAGCAAAATTTGAAATATGACAAGTTAGCAAGTGACTCATGAAATCATTATAATATTATCTTAGGATTTGGTCATAGTTCCCAATCTTCTGGTCACCCAATCATCTCCATTGACTCAGTAAAGGACAAGGTTGTTGAGGAGGAAACAATAAACAAACAATTGAAGCATTAACTAAGCATTCAAACTTTCAAGGAGATCATGGTCTAGAAAAACATGATGTGTACATGGAGGAATCCCATTCAATGCATAAATTCGGTTAAATTATCACATGTTCATGGTTTTTACTTCTAACTAAATACTAGGACAACATGTAAAACAATATAATTTCAGGTTTTGTAGAAATATCTTTAGCCATGTTTTCCTTTTTTTTCTCTTTTGAAAAAACATATATAATTTCCTAGCATAGTAGAGCAATCTTGTTCAATCTTTGGAACTCTTTTTACACAGTAAAAATATCTATACTTTATTTATAAAGTATAAGAGAGATTACAAAAACCAAAATCCTTCACATAATCAATCAAGTAACCAACAGCCAACCGATGGCTAGAGGCCCAAAACAGGGCAAAAAAGACAACACAGAAAGCTAGCAGACCACGTAATAATCACCAGGATGCCCCCAACCAATAAGATGCAGACCAAAAAATGGATAAGTAATAACAAAACGACCAACATAAGGTCAAAGAAATATCCCACAAAAAATAGATCAAAAAAAAAAGAACGGGACATCCTAAGGATGCTGCTCAAAGAGTGAAAATACCAAACTAGCCTGAGTCTCTGAGCAAATCATCATCCCAAAACTCAAAAAAGAGTTTTCCTTCCTCCGCTAAATGGGTCTGTTTCAAAAGGGCATCCGCTTAGGAGTTTTATACAGGAAAGATATGGAAAAAATGAGTCCAAGCAAATCTTGTAGGAGAAGATGAATCCTATCCAACCATGGAGAGAGAGCAAGTGCATAGATCAAGCCTTTCCCATTTATCCAATTGACAACAACATGTAAATCCCCTGCAACTTGTAGAAGGTCTAAATTTTGGAACTCTATAAAGGTTGTTTGGATTTCCACAAACCCTTTATAATATAATTTCTACCTACTTTTGTTTTTAAGAAAACTTCATCTATTTATAATGTTGATGTCTATATTTATATGTTTGTCGATATTTATGAACATATAGTATTTTTTATTATCTATATTCATATATTTATCAATATTTATGAACATATAGTATTTTTTATTATCTATATTCATATGTTTGTCTATATTTATGAAACATATACTATTTTTTATTATTTTTTGACATTTCATGATTTGGATTTTTCTATTTTAAAAATATTGTAAAAACCACACTAAGATTCAATATATATGTTTTAATATGTTTTAATTTTAGTTTAGACTATCATACAAATTTATTTGGCAATATTTTATTTATTTATATGTAAATATTAAATTTGGCAATATTTTTTTATTTATAAGTAAATATAAAATTTATATTAAAAACTTAAATATTAATTATGCTTGTATAATTTAATTTACTTATCTATTTTGTATTCAAATTATATGTTTGAGTATTTAATTTATCCTTTTAACTTTGGAACACAATCCTCAACTTGTTATGAAAAAAAATTGATAAATCAACATGAGAATCTTTATAGCTGTCGACATGTTGACCTTAAAAGCTTGGCAATGTTGTTGCCGACATGAATTTGACCACTATTTCATCTTTTTCTAAGATTTTAAACGTTTTATAAAGAAATTAACTAGCTAACCGCCCAAACAATAGCTAGAGTTCTTATTTTTGTTAATATAAATTGAAAATGTAATTTATAAAAATATATGATATTAAATAAATTAATATAAAAGTGTGGAGCATTATCAAACCAACGCGGTGGGACATATAATGTACAAGTATACTAGCTAAGCATTAAAAACAAGTGATACCGATAATCCTTCAATTTAAACAACTTGAAAAATATATTATATTATTTTTAAAATGATGGTATTATATTAAATTATATTATAAGTATACCAGCTAAAGCATTAAAAACAAGTGATACCGATAAGGTATTATATTATATTAATAATAGGCATGTGAGATTCTCATCCTAGCACTAGTTTATAGAGAGACACGAGGTAGATATTTATTTGCTTCGATGCCTCCCACTCCCCTCCGCCATTGATTTAAATTTGTGTGAAATTTCAATAATTCCCAATGAGGATTAGTGTGCGCTTAGCTGTTCGATATGACAACGTGTTACAACTAGAATCCAGAGGTCCTTGCACGCTGCATAAATTAGAGCAGATTTGAGGTTTATGGGGTTTGAGACCTGGAGGTGCAGCTGAATCGGATGGGGTTTGAGAATGTAGGTGCAGCTGCGTTCCTTAACAATGGGATTTGAGACCTGGGAAAACCAGTGGGGGTTTTTATAATACCGTAGAGGGCTTAAAGACATTAGGTCGCATAACCGGTGGACTCAAAATGGGTGCACAGATGTGACTTGGGGGTTTTAATTCCAACTTTATCCAGCATATCTAAACCTTGTTTTATCCAGGTGGCCTGGAATATTTGACCGTTGGGAACCACGATACAACTCCTGGTCACTGACAAGCATATGAGTTAAAAATGGCTGTTAACCCCCAAAATGACAGGGATAGTGTGTCAGATGAATGGTGGGGGGTGTGCTCAAGTCAGAGGAGGAATACAAATCCTGGCTACTTGCGCACTCTAAGGAGGTTCTCACACCCTGCATTGTAGATTTGGTGGGCAAAATCTCTCCTAATGTAATGGGAGAAAGCAACAATACTCCTTCTCTTGTGGGAACCACGGGTTTGTCGGGGAATGGCTCGACACAGCATGTGAATGTGTCGCCTCCAAATGAGGGTCATGCCTTCAATAGTGGAAAGAATACTACACAGAGCATGCGGAACCCTAGACCTAGATTCCGTAATGGTAAGTTAAAAAAACGTTTGGATGGTCGGAATATGCTTTTGGACAAAAAAATTGGCCTGGAAGGTATAGTTGCTCTATCTGTCAAGGCTCTCATAGGTAAGTTCACTTATAAAGTGATGAATCAAAAAGAGATTGAGACATGGGTCGGTGGTGTCTAGGCACCACTGGTGGGGTACCGACCTGACATTATCATTTGCTCCAATGGGTGGTACTGCTTCATTTTCAGGAAAGAAGTGCATGCATCCCTTATTTTGGAGAAAACGTGGATTAGAGGTAACGGTAGCTTAATGCTGAAGCGATGGTATTTAGGGTTTGATCCGGTTAAAGAAAGGATTCGATATAGACATCTTTGGGTCCTCCTGCCAAATTTTCCCCTACCCATGTGGAACAGGCAAGCATTCAAGGCGGTAGGTGACCATCTGGGTAGTTTCTTACACGTATCTGAGGCGATGTTATCCGCTATGGACCGGTGTGTGGGGAGAATGCTGGTGGAAATTGACATGCAAAAGGGTCTCTTGGATATACTTGAGATCTCATGGAGAAATAAAACATACTGCCAAACCCTTGACTACTCGGGCCTCCCTTTCAGATGCTCTCGATGTAAGGAGGTTGGCCACCTCTGGAGACAGTGTCATTCTGGTAGCTCGGGATCCGATCCTGATTACTCTACTGAGGATGTGCAGGCTTGGTTGTCAGAGGACTATCTCTCGTCGGAGGAGGACTTGGAGACTGGTCATGTCAGCTTTCCTGTTATTTCCCCCCCACGAGCGATATGGTGACATATTCTGCTTTAATTGGTAAGTTAAGGTCACAAAACCCTCTATTTGTTTCACAGCTGTCTGAGGATGAAATAAAATTCATTATTTCCTTAGAGGCTAAGGGAGACCATTTGGGGGAGAACTGCATTGGGGTAGGGCTCTTTTTTATCTGGGTAATGAGAACCCTTCATCTAAGCCATCCATGGGTGGCCTGCCGATCCTTCTCATCACTCCGGATCCTCCTGATTGGGGCGACACTCATCTTTGTCCTTCTGTGGGGATTGACCCTCCTCATGACCCACCTGAGCAGGTTGTCTCCTTTCCCCCTATGCCTATGGTTCCTCCTTCCCTTCAGGTGTTTGGTCCCTCCCTTGACAAGAAGCTCGATGTCGTTGGCTCTTCAAATATGATCTCTTCTCCCAACCCTTCTCTATTGGCTCCCCAAGTAAATTCTTCAAACTTTATGCCTTGGAATTCTTCGATGGGCTTTCTCGAGGAGGTGAAACTTCCTTCATCAGTGGACTTGGTTGGCCTTTTTTCCCCACCAGCTGATACTCCTTCTTACGCTGCAGTTCTTAAAAAATCCCCTCTGTGTACATTCATTGGAAACCGACCTATGTCGATTGCTTCACCTTCTGAGGCATATGGTAATGACAATTTAAAGTTGATGGAGGAGAAAATATCAAAGGGTGGCCATGTGGGGGGCTTGGCCTAGGACTTCTCGCCTATCAAAACTCGGAGTTCTCGTAAAAAAAGACTGACCCGATTCTCTTTGCATCTTCCGAGGAGCCACTTTCTGTTAGTTCTACTTCTCATTCCAGGGCGCTTAGAAGCTTGAAATCCCTTGCAAGGATTAAGAAATGATCTTCCTCTCCCTAAATATCAGAGGGATTGGGGGACCTCAGAAAAGATCTTCCCTCAAGAGACTTCTCGATCTTCGAAACCCAGATATTGTGTTTTTATAGGAAACCATTACTAGTGCTGATAAAGCTCGACATTTATTTAAGAGTCTGAAAAAGGACTGGGTCATATGCTCAATGGACGCTGTAGGCCAGCCGGGGGGCTTACTTTGTGCTTGGAACTCCCGAGTATTTGCTTTGGAGGCTCATCATATCCCTTTGGGGATTTTATTGGAAGGCCAAATTTGTGGCTTTACTGAGAAAGTTCACCTGATCAATGTGTATGTGCCGTATGAGAACAAGAAGCATTTTTGGACTCAAGCCCTAGATTATGGTTACTTGAAGCTTAGCAACCTTTGTATTGCTGATGATTTCAACCTTGTGTTAAGTGATGCTGAAGTCTAGGGCTCCTCCGGTAAACTTGACCCCCTCTATAACTTTTTTCAGCTCTTCTTTTCAGACACTAGTCTACTTGGCATTCCTCCTTTGACTGAGGATCCTACATGGAAGAATGGCCATGTGGGTGACAGATTGGTGGCTAAACGCTTGGATAGATTTATGATGACGTATCACCTGAGATATTCTTTTGATCGTTATAGAGCCTGGATGGACTATGATCCCATTTCTGATCACCTTCATATCTACCTAGAACTTGATTTTGTCCGAGGAAACAAAAATTACCCTTTCAAATTTAACCATTGCCTTCTGAACTTGGATGGTTTTAGTGATTTTGTAAAATCAATGTGGTTGGCCGATGTCCCAGATTCTAATGTGTCCCCATCCTTTAATCTGGTTAAAAAATTGTCGAATTTAAAGGTTCAGATCCGATCCTGGGAAATACTAAAAAGGAAACTGGATTCTCCTTCTTTAGATAAAATTATTACAAAGATGGAATCAATACATGTGGCCAGCATTGCTGGTAACTTTTCGGCAAAGCAGCTTGATGATCTTCAACTATTGGGAAAAAGAAGGATTAATTTGTTAAAGCTTGATGAGGCAAAATGGAGGTTAAAAAGCCAGGCAACATGGATTGCGCTGGGGGACCAAAATAACAATTTTTTTCACAGATATGCTGACAGTCATCGGATTATCAATTCCATTTGGTATTTAAAGCAAGGTGATGGAGCATCGATTGGTTCGCAGCCAGACATACTTTTGGCTGCTTATTCCCATTTTCAGGCTTACTACAATTGTGACTGTGAGGCTTCCGTAAATGATCAATTCCAGGTCATAAGAGAACTCCCTAGACTCTTCACTGAATCTGAAGGTAATGACACATTTAAGCCGGTTACTCTAGCAGAAATGCATAAAATACTGATGGGTTTTAGTTGAGATAAGAGCCCAGGTTCAGATGGCTAGACCTCGGATCTTTTTTTGGCCTTTTTTGACATCATGGGTTCCGAGATTTTGGCAATGGTTGAGGAAACCAAAATTATGGGACAGGTTTCGGTGGCACTAAATTCAACTTTCTTAACACTCGTCCCAAAATCTTCAGTGGTGGATTCATTTGATGATTTTCGGCCCATAGCCCTTTGCAACTTGGTCTATAAAATTATTGCAAAAGTTCTGGAAAATTGTTTAAAGCCTGTCCTATCGAGGGGAATTTCAGCTGAACAATTGAGTTTCTTGGAGAATAGGCAGATTCTTGATGCCATTGGCTTGGCCCATGAAACCTTCCATAGTATCAAAGTCAAGAACTTACAAGGCATTTCTTTACAATTAGACTTGGCGAGAGCATATGATAAGGTGCATTGGGGATTCCTCCAGTTTGCTCTCATTCAGATTGGTTTGCCATGGAATACCATGAAGTGGATAATGGGTTTCTTAAGCTCAGTTCACTATGGTGTTCTCATCAATGGTTCACCAACGGAATTCATTGAAAGTTCTTGTGGCCTTCGGCAAGGGTGCCCCTTATCCCCACTCTTATTTCTGATCGTTATGGATGGACTTAGCAGGTTGTTAAATAAGGCGCTGGAGCATAAGGTAATTTCTGGTATCAGGGTTACAAAAAATTCCAGGGTGACTCACCAGCTCTTTGTTGACAATGTCATGCTGTTTGGGACTGATTCATTGAAAGAATGGAAGGCTATCAAAATTTTTCTTGATCTCTTCTGCAGGGCCACTGGGATGGTTATAAACACATCCAAATTTGTCATTCTGCATCATAATATTGAAAGTAAGATACTTGCAGACATTGTCAATTGCTTTCCTGTGCAGGTGAAAGATCTAGCGCTTGGAACCATTTACTTGGGCTACCACTTAAAACCAAATAATTATAGAACTCGTGATTGGTACTGGCTTCTTCGGCGTTATGACAAGAGAATTCATCTATGGAGTTGGAAATGGCTCTCGATTGGGGGAATACTGACCTTGGCAAAGTCTGTCCTTCAAAATATGGCGGTTTATTGGCTATCTTTATGCAGGGTCCCAACATCTATTATCTCAGGCATCATAAGGAAAATTATGAACTTCATTTGGGCTGGTTTGGATAAGCCAAAGATTCATCTATGCAATTGGCAACGTATCATTACTCCAAAAGCATGTGGCGGTTGGTCTCTGAAGAACCTTTATGTTTTTGCTGACGCCCTCCGAGCTAAATCTCTGTGGCGGCTTCTCACGGTGGATTGTACCTGCCGTTCAATTTGCAAAGACAAATACTTCAAGGGCAAGCCGACCATACAGTGGCTGAGATCGGTGCTTGGGCGTGGTAGTGGTGCCTCTACAATATGGTCGGGATTAGTCTCGGCCCGGCCTATCAACCTCCGGTGGTTAGCTTGGCAACCTAGTAATGGTCGATCCATAAATCTTGGTGAGGACCCGATCATAGCTGGGCCTCTAATCTTTAACTTATCTCCATTTCTCTATGCCATTCTTCGAGCCAAGGGTTACTATCTTCTGTCTCACGTTGCAATATTTAATCCTCTGGCTTTTGGGCCCACGGTTTGGTTGAGCGCGGATCAGCTGGGGCTTGTGGGAGGCATGGCTTTGGAATGAACCACTTATTTGTAGGGTCTGATTTTATGTTTCCTGCAACTATCAGACCTTGATGATTGTCTGTTGTGGGCTTGGAACACCCAAGATGGTCGGGTGACGGCCAATCTTTCATACAACTCCATCATGGTGACTACATAGGGATCATTTCATTGGTGGCACACTGCATGTTGGAATTGGCTCCTACCTCCGAAACTAAAAAAATTTATTTGGTTATCCCTCGAAAATAAACTGCTCACATGGGATAACCTTCTCAAAAGGGGGTTTATTGGACCAAATGTCTGTGTGTTATGCGGAATCGAGGCTGAAACGATTAGTCACATTTTCTGTCACTGTACATTTGCAATTAGTCTGTGGCGTGAGGTTCGATCCATCCTCTCTGATATGGGTCTCTGGAATGGGGATTCCATTGATCTTTGTCTTCGGAATTGGATTAAGTTTAACCCTCAGTATACTTCCTTGGCTTTTTATATTTTATGGGAGTTATGTCTGGCTCGAAACAAGCTTATTTTTTATGGACAGAAGACTTCACTTTCTTGGTTGGCTCGAAAGTTGGTCGCACTCAACTCGACCAATACTAATATTTCTCTACCTTGCCATGATCAGTCGATTAGAGTGCGTAATCCTATCACACTGAGCCCTGATCTATTAGCTTTTTTGATGGGGTGTCCTAGCAGAGTGGTGCCATTTGTGGGGCAGGTGCAGTTATCATTCTTGATCATCAACATATCTACAATATCTGGATGAACGGTGGTAGGGGATCCAACACAAGAGGTGAACTTCTTGCCCTTTGGATCACTCTTTTTTTCTCCAAGCGCAACTCTATTCCTCTCAAACAGATTGCTGGTGATTCCAAGACTATTATCGACTGGGCATGTGGCCTCGGCTCTCTTCATTCTTTGGCGCTTACCTCATGGATGTATATGGTGATTTGTCTCTTAAATAACTTCCATCATTTGTCGATCAACCATATTTTCTAGGAGCACAATTTCGAGGTTGATTTTCTATCTAAGCGAGCTCTATCTGAGACCGATGGTTGTATCCATTTTGAGTATTGGTCCCACTCTCTCCTCTCTTCGAGTGGGAGTATTCCTCTTTCTGCCTCCTCCTGTTGGTAGGGGTGTTCCTTTTTGTGTGCAGAACTTTTTGCGGCAATACTTCCTGTATTTATATTTCTTTTTCATCTTATTTTCGGCATTATTTTTTGGCTGACTTCTCTTCTTAAGAGTGATGTGGGGTGCCCCTGTGGCTCGTCATCTCTTTGTTTCATGTGGATCCATTGGCTGTTGTGGACATTTGTGTCGTGATCTTCGCCTTGTCTTGGACTTGCTAGTCGGGTTGTGACCTTCTCCATGAGGATCGTTGTTTGAACATTTTCATATATTTTTAATACAAAATATAGCTATTTTTCTGCTGAAAAAAGAAAAAAAAAGCTATCGATATCAATGAAATATTTTATTTGGCCAACATCGATGTTGCTTTCATTAATAAATGAAATGTTTTTCACGTACATTGTAGAGTGCAACAAACATTCTATTCAATTAATGATAGGTGCCCAATTGGTAATGGTTTGTTCTCTTAATGTGGGGCCTTAACCTTTTACTTAGACTGATGATTTCTAAAGTAAGTTAATCTTATAATAAAATGCCTCTTTTCAACTATAAATTAGAAAATAATAAAAATTTCAGATATGTCATAGTATTATTATGATTCTAGTTTTATAAGTTCTTTTTTCCAATTCATGCAAATTTTAGAAAATTTAATCAAAGGTTGTTGAGTTTGAAACCAAGAAGTATAAGAGAAAATTTCAATCTTATAATAAAATGCCTCTTTTCAACTATAAATCAGAAAATAATAAAAATTTCACATATGTCATAGTATTATTATGATTCTAGTTTTATAAGTTCTTTTTTCCAATTAATGCAAATTTTAGAAAATTTAATCAAAGGTTGTTGAGTTTGAAACCAAGAACTATAAGAGAAAATGGTTGACAATGTAGTAGTAAATGAAAAGAAAACCAGAGTGAAAGTAGTATAAGAAAGAAAAATGAAGGTGGAGCTTAGTGGTTCTTCTGTAACTAAGAGGACTCATAAGAATCAATCTTCTTTAACTAAGAGGACCCATAAGAATCAATTAAGTAATGGGTTGGGAATAATAAAATTTCACATGCCCCTTACGAAAAATATTCATCTTTATTTTCTATGCAAGTTTAACAAATCTAGAACTTTTGAGTTGTCATAAATTATTGTGAGACCTAGGGCATTATAGTCATGGAAGTTTGCTCCTAAATATTGCAATGTGATTGAATGAGAAGAAAATTATCCATATGGCATATTTCAAAATGAAGATCATGAGGGATGTTGATGCCAATTATTGCTTAGTTGGAATTAATCGCTTAGATCTCATGTATAAAATCTACGCAATCATATAATCCCCCTTGTGTGTGTGTGTGTGTGTGTGTGTGAGAGAGAGAGAGAGAGGTGGACCCTATTAAAGCCCAAGAATGCATGGGAAGTTAGTATTCAGTACTAGAGGATGAAGGGATGTTATATAGATAGCCCGACTGTCAGAACCCAAAATTTCCGAAAAATTTAAATTTTTTAAAATAGCATGTAATATGATTAAATGCAATCATTTAACTGTTTTGATTAGATTAAATGAACATAAATGTGTCTGAAGGATCTGTTATTGTACTTAAATTTTAATATGAGTTTTATTTACAGTTACTGATTGTTTTCTGTTCTGCAACCTCAACGGGGAATTGCCATAGCAGACTGGGCTTACTTAGCTTCCGAGCTAATGCATCAAAATGTCTTTCTCTTACAGATATACAGGTAATGTGCGGGTCGCTATATTTAAATCTTTAAAGTATTATAAAACAGTTAGTTGTACCAAATCATTCAGTAAAATGTCTAAGCATGCTAACCAGGTTATCAAGTGTTTAAAGGTAGAGTTCTTCCTGCATCATGCCAAGTTCAATTTCAGAATATGTTTTGATTTATACTTTAATTGCAAGGGATTGGGAGTTAAAGATATCACTATGTTTGTACTTTTCTTATCTTCAGCAATTGCAAAGATTACCTGTCAATACATGTCTTCTATTATCAATTTAAGGGTTTGCATTGATTGGAATCTACTTTAGTTTCCATAAATAACCGCTTGAATAAAATCTATCAGTACTTGTAGAAATAGTCCTCAAGTATCATAACTGATTAAACTCATTGGTATAAGGTCTAGGGTAACCTTAGTCCAAATTTTATGAGTTGTAGAGCTTGGAATCCACCAGTGAAAGTCACATAACGAAGGAATGACATGTCTTAAATCATCTGTGCAAGACTATGACAATCGACAATTTGAAGTGGAGATGTAACCACTAAACCCTAATATCAACTCATTATCTTATAGGCTTGAAGAATAATCTAAGTCTTGTCACATAAGCAAATAGGGTGAAAGGCCATATAGTGGTAGGTTTTTATAAACAACAAAAAACCATACTTGGAACTTACCTCCTTATAATTTTTATAATAATTTATCATATCTTCTATGTTTAACCAGAATCCAAGTCTTAATATCGAATGCTATTGACAAAGCAAGGTTTCATTGAATATAAGGCAAGGTATTAAAGGCCATAATCCAATGTTTTGATTATTGGTAGGATGATAGGTAAGCTATGATATTGCAACCATTATGATAACCATGCAATATTTATGTTACCCTTGCTATGATTTTTATTTGGCAACAATGATGAGAATCTCATCGTAATCTTGAACATTATTGATAATGCATAATTTTGTTGTTTGTAGGGCAAGGTGTTTATGTTCACTAGGCAAACTTCGAAGGAATTGTTTAACATGAATTATATGATGGGTTTAAAATATGGTGTCTCGACCATATTAGAATATCTATGCTATGATTTTCCTATGATCTTGGTGTACCCACGCTATGATTTTAATTGAAAACAAACCATTGAGAATCTTGTTGTAAGACTTTAGAACCTCGACCCACTTGCATGAAATAATGTGGATGCTACGTGGTCGATTCAGAGCCGAGCGTTGATGATTATAAATGTTGACTTAACCCTAATCTTGCCATTTCTCCCTCACCTTCGGGCTCGGTCGCTCTGAGAACCCTCCTGTTCGACCCTTCCTATTACAGTGTGCTAGCAGTATCCATGCTGCTTCCAGCATTCGTGCTTGTCCATTATATCATTTGGGGAGTCATCTAACCTTGTTGTTGGCAACTATGAGTTATTTAAGCACTTAGGGTTTACCTTTGTTACCAAAACCAACCCTGTCCTGGCGTGAGTGTATCAGTTGACTTGGTGTTCGTCGGGGCTTCCATTGTAGAAGATAACCCTTTGCTTCGGCTAGCTCGTTCTCCGGTGCCAATGGTGGGGTTTATCCTTCTTCGACTCGTGGCTATTAGTCTATCCAGTGTATTTGCACTTCAATCGCATCACCGGTAAGCTACAGGATTTATTACTCATTGTTTCTAGTTTAAAGAATTTATTAAAAACGAAAACATTAAAGGTTTAATGATAATGCTCTTTTGTTGCAGGCCCTCACTCTGCTTGCAGCGTGGATGACTCGAGCTTCGGCAGTTGGTTTTTCTTTAACCTGGTAAGCCTGGTTTTCACCATGGCATCCCTCCTTGTTGGTTGTTAGGATGGTTAGGGTTTGGTCTTGAAAGATCCATCTTTGTGGCTATCTTCGTTCTATTTAGTCTTGTAACTGCTTGTTACCAAAGTTCCTTGACAGGTTTAACCCTGTGATGTATTTGGATGTTACGGCTTCAGTCGGTGTTGTAGCTATTTATCCTCCTTTTGGCACTTAGGTTTTTCTACAGAAGAAATGTATTGTAAATTTGAAGAGAACGAAGGCTGTGAGCCTGTTCTGTAGGTGAGGTTACGGCCTCGGGGTTTTATGTTTCGTTACAACACTTTTTAAAAAGTTTTGGGTTAACACCCAAGGTTTTGAAAATTAACTTAATATAAAGTGTTGCCTGTATATTGGCTTGTTTAATGCATGCGTTTTTTAATTCTATGTTATGTACAGTAATAGTAAATTGTTTTTAAGTTTTTAAACCACTTAAACAGTGGATTCGTGACTCGGCTATAGGTAAAAGCATAGTCTTAGCTATATAGCTTTTGTTTTGCTTGTACAAGCGGGTCTGGTTGGGTTTGACCCGAACTATTTGGACAATCAGGTTGAATGTTTCAGCTATCAATGATATTACAACTCTGTTGATATTTGTGAGCTGAATAAATGATAGGACTTAATCCAACGTTTACAGTTGTGATTCTATTTGATTGCTTATTCTGTCGTTTCGATTATGATTCTGTGGGTAGAATGGAAGCTTTAAGGAAAGATATACTATATTGTTTAAGCTCGATGTCGAGCTAGATATCGTTCTGTCACTTCTTTTGTTTTTAAAACAATAGCTAGTTTATTTAACTGTTAATAAATTCTGTGTGATGAATTTCTGTTAGGGTTACGCACAATGTTTTGTTTGATAGGTAATGACTGGATAAATTTTTAACTAGGGTTTGTATATTAAATTATTTAATAGATTGAGACTGGTTAAAATTCCTGTCTTAGGGTTGTACCCTGTTATACATAACATGACCGTAGCTAACATTCTTCTGCAATATTAGTTATCAAAGTTTAAATACTGCAATTTTTATTGTTCAAAGTTTACTATTGTTCCTATTATTGTTTACTTAATCTTATAATATACAGAGTACAATTACTTTATATGTAAACCCTGCGTATCTATTCAACAAATATAATTAACTAGGTTTATAATTATAACTATAAATTATTACATAAAATATTAATATTTTACTGCATAAATCATAAATACATTAATAGTAATACAACAAGGATATTACGACATAATAACGATACAGAAAAACACAGTAACTCTTACAATCTTACTACTGATATTCTGAGATATTAATTTACTAAACTAATTAATTACTCCTCAGACATATTAACAATAAACACAACATACATTCATTCATCTTTAATAAACATAAAGGAATAAATAGCAGAACATGTCTTGATCTGTGGACAACAATCAGCAATGGGAGGCTGTTCCTCCCTACCAACTTCTGGAGAGTGCCCAGACAACACTTCTCAGGACCCCCGAGCTTGCTCTGGTCGCCCTAGCTAGAACTAGGTGCAACAAAGTAATTCTCGCAGCCCAAACAAGTATAATGGAACCAAGTTACTGCAACATTCCTCTCAAACAACTTCCTTACTGTATTTCCCTCTTCCTCAATGGGATTTCTGAATAACATTCACCTGAATGCATTCTCCCTCCAGAACTAATTCGAACCCCCAGCTCTGTTCATTGAGTACTATTTAAAAGATTGCCTAGGTCTTTGTTGGGTTACTGTCATTAATGAGCCACCTGCTCAGATTCCACTTTCTTGGGGAATCATGACCCCAAATATAGGGAAGTTGCCACCTGCAACTTAGGAAGTGTTTGAGGATGCTGCCACTTGTCTTTTGCCTTTCCACCTAGTTCCATCCACCAGTTTGACCAGTAACCTCTTTTTAACAACTCTCCCATGCTGTTGTCTCCATAATTTATTTATTAATAATAAAATATTCTGAATTACATTCCATTTCTAGTGACTCTGCTGAGTCATCAATTCCTACTTAGCATTAAATTTAACATAATGTCTCAGGAATATAATAAAATAATTACATAATTTTTACAAAATTGGGGTATGTGACACCGACAATGTGTTTTCTTGTAAAGAACCAATTGCACCCCAAGAAGACCAAAACCATACTATGAACTAGTGTGCATCATCAGATGATTCATATTTGTTGCATGGGAAAACAATTAATACAGTTTACCTCCAAGGCATTGCTGAACCTCATTAAATGAAGAGAAATGCAAGAGGAGGTCGGATGCACCACCACATGAGTTTTATTTGATGCCCAGAGATTCCATTTATGCAGTTTAGTCTTTGGGTCACTCTTAGACCCCCATCATAATCTAAATAATAAGAAGTTAAAACATAGTACTAAGAGGGTTGGTGAAGCTAAACCAGTGATGGAGATGATGCATTTTTCCCCTTTGGCCTCTTGTCAAGCCCCACAACAAGTTGAAAATATATAAGGAGGCTTAACACACTCCTTGGGAAGTTGCAACAGTGAAACAAGGATAAGTCTAATGCATTTTATCCCTTTGGGTTTGCCCGACCCCCACTACCACTCAAAATATGCATTGCTAGAGGAGCTAAGAAAGTTTCCTAGAAAGAGGACTTGTGTTCTTTTCCTCTTGGGGCACTAATGGACCCCACCAAACTCTAAAAGTCACATCATCGAAGTGGCTTTGGAGGTTCCCTAGACTTATATGTGTTGTATTTTCTCATCTAATCTTCTGCAAAACCAAGGGTAAGTCAAAAAATGCCACAACAAATAAAATACATCACTAGAGAGGTTGCAATAACCCATCAAATGAAGATAAGATGTGTTTTATATATAGGATGGCCAAAGCAGTTTTTCTCCTCTTTTGGGATTCATGGTAGGAATAATGTCCATAGATCTTAGCTTGGTGATGTTTGAGATTAGACATGCTTATCCATGATTAACACTACATATTGTAGATATGTGGCATCTCTCAATTGCATTTTCTATTTTGTTGATTGTCTACTGAGTAGAGTAGGCAAGAGATATTGCTAAATCGGTCACAAGAAAACTAGTGAACCAATGATAGTTGGGGAAAATCCAATCATAGAATTGGATTCCTCATGCCAGATTCCTTCTAAATTTACTAGTTGCAAAGCATACTTGGCTGCTAGGCTTTGATTGTAATTGATAGGATTTTTAATTAAATGACGATATTTTAATAATGCAGGTGAAAGAGACCAAAACCATTATTCTTTCCCCATATATCAAGTTTGATTCCAAAATCATATTCCTCGCCCTTATTTACCCCTAAATCAACTAGTCGCACACCTCATAATCCATGATGGCATCAATTATTAGCTAGTTGATTCGATTGATTTAAAATGGTGCTAAATTACAAAATAAAAGAAGTAAATGAAGGGTTAAGTATAATTTCTCTACCATAAGAATTTGAAAGAAGTTGGGATGACATTATGCATCTATATAAGTGAAATCAACTTCACCTTGCTCTTATTCATCAATTCCTTCTCTATCTCTTGCATGTTAATTAAGCATGCATTTCCTTCATTAAATTAGTACTCGAGCTCTATCATTATCGTTTATTTAATGGATTATTGTGCACTTGAGATAGTATTCTACCCCTTGTCTAAAGAGAATATTTTAAGTCCAATATTATTTCTTACCAAGGGTTGATTATGTTAATAGTTGAATAAAAAAGGATGGAACACATGAGGAATGAAGGAACATGAATGCAACACTGAAGTCCAATGTAATTCACTCAAATGCAAGCAGCAAAGAAGCATTCCCAAAAAAAAGAAAACATAGAGGAATGCAAGAGGCACTTGTCAAACTAAAAAATAAGAATGATTATTGAACAATCTTCATACCCAAAGAGGGTTGGATTAAAGAGGATGATAGGCCATCATCCAGGCCGAGCAAAAACACAAAGAAATCACAAGTTCTATCGAACTACAAAGAAAGGAAATATCAATAAACAAAGTGATGTAAGTATGCAAAAAAGAGCAATGGAGTGTGCCTCCAAGTGATGAGAAAGGCTATGTCTTAAGTTAGTGTTGTTGTGAAAGTCTCACATATGTGAGCAAAAATGTAAATCCTTGATTTCTTGAAGCAAATATTCTCACATCAAATTGAATAATCCAAGTGAGAATAAGATGAACTCTATAATAAGATGATAACTAGGAACACAAGGTTTCTCTACAGTAGCTTAATAGTCATATAGGGTAGTTGAAGAGTCAAGAAGGTGGAATACCAAAGGCCACAAGCTAAAACTATAAATAAATCCATTTTATTCAAGAAAAAGGTTCTCCTTTTGGCATTCTAAACTATCTTCACTATTAATAAAGAGACCTTTATTAGCTAGTGTTTTTATACTCTTGCTAAGTTGTTTTTGGCCTTGAAACTTTTGTCTCCTTTTTCAATTCTCTTGGTTCTTGTGAGAGTGAGCATTCTAACCTATGGCACTCTTCTCATGTTATGGTATTTATTTTCACTTACCTTAATATACTTGTTAATGCCTAATATGAAATAGGGATCTTCTTGATGACTTAGGACTATTCTTGGTTGATCAAGATCTTTGATTATGCATGTGCTTTAACTGGTGTAATATTCTCCATGTTGTTATATGTCTAATCATGTTTCATTTCATCGTGGTTACATGTTGGTTTTGCGATAGGGAAATGTTCTTAACAATCAAATCATTTCACTTTGGGAAGGATTTGGGAGGGTCTGAGTTGGGGTTCATTTCTTATAAAAGTGGTACCATTTTCCTTGTTACTTGTTGCGTTTCAGGATCTTGTTCTTTTTTTCCTTAAAATGGGATCTAATTAGTTCATGCATTTTTCATATTTCAATTAATTACATTTCATTCCCCACAATCACCTCATACTCATTTACATTTATGCTTACATTTTCATTCGTTTAGATTATAATATAGAGCATGATAGAATTCTTAATTTGCATACAACAATCAGTCCATAACCAAAGGGCTTTCCACTTAAATGGAGAAAGGTCTAATTGATCTCTTTCATTAGGTAAGATTGTGTGGCTAACGAAATTTATTTACCTACATCAATATAATACAACAACATTAAAGTGTTTGGTGTACGTAGATCAATGTATCTCAAGCACCTTTTATGTGCACATAAAATAACAAAATTGTCCTTGATACATGCATATTTATGCATATTTGTGTACACCCAACAAAATTAAATGTGGTTATGAGAGAAAGATAAAAACCCTACATAATGGAAATGTAAAAAAATACATCCCTACCTAACCACTTTGGACTCTTCGGTTTTAAAAAAATCAACCAAAACACAATCAAAATTAATGACATACACATAATACTTCTCAAAAGCCTCAATCCCTAGACAAACAATGCAACGTATACCAAAGAATGAAAAAAATAATTGTATAATACCTTTTGTCCCATAATATCTAAATCTATGCTCCTAATAAAAGCAAACTTTAACAAAAACAACAACCATTAAATGCTTTAAATATTTCTCAATAATTAAATTTCCTATGCCATTTTCAGTAAAGGAAAAGAGAATCCAAGAAAATAACTCTCGATTCCTAGTCTGACAATAGCACTAAAAGTTGTTTGAATTGAATCAAAACACGCTCATTACAACTTAACTCAATCACTTATTTACGCCTTTAAAGGCCAGAAAGAAAAATAAGCCAAAGTAAATAGGGAAATGGAGTACTCTAAGGATTCGACGATTTGAGCCGGAAGCCAACCATTGTCACTGGTTTTCAGGCCAAATCATCTTTCCAACCAAATATGTTTCCTTTTCCCCACTCCCATTCGCTAGAAAGGAGGGTTCCATTAAGTGTTGTGCATCTCGATATTTGGCAGGTTTCCAGCATTTAATGCATGGTGTGTTCATGACATCCTGATTCCACCTTCAAACTTCTCATGACACCCATCGAACCCCTTTCTCTGCTTGGCCTCTATTTTTTCCTCTATTAAATATCGAATCCAGTTCGCTTCTTTTTGTCTGTTTCTCCACTTTGTGGCTCGACATGTGAATCCCCTTCGAGACAATAATAAGAGAACAAATATTATCGCAGTGCACTACTAGTAAACTGCATCTATCCAGACAGAGGCATGGTTCTATTGTGTCTTACCCGAGGGTTTCTACTTCTCCCTCTAGCTCGATTGGTTTTCTCCTCAGCATCTTTACCAACAGAAGGGGATCTTGATTTTTGAAAGGAGACTAGAAAGGTGTGAGGTGTGTCCATCCCTGCTCATAACAAAAGGTATGTGCACATGCCTATAGATGTAATTATATGCTCAAAGGGGAAAAAGAAATATTTTTCTGGAATAAGCAAATTCCACCTAGAATTCTTCAATTAAGTCTAATGACAACTCAAATGTTGGAAAGAGAAATTCGCGTTGTAGTAGAGAGGTACCCTTGAATGAAATGAATTGTTCAAATTGCATAATTTATTGTTGCAATTTCCAATTTGACCAGTTGGATAGATTCAGATTTCCATTATAAATTAGCATTACAGTTTGAAGAATATGAAATTATAGTTTTAAGTGATGTAGATTTTTGGGAAGAATTCTTCCGATTTTCATGTTTCAAAACCCTCAAAACCTTTATCCAGGTAGAGGTGTGGTTCTATTCTTCCTCTTCCACCCATAATTCTTCAATTAAGTATAATTACCAAGAATTTGAAGGTCAAGATGCCCAACTACGCAAACCTAAAGTGAATATTGATTGCAGAGGAAATTTTTATCCTTTCTTTTAATTTTCCACCTACGCCCAATGCAACTTCAGAGCATAGTAGATATGAATCCTACTGCATTATTTGATTACTTCTCCAACAATCTTCTCATATTCATGCATTCATCTCAAGTATCTTGAGATTGAGTTTTAATTGTCTCTTTCATGTTCACTACCAATGTCCTCCTAAATCGAGCAACAATTAAGGAGGGCATTAATACACTATGATTTGGTTAGGCGAATGTTGGTTGGGTGTGTCACTAGGGCCACTCTATCTCCAATACTTCCCCATATTCCAAATCCATTAAATCTACAGTCACCAACGTTCTCCAATCACCTTTGTGTTTTGTTGTCTCTTCCTAGCTTGCCTTCTAGCAGACTTGATCAACTGACTTTTGTATGGAAGGATTGATTGAATATTGTTAATTTTTATGCATGTCAAACTCTTACTACTTTTCAAACTTGTATAGATATAAATATTTCTGACTTATACATTGATTTATCATGATTATGTGGCTTCCTACCTTTGCAACGTTGTGATGTAATCTTGAATTGAAGGGTATTCTCTAGCTTGGCAAATATTTTTAAAAGCATCAATTCGAATGAAGTGCATTTTCTTGTTTGTTAAGGATTTTAAAAAGCATAAATGAGAAGTATGCTTTCATTGAAATTTTCATAAACTATATATTTTTAGAATCATAACCCCGTTTTGACAGTATTTGCTGACTAAGATTTTATGATGTTATTAAAACATGGTTATCCTTCTAAACATATACATTTTTTTAGAATTCTAATAAAATCATACTTCTCATTTATGATTTTAAAAATCCTTAACAAACAATAAAATGCACTTCATTCCAAGTGATGCTTTTAAAAATATTCACCAAGCTAGAGAATACCCTTCAATTCAAGATTACATCTTAATGTTGCAAAGGAAGGAAGCCACATAGTCATGATAAATCAATGTATAAGTCAGAAATTTTTATATCTATGCAAGTTTGAAAAGTAGTAAGAGTTTGGCATGCATAAAATTATCAATTAGTCAATCCTTGCATTAAAAAGTGAGTTGAGCAAGTTTTCTAAAAGGCAAGCTAGGAAGAGACAACAAAAAGAAAATATGATTGGGGAACCTTGGTGAAGAGTCAGTGGATTTGGAAGATGGAGAAGTATTGGAGACATAGTGGCCTTGGTGACACACCCAACTAGCAATCACCTAATCAATCCACAATCGCCTAATTAAACCACAGAGTTTATGTAGACACTCCTTGATTATTGCTTGATTTAGGAGGACATTGGCAGTGAACATGAAAGAGATGATTAAAACTCAATCACAAGATACTTGAGCATAATGCATGAATATGATAAGATTGTTGGAGAAGTAAACAAAGAATGAAAGATGCTTCATATTTTCTCAGTTGTGAATTCACACTGGGTGTAGGTGGAAATTTAAGAGAAAGGATACAATTTTCCTCTGCAATCAGTATTCACTTCAGGTTTGCGTAGTTGGGCATATTGACCTTCAAATTCCCGGTCATTAGAATTAATTGAAGAATTTTGTGTGGAAGAGGCATTATAGAACCACACCTCTATCTGGATAGAGGTTTCAAGGATTTTGAAACGTGAAAATGGGGAGAATTCTTCCCAAAAATCTACATAACTTCAAATTATAATTAGATATTCTTCAAACTGTAATGCTAAGTTAATCTAAATCTATTTAGTTGTTCGAACTGGCAATTCTAACAATTAATTATGCAATTCAAAAAATTCATTTCATTCGAGGGTGCCTCTCTACTACAATGTGAATTTCTCTTTCCAACATTTGAGTTGTCATTAGACTTAATTGGATAATTTTGTGTGGAATTTGCTTATTCCATAAAAATATTTTTTTTCCCTTTGAGCATATTACATCTATAGGCATGTGAAAATACCTTTTGTTATGATCAGGTATGGACACACCTCACACCTTATCAATTTCCTTTCAAAACTCAAGATCCCCTTCTTCTAGTAAAGACACCAAGGAGAAACTTGATCGAGCTGGAGGGAGAAGTAGAAACCCTTAGGGAACGCACAATGGAACCATGCCTATGTATGGATAGATTTAATGCATTTTACTGCTAGCGCACCTATTTAATCTTTGTTCTCTTCTTATTGTCCTGCAAGGGATTCACGTGTCGAGCCACCAAGTGGAGAAGTAGACAAAAAGAAATGAAATCGGTTTGATAGGTAACATAGGAAGAAAAAGAGACTGAGTAGAGAAAGGATTTCAATGGGTTTCACAGGATGTGATGACCACGCCATGCATTGAATGCTGGAAACTTTCCAAAACTCGAGATGCACGGTGTTGAACAGAGCCCTCCTTTCCAGTGAACGAGAGCGGGGAAAAGGAAACGGATTTGGACGTCGATCGAAAATACGATTTGGCCCAGAAACTAGTGATGGCGACCGACTTCTAGCCCAAATCATCAAATCTTTAGACTAGTCCATAGGGAAATACTCACCATAATGATAAAATGATAGCAGGTCATAGAGATACAAATATCAAAATTGGTTAAACATGATTCATTGTTTAACAATCATTACAAGAAAACTACAAAGAGCATTATCTTAACAATAGATAAGAGATGAGAATGAGGTGGCATATGCAAACTCAAGTGACAAGAGTATAGTACTATGAGAAAATATTAGGTTAGTTTTTTATTGGAAAAGAGCTTCTACTCTATGGAAACCCATCATTGTAAGGTTATTCCGATCAAGCATTGTAAATTTCATGAAGAAGCAAAATGGGATAATGCATTAATGTCCAATGAGGTAGATTATATGGTAAATTTGAGGGTAAAATATTCAAATATAAATTTAGAAAGGGATATGGTAATCCAATATGTTAATTCAAGAATATACTTTACTAATCCAACCATGGATAAAAAATGACCTAAAGTTATCACAAAATATATTTCAATGTCTTGAACCCACGAAACTACAACAAGAAAGTCTATTCAAATTCTGTATGAGCTATAAAATCCATGGAAGTGTTCTCAAATTTAAATTATTTAGCACTACCTCGTTTGATGGAAAAATCAATAGCCCTTGTTATTGAAAATTGAACCAAGGCATCATCTTCCAAAGATGTAGTAGGTAAATATGTATGTAAACTATCAACATCACTAAGGGGGGTGTGCTCTAATGGTCCACTAGCGAAGTGATCTGGCCCAAGAAGAAAGTTGATAGGGGAACCAAGATGGAGGTTATCCCAAGGACTATCCAAATAAGTCGTGGTCTATAATATTTCTTCATCCTCATAGAAGATCATGGTCTAAGAGGCAAGTGCAGTTTCCCACATGAGCAGTGAAATTGACTCCATTACTTCCAAGGTAAAATATACAAATATCAATCTTTGAACTTATTTCATGAAAATGATTCGAACACGGGGTGGTCAGTTGATAGGCAATATCATATCACGTCCATTCATATTGGGGAATAAACTATAATACAAAAATGAGAAAATATATTGCCCCGTATTAAGGGGCCAAGGGGGCTTAATTATGTTATATGGCAATACAAATATTTAGGGTATATTTTATTACATTTCATGTAGAAGTGTTGGAGGGGACGTAGAGAGGAAATCTTGTAAATATAATATTTAGGATGATATCATAAGTATTAATTTAGTCACTAGTATAAAAATGGGTAATTAGTGACTACACAACCAATACATTAGTCACGATGGGTAATTAGTGACTAAGCAACCAAAAAAGTTAGTCACGTCAGTGTTTTTAAGTGACACATCTAAAAATGACTAGCATAAACTACTAATTTAGTCTAGGGATAAAAAATACAACTAAATAACAACTACATGAATGCGAATTAGTAGTATTTATTACTCTAGATATATCAATGAATTATACTTATATTCTTGTAAATCATGTCTCTCATTCATATTATGGTATATCTCCAAGATGAACCACCTTGTCTACACCTTAAGGCTATGTTGTCACCATCCTTTTATGAATCCATAGATTATGAAAGTGAAATTCTCTCTCTTCCTTGGACCTCCCAATCCATTTTTGCATTCAAAAACACGTTTTGAATGCTTCAAAAACCCGATTTCACCAAATATCTTTCCTTGGATTCCCCAAATACCACCAGAAATATCAAAACATTTAATAGTTAGACCGGTCTCGCTTCCATGAAAAAATGCCATCTAATCTAGATAAATTATTCACATAACATCAATCACATCTATACAAATACTAAATATCGTAATTTAATTTATTTCACATTCTATAACTAATTATTTCTAGTTCATGATCTTTATGCATTTTTTTTAAGCAAGAGAAAGGAAATATGTGTTGGTATAATTAATCTCAACAACGTTTCAAACCCTAAAACCGGGTCCATCATCAAGACAGTTTAAGCTCACACAATTCTCCTCTTCTGGTTGAGCTCTGAGAGGAGGTAGGGTTAATTTTGATTAGATTTTGATGGCATGGGAAAAAGAAGCTTGGAAGCCTATTGTCCACACCATCAAAATTAACCCTACCTCCTCTCAGATTTGATATCATTGAGTAAGGCCGACCTTAATCATTGTCAAATAATTCGATGGATTGCACATATATATGTTTAATTAGAGTTACACATGTAATATTTTTCTTCAGATTTATGCTAACATTTTATTATATATCATATTGCAAACCCAAAAAGGTGGAGCTAGATGTGGTGCAACCTTGAATTCTTATGAGTACTAGGAAGGGTTGCTAAGCAGTGTGAAAAGAGCCCTCAATTAAGTCTCTAATCCCTTCTACTCAATGAAAAACATCTCAACATGGGACCATCTTAGATGTGTTGGTAAGTTGGATGAGTTAAAGAAGTTGATCAATGCAATGCCCTTTATGCCTAGTCTTAGCTATTATAGAATCCATAACCATATAGAGTTAAGAATATGGGCAACCAAATTTCCTATTAACTTAAAACCACATAATTGTACTACATATGTGTCATGTGTCATTGTATAACATCTATGCTCCATTAATAATATATTTCAATTGTGTTTCTTTACTAAATCAACTTGGAAGAGATCGAAAAATTCAATCCCCAACTCCTTCTTGATTCCCTTCCATAGAGAGTATGCCGCATTGAATTACCAAGTTTTATGCTTCTTCAAAACAATATTGGAATTGAAATTTTCTTTTCAATCTAAGAAAAAAGATTGCAAGTTTGTTTAATTAGAATTATGTCATCGTTTAGGGCCAAAAATAGGGCCTTGTGCAATACAATTTTTCTTTTAGATTCATGGGTCGTGCATAGCGATTGCAAGTTTGTTTAATTGGAATTATGCCATGGTTTTGGGCCAAAATATAGGGTCTTATGCAATACAATTTTTCTTTTAGATTCATAGGCCATAAATAGGACTTTGATCCATCACACATGCCCTATGTGCCTTGATCCATCACACATGCCCTATGTATGGATTCTTCCATATGTAAGCACGGTATGGAAATGGCAATATAGATATTTGAAGTATAAAAAATGGATTTTAAGATGTAGGACATGACAAACAATAGTTAGGGTCCAAGTCTATACCAACTAGGGCCTTGTATAACCAATATATGAATGCACCCAAGATTTTGATATTAAACTCATGCTTGTTAGATTTCGGTTGCTTCTATTTAAGCATAAGCATTTGTTACTTTCTCCACAATGATAACATCTTGTTTTTTCTATTAATTTTGATATTGCACTCTTGCTTGTTAGATTTTGGTTGCTTCTATTTAAACATAAGCATACTATATAATTTAACTTGGAATTTATTATATATGTTTCCTAGTGCACTAGTGAGGAGTAAGATTATAATTCCTTCCCATACACTAACCTTTTTTTTTTCCAAACGAAAAAAGTGTAATTCCATTCATCATATGAGATCAGAATTACATTCTGTAGGTTCACTATATCAGTGAATTGTCCAAGTCCAAAAAAAACTTTGGTTCCTTTGATGAGACTATTACGTCTTCTTTCAAAAAGCATAATAATAAACTTTTCTGTTTTTCAAAAAATAAGAGATTCTGTCCCACCGGACTACTTTGTTGTTACATCAACAACAGTTTATACAAAAACCATATAGACGGATATAAGACTATAGTTTATACATAATTTAAGGTTTCTTTGCTTTAAAAATGTATATATGAAAACATATTGTGGATCAGTCAATGAAGGGTCTGTGGTAGAATTATGTTCGTTGTCCATCCCTTTCTTCAGTCACTTTCCAAATGCCAAAAGCCACGAGCTGCCCTTCTTTGGATGCGTAGTCCGCTTTTTGGTTATTTTCCCTGTAAACATGCCGGCATGTGAATAAGTCAAAATGCTGTATGACCATCTGAATAGAATTAAGAACATTTGCAAGTCTAATATTTCTGCATGCTTGAGTTTGATTGGTCCAATTGATAACATTCATAGAATCTCCAAACACTGCCAGTCTAGTGATTCCCCTCTCGGATGAAAAAATAAGAAGGAGTTTTAAACTCATGAGTTATGCAAAATTATTGGATCCTACTCCAAGTCCCATGGTGATTTCAAAGAAATGTGTATCTGAAAGATACAAGAAAGCCCCCCCCCCCCCCCACAAATCTCGTTTCGTGCTGCTCCATCAAAAAATCCCCATGGGTGTGTTTTATCAATCTCCACTTCTAGAATCCTTTGTTTTGCAACCCTAACATGTTCTGGAAGAGCTTTGTAAATGCCCACAGATTGTGCACTTATGATTTCAGGGATACTTGATTTTTCCTGAAAGATTGCCCCATTCCTTGCCAACCAAATCCCCCATAAAATCAGCAAAGGTAAGGATTTATGTTTTCTATTTGATACATTTCTCCACCATTTCTCCCAAGCAATTTCCACGGAATTTCCATCCCACCTACAATCAAAACCGACCAGTTTTGAGCACTCTTTCCATACCGCAATCATGAAAGGACATGTGATGAAAAGGTGTGTTATGGATTCCAACTCCTTCTTGCACATAATGCACCAACCAAGGCCCTGAAAATTTCTCTTCTGAAGTATGTCCCAGGTCGGTACCCGATTCTCTAAAGCACACCACATAAATAATCTGGTTTTTGATGGACATTTTAGTTTCCACATTGATCTCCACCACCAGGCCTCCTCCCTTATCCCAGCTTCTGCACTCAGCTTTAAATAACCCGCCTTTGGTGTATAAATCCCCGCTGGATCCAAATCCCAAATCAGTACATCCTCCTAATCCGTGAGGTGTATATGAGCCAGTTTCAATCCTCTGATATAGTTATCTACAAAAACAGACTCTGGTTCCCCCAGGCCCAGCATATATGCACTTTTCCAGTGTTGTATCCATGGATCATCAAGTCTCTGCTCAGCCATTTGATTTAAAGTGGTGATCCCCCTATTAACCAAAGCATTAATAACATTGTCAGGCAGCAAATGTTGTTGTTCACTCCCGGTCCAAGGATCTAAACCTACTTTCACCTTTTCTCCATTGCCCACATCCCAAGCCAGGTTTGTCTCCACCAGAGAAAAAGATTTCACCATTGCCTTCCAGAACACAGATCCCCCATGATGTGACTTCCTGGGGCTCCTAATCCATTCCGCAAGACTCATGTCTGGTATATATTTATGTTTGATAACACGAGTCCATAAACTTGTTGATTTGATAAGTCTCCAACCTCCCTTTGCCGCCAATGCTTGTGCAAACAAGAATATTTTTTTAAAACCCGAACCCCCAAGACCTTTTGGTACAACAATTCTCTTCCAGCTTACCCAAGGAGTTACCTGTCCCTCCTTCCTACCACTCCAGAAAAATCTGAATCAAATCCACCTAATGTATTCAAGAATTCCTATAGGAATCCATGACAAAGACATCCAGTATACTGGAATGGCTTCCAAAATGGCCTTAACCAAAACCAGCCTTCCAGCTCTCGACAACCACTTATGACTCCAAATTTTCAATCTTTTCTCCACCTTACCTATTAGCCATCTCCAATCCTTTTTCAGATATAAGTTTGCTTTGAGGGAGAAACCCAGATATTTCAGGCCCACATCTAATCCTGAAATGTTATAGGGAAAATTTTCAGCAAGTTCCCGCTCCTCTTCTGGACGCAGCAAATGTGTAGTGAGTGTGGACTTTTCAGCATTTATATTCATCCACGTAGCTTTAGAGAAAAGTTCCAATATCTCCTTCAGAACCCGACTATCCCCTCTATCTCTCGAGTAGAATATGAGTATATCATCCACAAATAATAAATGAGTAATAGATAACTGGTCGCCAATGCTAACTCCAATAAACCGCCCCTGTAGCTTAGCCTCATGTATAGCTCTGCTTAATCTTTCAGCCACCAGAAGAAAAAGAAGGGGATAAATTGGGCAGCCTTGCCTAAGGCCCCTTTCAGCATGGAAGAAAGATGTGGCCGCTCCATTTAATAACACAGAGAAACATACAGTAGTTATACAAGACATGATCCATCTGATCAAATTTATACCAAATCCCAAATGAGTTAAAAGCAGCCTGAGATAAATCTAACTCACCTTATCATATGCTTTAGATAGATCAATTTTTAGAATAGCCCCTTTGATATTCCTGGTCTTTAAGCTGTGTAGTCCCTCCTGTGCCACCCCTATAGCCTCATGAATCTGCCGACCTTCTAGAAACCCGAATTGTTCAGCTGATATATGCTCAGAGAGTATTACCTTTAGTCTACGAGCAATGACCTTCGATACAATCTTATATACACAATTGCATAAAGAAATGGGTCTGAATTCAAAGAGAGTCATCGGATTGTCAAACTTTGGTAACAATGCTATAAAGGTAGAGTTGAAACTAGCTGGTATCATCCCAGTGATACGAGTATCTTCTACCACCTGTAGCAGATCCAAACCCACAACTTCATAAAGTTCCAAAAAGAATTCAATCGTCCACCCATCCGGCCCAGGGCTTTTGTCTTTCTAAAAACTTCCAAGGACTTCCTTTAATTCCTCCTCTGTCACCACTCTCATCAGCCTTCTGTTATCCTCTTCCTCTGCAAACCTCGGAAACATTTGAGCGATCCTAATTAATTCTGCAATAGAATCCTAGGTTGGGGCCCTAAATAAGTTCTGAAAATGGCTCACCCCACATCTAGCTTTCCCCTCAAAATCAAAATGTTCTGATCCATCTTCATCTTTCGGGCTCCAAATAGTATTTTCCTCCTTCCTCCCCCTATAAGAAGCATGAAAGAACTTGGTATTCTCGTCCCCACACTCCAACCAAATCGCTCTGCTCTTGAGTCTCCAGGCTTCCTCCTTTTCCAGCAAAAGTATGTTTCTTTTTCCTTCCAGCCTAAACAGAGCTTCTTTTGATTCCAGAGAAAAGAGACCCCCTCCATCCCCTTCATAGATCTGTAGTATCTCAGCCTCTACCTGTTTCAGTTCATTATCCTCCCTAAGTTTCTTATCAATAGCCCATTCTTTAACAGCCCCTTTTATTCTCTTAATGTTCTCAGCAAATTGAAAGGCCGCTGTACGTTCCTGGTCCGCATCAAACGACCTCCAAATATCCAGCAAGATATTTTTGAACGAATCATCAAGTAACCAGGTTTTGTTGAACTTAAGGGAGCTGGGCAGATTGATTGGTCCATTTTTAATCTCAAGGAAGATAGGAAAGTGATCAGAATTCCCACCACTCCCTACCCACTGCCTGACTTGTAGGAACCTATCCACCATCTGTTCAGCCACCAGAAACCGATCCAATCTTTTCGCCACCCTAGCCTCCCCACCCCTGTTATTCCTCCATGTGGGTTTCAGCTTAATAGGCTCAATATCCAGTAAGTTTTTACCAACCAACTTCTGTAGAAAATAACCAGCCTGTGGATCCACATGTGCTTGAGGACCCCAAATTTTAGAGTGCCCTAAAGTAAAATTTAAATCCCCCCCACCACAACCGAATCACCCTCCAGGAGCGGATCCTGCAATAGAGAGTCCCAGAAAGGAACTCGATTCACATAGGGCCCGTAAACATTAAGAACAAAGAAACGAGTACCCAGATCAACAGAAAGAAACTCAGCTCCCAGCACAGAAACCATCCCCCATGAATTAATGAGTTTTATCGCACAGTTCTTCCATCTTATTGCTAAACCCCCCGAGTGACCCCTTGCATCCAGAGTAACAAAGGTCCAACCTGCCAGCCAATTCTCCAATCTATCCTTAATGATAACTCCTAAACCTAAAGTCTCTTCTAGCAAGATCACATCAGGGTGTTCAAGAGTAAGCACCCTTATGAAGGTTGATTTCTTTTTAGGCCCAGCCAGACCCCGGCAGTTAAAAGACATGATCTTCATGTCCGAACATTCGTCCGAGCATTCACCACTCTAAGTGCCCTCTCAATAGAGAGTTGTTTCCCTTCCTGTAGGTCCGTCCTGGCCCTAGTCTGAGCCTTAGAGAAATTTGACTTTTTGCCCCTACCCTTCCGAACTAGCACCTGATCGTTTCCTAAACTCCCCCAGAGGTCTTTATGCAAGAGCGAAGAAAATACCCTGATTCGGTAGACTCAAGTGAGGAAAGGCCTGAAGACTACCACCTTCCCAAGATCGGGTTCAAGAGTGACCGGAGTATCCTCCAAAAGTAGTATGGAATCAGTAGACCAAACAAGGTTCTGTTCAGGAGTATCGACCACCACGATATTTTGAACCCCACTCGAAGCAGAAAAAAAGGGCAAGGGTAGATTCTCAGTAAGACCTGACAGGGATAATTTTTTCAGCCCCTCCACCCAATCAAGACAAACCAAAGTGCACCAATTTAATAATAAATTGACAGAGGGTGAAAGAGAAAGAGAATGAATACTTGTGAAAGAAGGCCTCGGAATATCAGCTTCTGCCATAGGTGCAGAAAAACTAGCTTCATCAACAGGAACAATGGGGATGTCAGTTCGAGCGCCCGGAGCCGCATCAGAGTCCTGACTAGAGGGATATGAATCCTCAAATGTCCGATCGCTACCTGAGTCCCCAGTCACTGGCACCGGGTCGTTGGACATCAAGTCCTTTGGTTCTCCCGTTGATTCCAAAATAGAGGAGTTTCTATATCCCCCATTTAAAGTGCGCACCGGGAGTCGACAATCAGACGCCGGATGACCATAGACATGACACCTCCTACACTGAAAGGGTACATTCTCATAATCCAGGATCTGAGAAATGATAACAGGCCCCCATTCCATATTAATGGACTCGGGAAGTCCTTCATGGATATTTAAATTAACCAATATACGTGCAATATGTTTGTAATGCGTCTCCAGGAAAGAGAGGTCCGCCTCCAGGAAAGTTCCCAATATATCCCCAATCTTTCGAAAATGTTTAACATCCCAAAAATGTAGAGGCAATCCCGAGAGCCATACCCAAATAGGAATTATATCGACTCTCTCCCGACTAGCATCAAAGAGAGGATCCTAGGGATTTAATAAAACCGGTGTATGATTCAGGTGCCAATTCCTGTCAAGAATCCTGCGCAGGTCAGCCTCTGTTCTTACCACCACTGCAAACCATCCCCGAAGCAACATGTCCACCTACAGCGTATATCCCAACAACTCTCACCACTAATCATCCACCCAGTCCACCACCATTCTACGAGCAAATTTTCTGCCCATGACCATGCCCACAAGCGTCGAACGCGACATCTCAAGAACCCGTTCCCAGGCAATGTCTTCACTTACTGCATAACTACCCACAGCTCTGGTTTTCACCCAGCTCCTCTTGCGCCTCCTGGTAGGTCCTTTATGAACCGCCCCTGCCCCAGACGGAGCCCCCTCCTTCTCCTTCGATGGCCCAATAACAGAAAGAGGGCTTTCACAGCCGCGATGTTCAAAAACCCCCAACGACACTCTCACAGCCACCCCCGCACCACCACTACCAGTCCCACATAACTGTTGCACCTACCGAACCACCCCCTCATCCGCAATCTGTTCAAAACCGTCCACCACTTCAAAACCCCCTTGCAAACCAGACACCGAAAACCCTAGATTCCGGGAAAAAAAGTCTCCAGCCTCTCTCCAGCTAGAACTTCCCAGAAGATCTACCAGCAACCCATCACAGTCCAAAAAAACCGGCAGCAAACTATGTGGAGAGAAATACAGGTAATCCGAGGGTGAAAGATCTATTACCGGCCTCACTTGCCCCAAACCGGTTGAAACAATTCCTTCAGGCCCCAGCATTGGGAGTTCCTCCAAGCCCTCCATCTGCCCTCCACCTGGCACCCCCCAAACATCCTGTGCCTCCAACTGGTCACTAGAGTAGTCAACCATTTCCACTTCCTCCATCGATGTCGTTAACCCTAAAAAATGATACAAACCTTGACAGTAATCAAGCAATTCTCCAAAAAACCCAATCTACAAGCTGACAAACTAACCCTAGAAAAATCAAACAGTTTTTTATTCATAAAAACCCCCTCCAAGAAAAGCCTTCGTCCATCGTTGTCCATGTACATTCATGGTGATGTGATAGGGGGAGGTATGGTCTAAAATACCTACCCCCTACCATGACTGGCAGCTCACAGTTTCCGTACGCCACTCCCAAAACCCTACCTCCTCCATCCATCCCATACACTAACTAATAAGGCCTAACCATGCATTAAATCTACGTGGTAATAAATGAAAAAGTGTATATCCACCGGGAAATATGCCAACACTTGTTATTCTGGAGAATCAAGGTATGGCCAGAATTACAATCATTACATAGGGGCTCAACAAGAACATCGCGTATCTTACAAGAATTGAACCCAGGTGGGAAGGGTAACAATCATTCTTCCTTGCAATGTTTTCTATTATCAATTATATTAATTTTTTGGCCATATTTAATGATGTAAATTATCATAATTCCATCGTTGATTCTCCTTCCAACAACGATTTTTTTTTATAATGGTAAGCTTCCACCATTGTCTTCCAAAACCATCATTACATTAGTGACAATGATTTGATAAGCAAATGTGAATATAGAAAAATATAATATGTTATACCAAATGCGTTGTTTTAATTATGGTCTTTGATAGGAGCTTGTTCATTACACCTGCAATACCAAAGGCATTAGTGTCAAAGCATATGTTAATAAATAAATACAAATAAGAGGCCTATTCTTACACATATTATACAAACCGTGGTTGCAACATACGAGAGAATAATTAAAACTTTGTTTTGTTTACTCCATTCATAATACAAACATGGCAGTGGTAACTATAGGGCGCTACCCATAAAGCACTCTCATTCCTTGGATCCACAACGATGGTGGAGATCGATTAGGGAATGAATTTAGGTCTTACACAAAAAATAAAACGATTTGGCATTTTCATTGTGGGAAAGAGGAAAGGATAGGGTTATGCCCAGTTCTCCAGCCGCAACCCTGTAGCCGCACCCATATTTTTTATTTGGCACACTCGATGGCATACACCTCTGTTTAATAATCCATACAATTCAATTCTGGAAGAATCCAAGGTCATGGATGTGCCCAACACTCCAACATACCTGTAGCCATACCCATATGCGTTCTCTTTGCATGCTTGGGTGACCAAACAAATTGCATTTTTCTTGTATATTGATATAGCAGTGATATATACATTTCTATGGGTTCACCAAATTGATTTGTGGAAGGGAGGCACCATTACTAATTTGGGCTCGACCTTCATTGTTCTCTTTTGGGTTCGAGAGGGATGCATTCAAACACATTTATTTGGTAGGAGCGTCGCAATGCCATGGCCAAGGAAAAAAGCTCCACAATTAAATGCAGCAGTGAAGAGGTAATTCTTCATCTTGTGAACAATTTTTAAGTGATATAAGTGCATGCTTGTGTGGTTGTGGTGGTGGCTCCATACCCATCTTCATTTTAACTTGGTATTTTCTTTTAATGCTATCAGTAGATCCCAAAATCCCTCACTGCCTTATCTGTTTCAACCTCATATTTTGTCTTTTGGAGCTTTTTACAAACCAGTATTATCCTTGGGTAGTGGCTTTTTACCCCTAAAAGAGGTGAGGTACAGAATTGGTGTGTACCACCTTAAATATAGAACTTGAAACCCTCTATCAAAATGCATGTGCCTATGCTTATTCAATTGGGGATGAATTGAACCTACATGTAATGCCGACCATTCCCAAGATCAAACCCTAGATAGTAAGGAAAGGAATGAAGAGCAGGCTTTTATAAACAAACGGTGATACAATCGAATCGAACCTAGGTACACTTAACAACCCTTAGAGCCTTTTCCTTTTTAGAGCCTCACTTTACCTCATATACTTGCCAATTTATTGTAGGTTATTAACCTTAGCTCACCTACTGCATACCTTACCTTCTTATTTACCCTTAACCCCTTACCTTTAGTCCCTTATACTCCTTTCTGGAAGCAAGGAAATAAATACTTAATGCAAATGCATCTAGCAGGAAATTTTTGACACCAAGATGATAAAAATGGAACCATCATAATACAAAAGATTCAATTTTCTTTTATATATGTAATCTCTCAATCTGTGTCTTTGTATTAGGATTTTAACCTATATGTTACTTGCCATGCATTCTTGTCCAAAAGAACCATATATTGCATAACTATTGCATAGCTAGCTGTCAATACTTGTGCAGTCAATAAGACATGGATTAAATTGACTTTTCCAGGGGAACCATTTATATTTGGGTCTCTAAGTCAGGGTCCAAACCAATTTGAGTAACCTCCTGAATATCATCAAATTGAACAACATCTTGCATGGTCATCTGGTGATACTTCACTATTTCACGTATAAATTTATTTTCATGAGCATAACTGGCATTCTCTTTGGAAATACGTTATTTTTCTGCTAGCAATGTCTCCAACTGAAGCCTTATCCGCAAAGTAAATAGTGAAACCAATAACTGGATATGGATGGAAATATGTGGAAGTAATGGCTTCTTAAACAAATAGTCTTCAAGACTGCAATTAATTGTAATTAAACTATAGCTTAAAAGGTACTCTATAAGGATATTATTTAGAATTATGTTTGATGCAATGCTTATTTTCTCAAAACATTGAGTCAAGGATATGCCTATTGGCAATTTCCCATGTCCATTTTGCTTGCCAAAATAAATTTTTCGTAGGTTAGAAAGAGGCCATTCTAGGCTACATTTTGAAGTCATTCAATGATGTGAGTTTTGAACCCCTGACTCAGAAATTTATAGGGTCAATCCTTGGTCAAATCCTTCCTTTTTTTTTAACTTGGTTATATGTGAGTTCTTTGAAGCCTCAACCTGTGGGCATCCCTAGCTTAAATTGTGACCTACACTAGTAATTCTTTTTACACACATACAAGGCCACACCATTTTGATGGACCTAGAGGAGTTTTCATTGGAGATCCAAATAAGGAAGCGGATAAAATTAATTCATGCAGTTTTGGCATTGATTACATAGCTTCACACCCAATGGCTAAGTAAATGGCTGCCATCTATTTTCCTCTAGGGCTCATTTAGCCATACACAAGGCCCCATTGCACCACATTATTCATATGTATTTGAATTAAATTTTCTATAAATATATATTTTTATTAGTGCATTTTTTGGTGCAATTTTGATTGAATGTTTTTGTCTATGTATGTCAACAAAATATTCATATGTAAAAAATTTGTTGATTCTATTCCTTACCATTAATTTTCTTGTTACCTGTAATTATTTATGAGTCAATAACATCTAGTGTATCAAATCATCAATAATTTGTTTCATGTAGCATGTTGAAGAATCATCATATGGCCAAAACATTTTTGTATTGTGTTTGATTGAACACCTCTACACAATGTCTATATATATAGAAACTGTATAAAACTTTTCATTCTTATTGTTTTTTCAATTATATTTCCAGCACACTACACATGGCTTAATTTGGCATTTCTTAAACCTATAATTAAAAGAATGACTTTTATAGTTCAAATAAATGTTTACAGACTTGAGAGGCATTACACATGAGGATAATATTTTTATTAGTTGAAGGCATTTGTTTGCCATTAAATGCTAGAATATATTCGCAAGTATCTTTCATATATAAAATTTTATTTTAATTATTGATAATAATTCTATTAAGTGTCTTATTTTATATATAGTTATGTTATTCCCACATAACTATGATAAAGTACATGTTTAATGTATGATAAATTATGTTAATGTCATGGTTAGTGTATATTTTCTATGGCATGCAAAGTTCACTTATAACATTGTTTAATTTAATTTATTTTATATATATATACAATAAAAATATTATATTATTAATATATATCTAATTAGATGGAATGTAAAACTAGTTCAATTTATAATTGTTAAATTTTTTGCTAACTTATAAAAGGATTAATTGGTTTCCAAAAAGTAGATAAAAATAAGTATCCAAAAATGCTCTTTACCTATATGTCAACTAATCCAATTCATTGTTGTGTTTGGCTTTGACAATTGTCACAATTTTGTTCTTATTGGTTAGACCATCTTCATAGGGATTTTAACATAAGGAGTTTAAGGTTGAATAAAATATAACACAATTTTATTTGAAAGCCACAATTACTAATTTGGGATTTTGGGATCGAAATTACCTCTCCCTTTTTACCTCTATACATTTATCCATAAGACCTCCTTTTGATTTTCCCATATGATCTCTCCCTTTTGACCATAGCATATTTCCTTAGTTCACTTTGGAGTCCTTTAAGAGAAATCCTCTAGAAAATTAATGAAATTTGCCAATAATTTTTTTCCCAAGAAAAAATTCATGAGGAAATCTAATGGATGCTTCTTCACATTTGTGGACAATATCCCAAGTAAACTAATTTGTGTAGACTATTGCATCTAAATTAGGGTGTTTATAATTAGGCACCTACTTGCTTAGAACAAGAAAAAACTTGCCCAACAACATAGGTGACAATTGATTGTTCTAATCCCTTAGGGAAAAATAGTCGGCAACATTTCCCCATGCCCTTAAACATCAAGTGAAAGTGATATTGTTTGTACTTTGCTATCCCAAACTAGCCCACAAAGGGAAAACATGCCATAAGTAGGGGTTTGAACTTGGGTGGGGAGGATAACTCCCCTTAACCACCCAAACTAGACCCAATTGACTAAAATGTTTGGAACATCTGATCCTATCCTCAAGAACTTAAGTGAGATTGAGATCATTGGTAACCTGCCAACCCCAAGCAACTCGTGGGGGGGAATATGTTACAAGCAAGATTTGAACCTAGGTGGAGAGGATAACAACTATTGATCTTCACCACCCAAGACTAACTTTTCCCATAATCTATATTAAAGGCATGAAAGATTAAATTCCAAAAAAATAGGAAAGCCAAATGAATTGACCTAGTATGTGTTATTTTCTACTAAGTATAACCATCAGTCCATTTTGCTTGCTAAAACCATTTTTTTGCTGGTTGGAAAAAGTCTGTTCCGAGCTACATTTCCAAGTCATTCGATCACGTGAGTTTTGAACCCTTGAATCATAAATTTACAGGGTCAATCCTTGGTCAAATACTTCCTTTGTTTTGTTGTGAACCTGGTAATATATGAGTTCTTTTGAAGCCTCACTTGCATTCATTTCTCCTTAAACATGTACGCATCCCTAGCTTAAATTGTGACCTACAATTGCAATTGTTTAAGCACACATACATGGCCCACTTTAGAGATCGTGATGGACCTAGAGGAGTTTTCAATGGAGATCCAAATAAGGAAGCAGATAAAATCGATTCATGTCATCTTCACATTGATTACATAGCTTCACACCCAATGTCTAAGTAAATGGCGGCCATCTATTTTCCTCTAGGGCTCATCTAGACATACACAAGGCCCCATTGCACCAAAGAAGCCCTACATGGGGAATGATTATGATGATAGAATTTAGTAACCTAACGCCTTTGATCTGGGTCTTTTCCAATCATTTATTTTGTAAATCTTTGCTCTTGGCCTGATACCCTTGGCCTCCAACCAGTCAACATAGAAACCATAGACTGAATTTTATGAACCCTGATAATTTGAATAACGTGCTTGAGTATTATAGAGAGAGAGATTCACACGATCATGTATTTAACAGTAGCATGATGCTCCTCTTTATAATTCTTCATTGAGTAAATACAGTGGGAAAATACTTAGGGCCACCAAACACTATGGGCCCAATACCACTTATAATTTAATTTCTCATTAAAACAACTTAGGAAATCCTTTTGCAATAGTGTTCCTCTTTTAATATCTTATTAAGACTTAGGCAATCTTGCTTATGCAAGTCTTTGGGGCTTAGCGCCAGCCCCTCTTGGTTCATATGCTTCACATGTGCCGACTCATAGCTCATCAAATATATAAGGAAGATATTACGATGATGTGATCCTCTTGTTCTCATGGTCATATGTTAGAATCATTCCTACTAGGGGAGGCTAGTCCCTAGAGAAAGTATTCTAACTTAACCACCTAGAAGAACATCACACATCATCTTTTCCTCGACACATGAGCCACTACTTCGACACAGGAAGCCTAGTCTTGACATGCGAGACTATATAGAAGCATCTTCCTTGACATATAAGGCATGCTTCGACACATGAAGCTCTGTCTCGATACATGAGACTCTTCTCCAATTTTCTCGAGACTAACTCAAGACAACCTCAACATACAAGCCGTTGCTTCGACACACGAAGCCTACTTGGAGAATGACTCACGATGTTGCAAACTTCAACAAGCAACAAGGAAAGGAATATGATAGTGTCAAATCTATGAGATATGGCCATCTCATGATTATGATAGATCAAGTACTTGTTGTATGTTGACAAATCTAGTTTTTATGTAAGTTTGAAGGATACATTGATTGAAAATTGGTTTATGCTTTGTTTCTTTTATCTCAATAATGCCTTGTACAATTGCGAATTTTGTAAAACATTTCTGATTAGTGTCAAGCAGGGATTCCCCCTATCCCCCACCTTACTTGGGATTGATATAGCTGAGGTTGAGTCCCTTCTACGTGATCATACATAGGACAATGATGGGTTCCTACTCCATCTAAGTCTTGATATCCATATTGCTCTTCATTGGCAGGGCCCCGCTGACTGTACTGCTGCATTCAAGATATGATTTGAAGCTATTGGATAATACTAGACATGGAATGGATGCAGCAGTGCAGTCTATGGGGCCCTCCCCTAAAGATTTGAATGGTCTAGCATCAACTTTGAAAACTAGTTTAGGTATCACACAAAATACTTCATTTCCTTCTGAAGTTAATGTGAAGAAAAGGGAACATACTGATTAGAATACATATCCTCTTAAACGAGAGCGTTTTCAAATTTAGATGGCAGTGATACAAGGCATTTCAAACAAGAATGCTTTATGAGTCCTAAACAAATTTCCAGAATCATTAACAAATATGGAAGCCTCATCAACTCAGAAGTTGTTGAGAAGCTTGTGCATTTAATGCAGCTGGTTAGAAGTGATGATGGTAATAAAGGAATTGATTTGTCTTTTTTGGTGTACATCCCTTATAGGAGTTTCATAAACCATCGATCAATATGGCTATCTCAGCTAATTTGTGCAGCTGAGGGGCTTTCCCATTTTGGGTGATTGGCTTCAAGAATCCCACAAAGGAAAGACTAGAGATGCAAGCAGTTTAAAGGAGGGTGAAAAAGTTGTTGAAGAACTATTGTTAATGTTGTTATGTTCTCTTGATAGACTACCTATAGATCTTGATGCTTTGAAGATGTGTAATGTTGGGAAATTTGTAAACCACTTGAAAAATATCAAGAACCAGGAGATTCAGAGGAAGGCTAGGATCTTAGTTAATACACGGAAAAATGTGTCGATGTATAAATGCAAAACAAGGACACAAAGTTTGGATCAAGCCAAGGAGCATCTTTTCCTTGTAAGCAGGCTACATGCAAAGTTTATTATACTCATGGCGGAAGGCATACAGGATCTGTTGAAGCTGTGAAAAAATCAACACCATTAAACTCTACTGCAAAAGCGAGCTCAAGCAGATTAAACCACACATATATTCTATCAAGATCAACATCTATCCCCTCGGGGTCTAGTGAGGTTTCTATATTGCTATCCTCAACCATTATCACCAAGGATTCACATTGTAAGTCAACCATGTTGAGTGGCACAAATGAATTTCTAGTGACTTCATTTAAAGCAGAGAAAAGTAGTAGTTCTAGTCAATCATAGAATAAAAGTCATTCTTGGTCGAGTGAGCCTAGAAAGACTGTAGGTTCAATTTGGAAAGCGGATTCTAGAAGCTCATAGATATCAAAAAGTGACTCTTTGGAGTACAATTTTTGTCATATATAACATCATATCTATAAGATAAACTAGTACTCTTGACTTAACAATTATTTTGACTTATCATATCTTCCATTTTGCTTTATAAAAATATATGTGAATGTTTATAATTCGTTTAAACTTTATGGATTTGTGTGTGCGTTAATTTTTTTCATCCTTTCTTCCAGCAGAGATTTGAATATTTTTGTAAAGATCTCAAAGCAACTTATGCAATTGTATTTGGCTTTTTGAAATTCTCACAATATTGCAACTATTACTGTTAACTCCATTTTGTGTTTTATTTTTGTGGGGTTACTATTTTTGTTTCTTAGCGAAGTTATTTCGATATGAGGTATGATTCTTGGAATATCAGGCACTACAATATTAGAATTTTGTGGCATTGAGATAATGAAGGTGATAGTATTTTGTTCTTTTATGCAAAATGTTATTGATGTGATGTCCAAAGGTTAGTATGCAAAATGTTATTGACGCATTGTCCAAAAGGTTGTTATGAATATGTATGCAAGATTTCACACTTTCTCCATAATTGAGGTTGAGTTTGCTAGTTTTAAAACTAAGGCAATCTTGTAACATTATACCTTTTGTTGTTCTATACGAGGCCAATTTCCAAAGTGTGTTTATTTTCTATATAGAAGTCACATTACAGGCTATGACACTATTCAGTATGCTTGAATATGCATTTGGTTTCTCATCAACTCCAAAGTTGAGAGATGTAGCTAATCGAGAGTTTTGGAGTTGAACAATTGTATTGTATTTTTTGTAGGCATTCGAGTAAAAGATATAACTCTTTGTTTTTTAGGTTGGGATTTAAGTGGGTAGTGAGATTCAATCAAACCTTGCTCCGTGGAAACCAAGAAAAGTGAGATCAATCTTTCTTGGCTCACTAGAACCAAGAAAAGTCAGATCAACCTTTCTTGACTAATTATTTCTTTCAACTTTTTGTATTCTTCTTTAACAATTTCACATTGCCAATTAGGAATAGTTGTTAGATTGTGTTATATTTGGCACATTCATAATCTTAATTTCAATTCTTATATGCAAGGAATCCATCTTAATATTGTATTGGAACTGACATGAACATAAGTGAAAATATATTTATCCTTATTTACGTACCCTATGTGTTATTGTTACCATGAAATGGTATTATATAAATTTCACCATTTGTGTATCTTTATAAGTATTGCATGTTTGAAACTTAACAATGGATATTTTTCCCTCTCCTGTAAAGATTAAAAAAAAAACTAGATATAACCCAAGAAAAGGTAACTAAATGTTGTTAATTCCCTTAATTGCAAGAATAAATGTAGATGAAGTGGAGGCGATTCATTGCTTCTTGTGAATGGCCCAAATCCAAGCTATGCACCTAATCATATGGTGTTATTGGAAAGTAAGAGGAATTTTTCTATGTTCATATGGGTTCAAACATTGATGTTTGTTTTGATAGGAAGGTAGGGAAGTCCATTCACTAAAAGGTTTCAATTTTGCATTTTTATGGAGTTTAATTTATTAATATTATAGAAAACATGAGCTCTCTATGGCTATACTTGTATTTACATGATATAAAATTGGTAGATTGGCAGGTTGTTGTGTGAAACCTCTGCAATTCTCATATTTTCTAAGCATTGCATTTACTATTGGACTATTAGTCTTTTACATTCTTTGTTACATTGATCTCTTGCTTGGGTTGTATTTTACTCATTTTTCCTTCCCCATTACTATTTCATTGGGTATTCCACTATCCAAAGCTACAAATTGATCAATTTCCCCTGCAATCCCAATGTGATCATTATTAGCATTATACTATTATTTTATTTAGCTTCATGTGTGCTTATATTAAGATGTTTTAGGTCTCCTGTTTGTTGCAACTTGATAATATTATATAAAGGGGGTATTAAAAATGGGTTGTTAAAAATGGATACCTACAATTTCTGGTGAAACTAGGGGTTTTCTTAATAGGAAAGGTATATTGGGAGGGGGGTTGAACAATACAATTTTAGGAGGCATTTTCCAATATTTAGTGAAATTAGGGATATTCCTTATTATCCTACAAATGATCGTGCTATGTAACAAGTTCAATGGGTGAACCCCCCGTGGATTCGAAGTATCATACTTAGTGGGGGTAAGGATTATCAAAATGATGGAAATGGCCACATAATTCATTTGCAAAGAGGGTTTGTCCAATTAAACAATAGGGATAGACTCAATATGAGAAACTATTGAGGGAAATACATTGTCATGGACCAGATGTGATTGAGGATTACAATATGAGAGTTGATCAATATTAAAGTGGTGTTGGTGTTTTAACACCAACTTGTACCAAAAGAACCTACTCTGGGGTTGTGTAATATCGAGTACTAGATCTATAGGGCTAAGGAAAAATGAAAATAAATAGACAGCATTCTTAATTATGCATGCAATGTAATATAATGGAAACTAGCTAAAAGAGAACAAAGCATAACATATAAATAATATTAGTTTGTGTATTAAAAAAAGAATAGGATAGTTATACACCTTAGTGTTGGTTGCAGTAGATGTTGACCTATAAAACCAACACACGGGAGCATTCTTCTTCTCCTTTTCTGCTCGACTCCCATCCAAGTGATGTATGTGTAGCATGCCAAACGGTGAAAGGAAAAAGATATGGGAGGCTCTTTGTCTCTTTCTCTAGGAAATCTGACAACATAACTTTGCTATTATGGATATGGAATGTGTTTTTAGATTACCTTGTCAGATTTATTTAAAGAATAGAATGTGGAAAATTCTTAGATATAGATCCAATGTGAATAATCCCCTTTTAATTGATGATATAGTGGGAATATAGGTATTATAGACCAAATTAAAGGCTATTTTTGGCAATACTGGTTTGGGAATGTCCACTTTCAACCACTACACCTTTTGGAAGGCTAGTAATTAAGAGTATTTGAATTTGCTTTTTGGGTCCCTATCATGGGTTTTTAGGCTTTTAGTGCAACATGCTTGCACATATATCTAAGGAAAATCCACACAATGACCTTTTCTGGTCAAGTTATAACATTTGTTTGATTTTTCTAATATTAATGAGGTCATGTGGTGATGGAGGTGGTGGAAATGGGATAACACTACTAGGAATGATGTACCAAGGTGATGATGCTTAGGACAAAGTAAGTGAGCAAAATTAGGCCGGTAACATGAAGATATGTCCTTCATGCATAAATTGCATCAAATGAAAGAGATAGGACACAATGACTTTCATGTTATACACATAATCTTGCCTGAGGAGCATGTTGAAGCTCGTTGTGCTTATCACAACTGCTATATCAATTAAGAAAATGTGAATTCCTAACTTGATTGAGAGATTAGTCCTAATTCCTACTAATTCACATGATCTACCTTTAAAGTCCCACAATGTGGTCATCAGTGGGTTGAGGGAAAGGTAACCTAAAAAATTCCAAGTAGACAAGGACATGCCACATCAAGGGGGATCCCTCGTCAACTATGCATTTATGAGTCATTATTTGATTATGAACAAGGACCATAATTTGAAAATGGTTAGAACAAGGGATGCATGGATATGATAGTTTATCTAAGTCAAAGGTAATGGCCTTAGCAAATTAAGGGTCATACTTTAATTTACCTTATATTGGATAGGTCTAGTGGGTTATGGACCACTGGAAGTGGAATGGGTGCCCTCTTGTCTTGGAGATTTTGACTTAGTAATGAGATGGATAGGTTGGAAGGACTAGTTACGTGGTTGGTGAGAAATCAAAGAGGTTGGAGAATTTTTGCTCTAACATTAAAATCAATGGGCTCATGTGGAGGGGAGAGTTGTTGCAATGTTGCAAGCTCTTAAATATTCATCTGATTAGGGAATTGGGCCCTTAATCATTGGATTTTTATAACATCAAGACATATGTGAATGTCATGTTCTTTCCCACAATTAACACAAGGATTCTTAGGTTTATTCCCTTTTTTTAGTTGCATTGTAAATAAGTTGGAATTATCATTTCCAATAGGATTAATTTCATTGCTCCGTTTCCCTTGGTTCCTATTCTTACATTTCCTAGACATCCTCTTAGGTGGTACCTCATTATTGGGTTGATTTTGATTGGAGACCAATTTTTTCCTAGTTGTGAAGGAGGATATAAGGCCAAGTTAAAATGTAGTGAAAGAAAGAGATGAGGATTGATATAATCTAGTGTAGAATTAACCTAAACCAACATTCCTATGGACAAATTTGAGAGGTTTACATGCACCAATATTTCCAAGTGGTGGAAGGTTGTTGTTCCATGAAACATTATCCATGATACACTATGAGAATTCTATACAAGGCATCTATCAGAATTGAAATATCACCAAAAGGTGGCAATAAATATGAAAAGAGAATGGGAACTTTTTCTTCCATGGAAACGCTACCTTGAGGAAACACTCCAAGCACTTCCTCACATTTTATGAATGTTTCTCAGGGTGAATGCCACTAAAAAAACACATATGCTTAACCCTAAGGAGCCCAAGTGGATTTTACCTCTTGAACCTTTTGGCCAATACGAATTTATCATGGAAATTCAAACTACTTGAGCTCATCCTTGGGCAAAGAGGGAAACTTATAAGAGAATATCCAATCATTTTGTCAAATAGGTCAATTCAAAGAAATTGGTTAATGAAATAAATAATCAATTAATCTCATGGTTCCTTAGTCTCTCAAGGTTAATTTTATGTCACAAAAATAAATTTATCCCACTACACATGATCAAGTATGAAGTATACATATTAATCACCCAAAGCAATAATTGAATCTAATCTTGGTGTTTTAGACCAAAAGAAGAAAAGTCTAGGTTAATTTTATTAACGCAAGTTAATTTTAGGGTATGTTGCTTAACTAATGTTGCATGTTCTTGTGTTCTATAATCTTTCTCTTGATATTAATGTTAGACAGAGGTGATAAACTAGTTAATATTGAGACATTGTTGCTTAACATGGTGTGCAATGTATGTTTTCAATGTGTGATATTGTAGAAAAGAAATGCACTCAATTTCTTCACAATTATCTTTATTTGACTTGCAAAAAATCATAAACAAATAAGTAACAAGTAGCACATGAAGATTTACTAAAAAAACAAAAAACACACCTTTTATTTTATTTAAATCCATTTAAAATGAAAATTAGTGCTTAACAACAAAGAATACTGAGGTGCTCCAACATTGGAAAAGGCTAGATAGAATTGCCACTATATAGATACTCAACAAACAAACTAGAAAAATACCCTTTGTTAGCACTTAGATTTTATCCCGGTTGTAAAAGAATAACACCTAAGGTAACCTATTTCAAACCAAAATTTAGGTAGAAAACTTAGACATTTTTTCCACCAAAGAGGGCTCTCTCACAAGATATATGTAAAGGCTAAAAATATATAGAAATATGCTCAAAATTTCTCAAAAGAATTTACTTGGTTGAAAAGGAAACAAGAAACATTGGGCATGGAGTCAACTTTCAAATATTAAACGTGCCAGCAAGAGATTTATACCAAACAGATTTCCACAGAGGCAAGATAGCAACCATATCATAGTCAATTTGATTTTGCAGGTGGTATAGAAAGAAATAATGATAGTCCATCAACAACAGGCATCTAACTAGGATGAATCTATTGTCAACTTTGGAGAAATAGTGGATATTTAAATGCGATAAAATGAGGCATAACCAGTATGAATCCCGATTTATTTCAAACGTTCATTTAAATATAGAAGAAGAACATAACAGAAGATATAACAAAGAAAGTGGACGTGCACATATAAATATAAGGGAAAAACAGACTGTAAAACTGATCAACACATGAATCTCTAGTCTCAAAAGATAGGTATTTCCACTGTACTGCCTTTTATTTATCAAAAATTTGACTTCAAAACATAATCGTCTCTCAAAGAGTTTTTTCAACCCTTTCAAAAATGACTCTCATTGTCTTTTATACAAAATTTGGAAGAAGCTTGACATAACTGCTTCTTCTAACTAATAACTGAAAATGTTTTAACTCGAAAGATAACTGTCTTTAAACAATAGATATCTGTCTTCAAACAATATTACAAATTTAAAATAAAAGCATCTTTTTGCCACTTGGAAAAAATTCTGAATGTATCTATGAATGGACAGATTATCTTGTCCTTCCATATTTGTCTACATAGTTCCAATGGTCGGCCATGGGTAAATCATAACTGGTCATTTCTTTCACTAAGACTCGCATTTCAACGTGACCTGCATAAGAAACAAGAGGAAGATTCTCACAGGTTGAGATCAACATATTTAAAATTTCAAAGTCTTCCGCAATTTTCTCCATTAAAATCTTTCCTGTAAGCATATGATCCAACTGCTGAAACTTTTTGTGATCCATTTTTATGTCAAACAGTAATATATTATATTCATTAGGAGGAATCAATTCGTTCTTTTCATCCTAAAAAGCAGGGAATCCTTTGTTTATTAATTTTTCAAATCACTTTTTGAACTTTATTACTTCCTCCCATATATCTCCAGCTTTAGCTTCAATATTTTCAACATGTGAATATTTTCCCAAGATTCTTCTGGCCCATGTAATGACTGAAATTCTATTCATTATATTCATTGCTGTCAAGTCTACTTCAGTTAAACTGTTTAAGAAAGTTATTGCTCTCTGTGCTATTTCTTTTGGCTTCTTGTTTAAATTCTCTCTAACTGCTCTGCAACTCTCAAAGGCATCTTTGGCTACTTTTTCTTTGACTCTTATATATCAAGATAACGTCTTAATTTTTCAACTTCTTTTATGATTTGATCCCATACCGTATGTTTGCAACCTTGCATTGCAACCTGTCCTGTCACATGAGTTTCCAAACCTTTATTATTATCAATTAATTCATGATTCCTTATTTGCAAGGTTTTAATTTCCTTATCTTTAGTCTCATTTTCTTCTTTGAGCTTCTGTATTCCCATCTTCAATTCTTTAATTTCACCCTCTTTCAAACTCACTTGGGACATGGCTTGTAAGAGACCATCTACTCCAGTTTTATCTTCATCTGTATCTGTTTGTACCTGTTGCTGACTTATTTCTGCTAATTTTTTCTTTATTTCCTCCAATTGCTCTTCCAAACCAATTTTTTATTTTTCCCAATGATCTTTTTCCTCGGTGAGCTTCAACATTTTTGCAGTCACATCCTTTACTTCATTTGACAGATCTTCTTTTTCTTTTTCCAGTGCTGTTAGTTCAGCTCATTGGATAAGCACAGTGTCTGGGATTTTTAGCTTTTGCCTTAACATTAGAATCGTATCATCCTTTGCTTTGAGCAATTTTACTGCTACATCTCCCTCTTTGTTTATCAAATCTATTTGCAATCTTTTTATTTGTTGTTATCGAGACTTATTTTCTGCTTTCTCTTGTCTCAACTGGTTATTCAATTTATCCAGTGAATTTTTCAATTTGTCTGCCTTTAATATTGCTCCCAAATAATCTGAATATATAACCTCTCTTGTTTGTCTGTGCAATAAAATTTTATCTGGGCCATTGATTTTGGTCAGATCCACCTTCATCTCTGAGATCTTATCTTTTGTAACAACTAAAAACTTTAAAGAATTTTCTTTGACATTTCTACTATTAAACAAATTGACTTCAGTGTTGGATATATTTCTAACCTTTGGAAATAACAGACTGGTTTGCCTAGAGGATTCCTGTTTATTCTGATTGTGTTCATTAAATACATCCATCATATTGTGTGGTCTATTTACATCATCTTCCACCGGGGATTCTTCAATATTGTACTCCTTTACCATGACCTCTGGTATTTTGACTTCAGTTCTTTTTTCCTCTTCTGAAACTGCCATTAACTCTTGTTTCTCATCCATTTTCAACTTTTTTCCTTTTTCTATTCCTTCGCCTTCAATGTTCACTACATCCTGTATGGGTCTTTTAAACCCCACCATCACAGTATTCATTGTGCTTTCTACCTCTACTGTTGCATCTGTCAATATCATTTCTTTATCATGTGAATCTAGAATGACTTCTTCCTTATACTCCAGCCAATTGGCTCTGTCAGACATTCTCTCAATCATCTAATGATTCGATGCTTTGATGCAATGATCTGTTCTCTGTTTTGATATTATGTTTAACGGATCATACTCAATAGCCATGTCTGTCTCAAAACCCATATCTTTCAATAACTTCTCTATATAAATAGCAACGTTTTTATTCTTCACTGTGAATGGGCCAAGTGTGAACGGATACTTGATGTCTGTTGCTTGTTTGAAAAGCAAGAAATTATTGTCCTCAACAATTAAATTATGTCTCAGGAACTCCAAAGCAAAAACCTTTAAGGTAAGAAATGTTGGTAAAACATAGGGTTTATGTTTGAAACCATACAATCTGATCACTGTACTATCCTTTGACAAGAACAAATCTCCTACAGCATATTCTGCACTCAATTGCATACATGCTTGCATTTCTAGTAATACTCTAGGCAATTTTTCACCAAAAATAATTTTGTAAATCTCAGAGAACATATGATTTATGTAATTAAACATGTTATTTTCTAATAACTTTGTGAAAATGATCTCAGGGAATTGTAACTCTTCATGATTGGCCACCATGATCATTTTCATCAAAAAATATTGAAATCTGAAATGCCTCAATGTGGGGAAATTTTCCATCTGGTCATGAATATTCTCGGTCAAAAATTCTTCAAAATTAAGTCGAGGAATTTGATTTTCATCAATCCCTGACTGAATTGTACTCATTTTATACAAAAGACTTAACTGAAACTCAGTGACATACATGTTTGTATCAAACCCTAAGATTAAAGCCAATAATGTTAGAACCAACTGGGTATTTTCATCAAACAAATTGATATCTATAGGGTACGGGATATCTGAAATGTTAGTTTCTGGTTTAGGACACGTAGACAAAAAATTTTCTCTATCATCTTGAAGGGTTTGATGATAATATTCAATAACAGAAGTTTCAGAAAAAATCTCAAACTCGAGGGTTTGAGAAAATTCTATTTCTAGGGCTTTAATTATTACGGCAGGCTCTATTTTGCAAACGACTCTGGTCTTTTGACTATCTAAAACAGTTCTTTCTTCCCTGGAGTAATTCTCGGCACACCACGACACAAATTCTGGAAAAGATGGGATTTGGTCCGGGCAGAAAGCTAACAAGGATGACCGGTGGACTCTGTGCATGTCTATAGCTTCTTCTAATAATTTAGACAACTTAAATTTAACTTCAGCGACTGGTAACCTAATTAGGGTATCATGAATGTCTCTGTCTCTATCTTCTAGGGCTTCTTTTGCTTTAAAAACATCTACATCATGTACAGTTTCCATTTAAATCATTTCTTCAAAAAAAATTCTGTTAAAAATGTGGGCCAGGTCACCAGACCCTACCTATATAGACACGTCTTTATCCTTCTGTCGCAATTGCTGATCTCCACCAGTCTTCAAAGCTCCCAGAGATAGCGTCACATATACAAAATGTCGTTATTTGAAACCCTTTTGTTTTATATAAGCCTTTTTTATTAACTTTCTGGCAGCTTTTCGAATGTATTTTATATCCAACCATTGATCACGATCCTTTTGATTTGAGCCATAGATCTTGCATCCCTTTATTTCCCATGGTGGTATCTGCGATTCCAATAATGGTTTTCTTCTCTGGTTTTTACCGTGTGCGGATCAACCATTTTCTGACACCTATTAGAATGGTTTATTTTCCGCAACCGCTCTTTCTTCTATCGGGTGCACACTTTCTATGATGCGGATGAATCTCGGCAATCGATTTTGTTCCAATGTAAATTGTCCCTCTGATTTATATCAACATGTGGTGTATTCCCTTGTGCCTTCTCCATCTGCAACGTGCTATGGCCCGTTGTGTATTATCCGTTGGTGGTTCCACACGGCGTTGTAGTGGTTTTTGATACCACTATCACATTTATGCGGATCAATGGGAATATGACACATTTACGGCAGTATTAAGTCCGCAACCACTCACCAACATTTGCAAATGATCTTTTGGGCGGTGCGGGAAATCACAACAGCCGTTGATCTCTACTATTGTCATCTCTACTATTGAAATTTAACCAAGACTTAACCTCTTCAATAATTATTTTCGGACTTTGCATATGTAGGTTTTTCTTTGTGGTTTTTTGTATTATGACCCTTTAATTCAACCCAACTGTAGTAAATTCTCTTCTTTTGGATGTTTTTGACAAATCATTTAGGGTTCGAGTATTTTCAAATATGGTTTCAACACCCTTAATAGGGAACATTCATATCACTAGGATAATGGATCTAAAATTTCGGTTTTCTCCAATTATGAGCATTACAACACTAAAAGTATGCAAAATAGAAGCACTGCTAGGAAAATATAGGTAAAAAATGAAAATAAAAAACAATGATCGTGAACAGAATGTTGGTTTCATGAATCACATACATATATAGGATATTGATAGAAAACTAGAGAGGAAATCCACATAAGAAATCCTAAAATCCAATCTAAGGAAAAAAACAAAAAAGAAAGAAGCTCCCAAAAATAAAATCACCATTTTGTTGACTATCTTTTGTATGATGGGTGCTATGAAGTCCCCACTAGAAAATATGTATGCTAGTGACAAACAACAAGAAATCAAAGCTTTTACACTTATATTCAAAGAAGGAAAAAAAACAAACTAGAGCTTTGAGAGAGAAGGGGATAGGAAAACCTATAGGCTTGAGGTATTTGATGGATCATCCAAACTTGTAGCTGAGCTGGAGAAGCAAGAGGAGGGATACTATATCCACAAATCCTAAACATAGGACAAGAAAAAGAACCTTCACTACTTTGAAATAGAAAACCTTTAGATCCAACTTATAAAGAAAACTATAAACCCTTACATACATACTTAATTGATTTAATGAAAAGCAAAACACATAAATTTAACATTACGTCAATAACAAACAAATGTGGCCCAACGATGGACATTTTATTATGAGTAAGAAATATTAGTATGGTGAATCCATACCTTTGAGGGATTAAATGGCCACAGATCCTTTTTCCTTTAGCTCCATTTCATTTAAGGCTCTTTTTAGTGCAATGGTCTTCAATGGCATCCTCTACAAGCAAATTGTGCAAGTGAAGACAAAGATTCAAATTGGGAATTACTTTGTATGAGAAGAAAATATATATAATATTCAAACTCTATGCAAAATATTGATAAACATCCAATATTCATCATTCAAAGTCCTCCACCCCATGTGAAGGAGGAATTTTTAATAGCCTTTTGATCCTTTCTAGTTTTTAAACATGAATAATAGGTCCACATGCTAGGGATTCACTGAAATATTTGTGCTTTGCGAACATCACAAGTGATCAACTTTAACAAAATTAACCTAGGAGCATGGTGTGATAAAGTTGATAAACCTATATAAGAAAAACAATACTGAAAAAATCTAAAACACAAGAATTAACAATGGCTCACACATGGTATATAGAGATTTACCCTGAAAACCCTTAACCAAGAAAACTTGCCTACCTAAGAGTTTCTACCATTTATCTCTTTGTATTATGTTTCCTATTTGAAATACAATAATACATCATACAAAACCCTAATCCATTAACCCATATTATATTGCAAACCTAACTTCGTTAACTTGAATTAGTTTACAATGGACCAAAAAAGCTCAAAACAAACAAAAAATGGACCCAAAATTTTCTCTTGAGGGTTTTGTCCCCATTCCCCCATTGACATTCATGTACTTATTGTTTGTATTCTTATTCTTATTCTTAGCAAGTATTATTATGTTAAAGTTACAACATCATGAGTCATTCTCCAAGTCAATCTCGTGTGTCAAGATTGAGCCTCGTGTGTCGAGGTAGTTCCTTATAGGAGCCTGAGTTGGAATCAGGAAACTTGGAGAAGAGAAGAATCTTGGGTTGGAATCAAGAATGAATAAGCCTAATGTGTTGAGGTAAATGCTTTATATGTCAAAGTGATGGTGTTGTACAATCTTGTTTGTCAAGACTAAGGTATTTTATTTCAAGACAAATCCTCATGTGTTTAGGTAATGCTTTGCATGTTGAAGCATGAATGGTGTGTGATGTACTACTAACCATGGTTGAGCTATTAAGTCTCCTCTAGAGACTGGACACCTCTATAGTGAATTACTTTAGCATATGACCACTTGGAACGATAGTAGAATAAAATGATCACATCATTGGAAAAATCGCCTTAGCATATTTGATATGATAGATAAATTAAAGTTGGCACATGTGGACCATGCAGATAATACAAGAGATAAAGATAAGATGTGATAAGATAAGAGAGAACTCGATTTGCTCACTTCAGTAATGATAAATACTTTATTTAAATAAGAGAAAACTCAAATTGTTAAACTTCGGTGATGTTAACAAGAAAGACTTCAGTTAATTAAAGCAAAAATCGAATTGTTCACTTTAGTGATGTTATCAAGAAGGAATTCAGTTAAAAGAGTTAACTAAGTGTTAATAAAGAAAATCTAGTTAACTAAAGTGTTTTGCATGTCAACACTTAAGTTGAACTAAAATACATCACTTGAGTTACAACACTTGAGTTGCAACACATGAGTTACGACACTTGCGTGATGTCACTTGAGTTACAACACTTGAGTTGCAACACATGAGTTACGACACTTGCGTGATGTCACTTGAGTTACGACACTTGAGTTGCAACACTTGAGTTACGACACTTGCGTGATGACACTTGAGTTAGCCACCTAATTAAGTGATCTAGCATCTAGATGAAGGGGGAGTTCATCCTGAAGTCAAAAGATAAAAATAGAAGCGAAAGGAAGGGAAGTATGGTATATATATGTTATGAAGGATTGATTAATTCAATGTGAGAGCGAATTCGCTTCACTCTTGAAGGAAATTCGCTTTCTTTGTGCATGTGACCAAAATCACTGAATTTGTTTTGTGCAGGATATTATTATGAGGCTTCCATCTTCTTTCTTGCTATTTGATTGCACCAAGTGTGCTTGGTATTTCTCTCTGATAATGCACCAGGGATGCTTGATATAATCTGCTCATTGTAAAGACATTCTCTGCTATCTATAAATATTCTAAGGAATATTTTTCTTGGTTTTTCTCCCTCAAGTACTAGAGGATTTCCTCAGGGTAAATATCGTGTCTCATGTGAATGCTTATGCTTCTGATTATTAATTGATTTCAAGTAATACTATATTATGCATTAAGATGAAAAATTAACATATTATTTTGGCATTTATTGGGTATCTACTTATGACTCAATAATGTCTTCAGAAGAATAATATATTTATTTTTCTCAATAAAAACAAATTGATAGTCATTTCTGTAGATATTTTAAGTGAGATTTTGGTAGACAATATTAGAGAGGTTACCTTAAATACATTTTTGGGGATGTTTTTACCAACCCTATAATATCCAATATTGAGACCATTAGTTGCAAAATCAATCAGTTTGATGTTGAGGTAGTGATAGGTATCAATTTTTTTTAGGTGGTCAATCACCCAAAATATTATAGTGAATATAGACAAATATTCCCATGCATTTATCAATGAAAATTAATCACATGAGTAATCATGAGGGTGGGGACATTTTGTGACAGAGGCCAAGTGTTTCATGAAAGTTCAAGTTAAAAGGATTCCTTATATATAGTTCCTAGAAAGATGCAAAAATGTACCATTCTCCATTATTTTTGTCCACTCCTTGTGTTGGAGAATCTCATGCTTTGGAATGTAAACTTTGGTTTCTAGCCTTGGTGATAAGTTGTTGGATCTGTTGGTTGTGGAGCCTGATCTTCTTAATTTAGAGATGTTGTTTCAGCCAAGTATGTACCCCAGTTTTATATGATATGCGGGTGCATTGTACACTCATCTCAACGGGGGGGTGTCGGGGGGCGTCTCACCCCCACGGGGGTAAGAAATTTAATGGGTTGTTTTGTTGGCCAACAGTTTACGGGCCCATGGTATTCGGTAGCATGTAGTATTTTCCCATGGTAATTCCCTTTAAAAGGAATACATTGTAATACGACTGTGTAATGTATTGTAGCATTGTAAATATCTATGTGATTATGTAAGAGAGAAAGAGAGAGATTGAAGAGGAAGTTGCAGCATATGTGCTGCAGGTTATACCCCTTCATTTGTTGGATGGTATAATAATAAAACGACTGGCAATTTCTCCATGGACGTAGCCCAGATTGGGTGAACCACGTTATATTGGTGATCAGGATTTATGCGGGAACGCAAAAAAATACACACATACCCATAAAAACAAAGATGCAGCAGAAATAACACTTCATTTCATTAATCCATGAACTGAAACTTGTTTACATACAGGGTGGAAATAAACTAGCTAGAGTGCTGGTAGCTTATCTCTGAGAAGAGATGTGGTGGTTACATGCCTTTGAACTTTGTGTTACAATGAGGCTTGAAGGCCTATATATTATTGAGAAGCAATGGACACCCTACACATCCAGAAACCTAACCCTAGGAGGTCAAACACCAGAATATGGGCCCCGTTGCCCGGGGTCGTAACTTTGGCATGCTACCTCCGTTTGACATGCATGATACATCATTAGAAAGATCTATTCAAGGACTACATCCATAAATGGCAAATATATAGTCCAAATCAAACTAATATCGAGTCCTAAACGGACTCATATTTTTCGGACCATTCGATATAAAAAAAAAATGTCGTTTAGGGCCTCAAAACAGCTCCGGAAGTTTAGGACCCAAAAAATGCTAAAAGTAGTAATTGTGCTACAATTAAGGAAACTGAAAAACTAAAGAAACAATGGTGGGGGTCCAAGTGGAATAGGCGGGTGGCCACCAATATCCTCCTGGATCAATTGGTGTCTCTCTTGTATTGTGTTTATGTGATTTATATTTGCATCTTGTTTATTGTTATTTCTATGTGATCATGTTTTTCTAACAATTGGTATCAGAGCCAAAGGTCTATTTGGCATATAAACATGCAGGAAAGAAGGGTTCCTGATTCAAGTGGGAGCAATGCCGGAAGAAGGAAAGTTTAAGGTCCATAAATTTAATGGCCAAAACTACCATTTATGGAAGATGCAAATGGAGAAATATCTGTATCAGAAGGATCTATTCCTGCCGTTGGGAGGAAAACAAAAACAATCGGCGACTATGAAGGATTGTTGATGTATATGTAACTTCGGAATGTATTTCATCTATGTATGTCATATATATTTATTGTACCCTTAATAGAGATGTGTTATTCCTCTATAAGGAATTGTCGTCATGTGGATTGACAAGTGTCGCAAGTGTGTGTACTTGACGATGGGTTATTAGACCACCATGTGTGGGGTCGACACTGAAATATATATATTATTGTGGATGTATCTAGATAGACAAGTCGGCCCCATAGTGTAACTAGGCAAACAGGTTAGTATAAATAGAGATCGGGAGATCTCTATTTTCATCATTCGGAAAGTCACACTTCTCTCACTCAGAACGTGGTGCACTAGTGAGGAGGAGGATCATCTGCTACTAGGAGACTATCTCAAGTGTATTTTAGTTGTACTTTGGTTGAGCCATTGCTCTCTCTATCTCTAAGGAAGTTGTGTGGTTTTTCACCTTAGGGTTTTCCCCACGGAAACTCTGTCTCTCTTATCTCTCATGCTTTTGATTCTTGTGATGATTGACATGCTTGTTATGATTGATATGCATTGATATATTGTACATGTTATTCTCTCAATAAAGATCCTAGAGTATTGTGAATTAATGCTCAAAATTTAACATGGTATCAGAGTTAACCTGAGAAGAAGACATTTTGCATTGACGAAAACTTGAGTTTCTTGTTTATTGGGTTTCTCTCCACAGATTTTGGAAACGCAGTATAGTAGATTCACTCTTCTCATCACGGAGAATCCATCTGTCCAATAAGAATTCAATTCTGTGCATTTTTCGATTTGGCCCTGAAAATTAGGGTTTCCACAAAAATAGGAATTTCTTAAATCTGAAGACATAGCTGGAAGCTTCTTGAAAAAATAAAAGTTTCGAGCTTTGGATCGAGATTTTTGGCTGGGTAGATCTCTGGGAAACTCAAACCCTAATTCAGGGCTCTCCCTAGTGAACCCAGGACGACAAAAAGGAAAATCTGAAGGGTAAAGATTTGTTGATCTCAAATTCTTAATACACCAGGCTGATCAGCTCATCAAGGCGCATCTTTCTATTCTTTCAGAAAGTTGAAATTCACATTTTAAATTTTTAGTGTTTTTTTCGACAAACCCTAATCCGGGACCAGATCTAGTTTTCAGCATTTCAAGTGGTAAGACCTAAATATTTTCTATTTCCATTTGAAGTACCCTTTAAGATGTCTCACCACACCAAGCTTGATGATAATCTTGAAGGGGAAGATAAATTCCAAGCTTGGAAGTATAGGATTGGTTTAATCCTGGAAGAAAATGAGTTGGACTCATATATAAAAGAAGACATCCCTATCCCAGAGGATGAAGAGGATAAAGTATTGCATAAGAAGAACTTGGTCAAGGCAAAGAGAATCATTGTTGATTCTATCAAAGACCATCTCATACCCCATGTGTCTTCTCTAAATACACCCAAAGATATGTTTGACTCTTTGACCAAGCTGTTTGAAGGGAAGAACTTAAATCGGAAGATGACCCTGTAGAACCAATTGAAAAGAGTAAAGTTTCAGAATGGAGAAACCATTCAATCTTCTTTTTCAAGGGTCTCCCAGATCAAGGAACAACTAGAAGCAGTGGAGGAAATGGTGGAAAATGGTGAAGTTGTCATGACCACTCTGAATGGCTTACCTAGGTCATGGGACTCCATCATTCAAGGAATCTGTGCAAGAAAGAAGTTGATTTCCTTCAGTATACTAGGGGAAGAATGCTCACAAGAATAAGCAAGGCTTGTGGCACGAGAAGAAAAGATGGGGAATGAAGATCAAGCTCTCACAGCTCACACCAAGAAAGGGAAGTCCAAGAGAGAGCCATCTCACTCCAAGAAAGCTTCACATCACTTCAAAGAAAGAAGAATATGCTTCACTTGTAATGAGAAAGGACATATTGCCATAAATTGTCCCAAGAACAAGAAGGACAACAACAACTTCAACAAGAAGAAGAAGGGCAGCAAAAGAAGGTTTCATGCTCATGCTGTCGAGGATGATGAACCACCCAAGAAGAAGACTAGGGCAGAAAGTGATGATAGTAATGATAACTCATCAAGTGAAGAAGAGTATGTTCTGATCTCTGCTCTCACAGGTACCATCTCCCATGGTTGTAATGATTGGTTAATTGACAGTGGGGCTTCCAAACACATGACTAGGTTTAAGGATTCTTTTCTGAACCTATCTGAACATGAATCACCCCATAAGGTGAAACTTGGGGATGATTATCAATACCCAATCAAACGAAGTGGTGAAGCCTCCTACAACCTAGATTCTGGAAAATCTTTGAAGATGAAAGAAGTCCTTTATGTACCTGGGCCCAAGAAGAACTTACTATCCATATCTGCATTAGATGCAAAAGGTATGAGGGTTGCATTTGTGGATGGCCAAGTCCTAATGTTGCCAAAGGGAAAGACCATAGATGATGCAGTAGTGAATGGAGAGCAAGAGGGAGGTTTGTATAAATTGAAGGGACAACCTGAACATGCCATGGTGTATGAATCCATGGAGCCAAGTGAACTTTGGCACAAAAGACTTGCTCATATGCACTATAGGGAACTTCCAATTGCAAGCAAGGATGTAGAGGGTCTTCCTGAAATCAAGACCAAACATGAAGGTGTTTGCAAAGGATGTGCAAAATGTAAGAACATTAAGAAGGCTTTCCCAAGCAGTGAAAGCAAGGCAAAGGATATCCTGGAAATCATCCACTCAGATGTATGTGGTCCTATGTCATCCAGTTCTCTAAGTGGGTATGTTTACTATGTCTCATTTATTGATGACTTCTCCAGGAAGACTTGGGTATACTTCTTGAAAAACAAAGATGAGGTGTTTGATAAGTTCAAGTAATTCAAAATCTTGATGGAGAATCAAACTAACAAGAAGATCAAAACATTCAGATCCGACAATGGTGGAGAATTCACCTCAGGTGACTTCAAGAAACTTTGCAGTGATTCAGGGATTAAGAGGGAGTTGATTGCTCCTTACAATCCACAAGAATGGAGTTGCAGAAAGGAAGAAAAAAACAATCATGGAAGCAGTAAGAGCAATGCTACATGACCAGGATCTACCTATGCATCTGTGGGCAGAAGCAGCTAGAACAACTGTATATGTGCAAAATAGAACACCCTACAAGATATTGGACAACAAGACACCAGAAGAGGTCTTTTCTGGTAAGAAACCTGAAGTCAACCATCTCAGAATATTTGGTTGTCTAATATTCACTCATGTCCCAAAGGAAAAGAGGACCAAACTAGATCCTTCAGGAAAGAAGGGTATCTTTGTGGGTTACAGTGAAAGCTCGAAGGCTTACAGAATATACTTTCCAGGGTTCAAGAAGATTGATGTCAGCAGGAATGTGACATTTGATGAAAACTCAGCATTCATCAAATCAAGGAAGGCACCTATTGAATTTTATGAAGAACCTAAGGAAACTAGATTTCAATACACTACCATGACTGAAGCAATTCCAAAAGTTGTTCGTGAGTTTGAAGATCCGCAAGAACCTGTAGATCCACCCCGTGAGGATAACTCTCACAAGAGGAAACCTGCATGGGCTAGAGAGCTCATTCAAGATGCAGAAATATTTGGCATTCCAGAAGAAGAACACAGAGCAAAGAAGAGAACCATATCGCATATCAGCTATGTTGCTTTACTCTATGATATTATGAACAAAGAACCTTCCAGTTATGAAGAAGCAGTGGAAAAAAAAGAATGGAAGGATTCCATGGTGGAGGAATACCAATCAATAATGAAGAATGATGTTTGGGATGTTGTCCCAAGACCTAAAGATAAGTCTGTTGTGACTTCCAAATGGATCTACAAAATCAAGCATGCTGCAGTAGGCAGTGTAGAGAAATACAATGCAAGCTTCGTAGCTCGTGGCTTCTCTCAGAAAGAGGGAATAGATTATGAAGAAACCTTTGCACCTGTAGCCAGGTATACTTCCATCAGAACAGTACTTTCCTTGGCTGCAGCAATGAAATGGAAAATACACCAGATGGATGTCAAGACTGCCTTCTTGAAAGGTGTAGTTGAAGAAGAAGTATATGTGGAGCAGCCACTCGGTTTCGAAATACATGACAGGGAGTCATATGTGTGCAGATTGAAGAAAGCCTTGTATGGCTTGAAACAAGCTCCCAGAACTTGGTATGGTAGGATGGACAGTTTCCTATCTAGTTTGGGATTTACCAAGAGTAAAGCAGATTCCAACCTTGACTACAAGGTTGAGGAAGTAAATCCTGTGATTCTACTTCTATACGTAGATGACTTATTTGTAACAGGAGATGACAGATTGATTGTAGATAATAAGAGGAAGCTTGTTGTTGAGTTTGATATGAAATATTTGGGAATGATGCATTATTTTCTAGGTATGGAGGTGTGGCAAAATGCAGGTGGGATCTTCCTTGGTCAAGGGAAATACACAGTAGATATTTTGAAGAGATTCGGGATGATGGATTGCAAGGCCATGGCCACACCCATGGCATCGAATCTGAAGCTTCTATGTGATGCTTCATCTGAGCCAGTTAATGTCTCTATGTATCGTCAGATGATTGGGTCCTTGATGTACCTAACGAACATGAGACCAGATATTTGCTTTGCTATGAACACATTGAGCTAGTTCCTAACGGATCCGAGGAGTGTTCAGCTGGTTGCTGTAAAGCATGTTCTGAGGTACCTAAAGGGTACAGTGGATTATGGGCTCAAGTATGAAGTGAATCAAAAGTTTAACCTGCAGCGCTATGTTGATTCAGATTGGGCTAGCAGTGCTGCTGATAGGAAGAGCACATCTGGATGCTACTTCAGTATTGGATCAAGTGTCATCTCTTGGTTTAGCAGGAAGTAGTCCTGCGTAGCACTAAGTACAACTGAGGCAAAGTATGTTGCAGCTTGTTCAGCTAGTTGTGAGGCATTATGGCTACGGAAGCTACTGTTTGAGTTATTTGATCTCCCATTGGATGCTACTAGTATCTTCTACGATAACCAGAGTTGTGTGAAGTTGTCTGAGAACCCAGTGTTTCATGACAGGTCGAAACACATAGAGATCAAATATCATGATATCAAGGATATGGTGCAGAGAGGAGCTGTGAAGTTCTTGTATGTTGCGACGGACGAGCAGATTGTAGATGTGCTGACGAAGACACTAGCTAGGGTGAAGTTTGAGTACTTCAGGGAGAGGCTTGGTGTTCTTTAGATCGAGGACACTTCGAGGAAGAAGTGATGGACACATTTGCTGAAGCCATTCCAAGCATGTTGGAAAGAGGATCCTTCACGTGGTTGTGGAAGTAAGCACTGGATGATGAGCATCAGGATGATGTTCTAGTTTCTGCTTTGTATGATCAATTGGATCATTTATATGTATATGTATGTACGCATCATGTTGGATGTTGGATATGATCAGTTGGATCATTTATATGTATGTACACGTCATGTTGGATGTTGGATATGATCGGTTGGATCATTTGTATGTATTTTGTATATGCATCATGTTGGATGCTTGGACCATGTATCTGTATATGTATCAGGTGGATACATTGTATGATCAGGTAGATCATGTATATTGATATGTATAAGGTATGATCAGGTAGATCATGTATTTTGATGGATACATTGTGTGGATCATGTATCTATGTATCAGGTGGATACATTGTATGATCAGGTAGATCATGTATATTGATATGTATCAAGTATGATCAGGTAGATCATGTATGTTGATGGATACATTGTGTGGATCATGTATCTATGTATTAGGTGGATACACTGTGTATGATGATATGTATCAGATAGATACTTCGTGTGCATCACATGGATGCATTGTATGATCAGGGTGATCATGGATGACGAGCTTCTCCAGATGACATGTAGCAGGATGTTGCAGTGATGATGATCAGGATGATCATGTGTACATCAAGATGATGTATGGTGAGTATCAGATGATACTTTGTGGCAGTGGATCAAGTTGTGCAGATGAGCATGTCTGGGATATCCTATAGGTCGGAGTTGCGTACCCATAACAGCCTGGGATGCTCATTCGAGACATTGCTTTGGGAGGACATGTAATTTGTGCCCTGGGAGATCTTTAGGTCGGATTTGTGTACCTGTAACATCCTGAGATTCTCTTGCGAGGTTTTGTCCTATGGCATGTAATTTGCTCCTGGGATATCTGGACAGGATGAAAAAGGCCTCAGATGCTTCAGCCACATTTTTCCATGACCACATGTAATTTTCTCCTGGGAGATCTGGAAAGGATGAAAAAAGGCCTCAGATGCTTCATCCAGGTTTTGTGGTGGACCACACGTAATGTGCTCCTGGGAGATCCGACAGGTAGAGCTGTGTGCTCGTAACAGCCTAGGATGCTTCAGCTAGGTTTTGTGGTGATATCACATGTAATGTGCTCCTGGGAGATCCGACAAGTAGAGTTGTGTGCTCGTAATAGCCTGGGATGCTTTAGCCAGGCTTTGTGATGGGTCACTTGTAATTTGCTCTTGGGAGATCCGACAGGTAGAGCTGTGTGCTCGTAATAGCTTGGGATGTTGCAGCCAGGTTTTGTGACGCACATAGTAAGTCCTGAGGATTCCACAGTATGGCCAGTGATGATGAAAACCTGCAGGTGGTGGGCCTACATCCAGTATGAAAAAGGATTGTCTCTGTAGAAATTCCTATGATGAGTAGAGTCAGAGATTGGTTGAGATAGCAGCAGCAGTGATGATGATGATGACAATGCATCGATGACGATGATCCCAAGAAGAAGACTTGTCTAGCATAATTGTGTCGAGAAATACCTTCCTAGTTAAGAGGGAGTGTTGATGTATATGTAACTTCGGAATGTATTTCATATATATTTATTGTACCCTTATTAGAGATGTGTTATGTCTCTATAAGGAAGTGTCGTCATGTGGATTGACAAGTGTCGCAAGTGTGTGTACTTGCCGATGGGTTATTAGACCACCATGTGTGGGGTCGGCCCTGAAATATATATATTATTGTGGATGTATCTAGATAGACAAGTTGGCCCCATAGTGTAACTGGGCAAACAGGTTAGTATAAATAGAGATCGGGAGATCTCTATTTTCATCATTCATAAAGTCACACTTCTCTCACTCAGAAAGTGGCGCACTAGTGAGGAGGAGGATCATCTGCTACTAGGAGACTATCTCAAGTGTATTTTGGTTGTACTTTGGTTGAGCCATTGCTCTCTCTATCTCTGAGGAAGTTGTGGGGTTTTTCACCTTAGGGTTTTCCCCATGGAAACTCAGTGTCTCTTATCTCTCATTCTTTTGATTCTTGTGATGATTGACATGCTTGTTATGATTGATATGCATTGATATACTGTACATGTTATTCTCTCAGTAAATATACTAGAGTATTGTGAATTAATGCACAAAATTTAACAAGGACAAAGAATGGGAGGTTCTTGATAGAAAGGCACTAGGAACAATACGACTGTGCCTGGCTTCGTCAGTTTCTTTCAATATCTCAAAAGAAAATACAACGGAGGGTATGATGAGCGCATTGGGTAATATTTATGAAGAACTCTCAGCCTCCAACAACGTATTTCTAATGAAGCATTTATTTAATACGAAGATGTCAAAAGGTGGATCTGTTGTCAATCATTTAAATGAATTTAATATGATTACAAATTAGCTAAGTTATGTAAAAGTGAACTTTGATGATTAGGTTATGGCTCTTCTAATCTTGTGTTCATTGCCAGAATGCTGGAACAGCTTGGTCATGGCTGTAAGTAACTCTATCTCTGGTTCAAACACTTCGAAATTTGATGATGTTGTTGTTGTTATTCTTAGCAAGGAAATGTGAAGGAAAAGCACAGGTGAGACATTAGGTAATGCATTGACCATGGAGAGCAGGGGAAGACAAAGGGAGAGAGGAAAGAGCCCAGGTAATCACACAACAATTCCAGGAAGGGTAGATCCAAGTCCAGAATGAGAAAGATAGAGTGATGGAACTGTGGAAAGACAGGACATCGAAATAAAGATTGCAAATCTCTAAACAAGAAAGGATATGGACAACAAGAGACTACTCAGGAATCAAATGTAGTAGGTGGTGTGTTACAAGATGCCTTGATTCTTGTATTAGATAATACTAGTGATTATTGGGTAGTATATTCAGGGGCTTTATGTCATGCTACACTCCATAGGAAATTTTTTCATGATTATGTTCCAGGCAATTTTGGACATGTTTTATTGGGTGATGATGAGCCATGTAAAATTGTTGGAATGGGTAAGGTATGGATAAAATTAAAGAATGGAACTGAATAGTTGTTGAAAGATGTAAGGCATATTCCTGCTATGAAAAGAAATCTGATCTCAAGAGGGTATTTGGGAGATAGTGGTTGTTTATCTACGTTTGGATAAACGTGGTGGAAGATCCCTAAAGGATCGATGGTGATAGAAAAAGGAGACAGGATAGGTACGTTGTATTTATGTCCTCATAATATTGACTGTTCTATCTCTTTAGCTTCCACAGGAACAGACACATCAATGTGGCATCATAGGCTTGACGACATGAGTGAGAAGGGGATGCAGATTCTCCACTCAAGGAAGTTGTTGTCAAATATGAAGCAAGTAAGTTTGGAATTATGTGAGAACTATGTCTATGGAAAATAGAAGAGAGTCGTATTTATCAGGGTTGGGAAACAAAAGAAGAGTGAAAAGTTAGGGCTTATACATATAGATGTATGGGGTTTGACTCAGGTACAATCTCTTGGTGGCTCTCGTTATTATGTTAATTTTATTGATGATGCAACTAGAAACACTTGTGTTTATTGCATTAGAAACAAATCTAATGTGTTTGCTGCTTTTAAGAAATGGAAAATTTGGTTGAGAATGAGATCGGATAATGGAGGTGACCATGGGATTCTTAGAGAGAAGATAGCCCCAAGAACACCACAAGAAAATGGTGTGTCAAAAAGGATGAATAGGATGATCATGGAGCATGCAAGGTGTATGAGATGGCATGTAGGGTTTCCCTTACAATTTTGGGCAGATGCTGTAAATAATGATGTTTACTCAATAAACAGAGGGAGTTCAAGCGCTTTGGATGGTGGGATTCCAGAGGAGGCATGGACAAGTAAAAAGGTAAACTACTCATTTATGAGAACTTTTGGTCGTGAAGAATTTTTCCATATTGAAAAAGAAAATAGAACAAAGCTTGAGGCTAAATCCAAGAAATGTACCTTTATTGGATACGGGGTTGATGATTTTGGTTATCACTTATGGGATTATGAAAGTAACAAAATCATTAGGAGTAGAGATGTGGTATTCAATGAAAAGGTCATGTATAAATATTAGTTTCAGGGAAAGAAACGGGAAAAGTAAAACACAGAGTACACAGTGCTTGATGAAATAAAATAAAATGAAGTTCCAAAGGATCCAAAAAATCAAGAACAATGGAAGGTACTTCAAAATACTGCAAGTGCTAGAAGATCTACCAGGTTAAGTAGACCCCGTGAACGATACTCTCTTTTAATGTATTATTTATTGATGATTGATTCTGGTGAACCAGAATGTTATGAAGAAGCAATGAAGGTGGAAACTAGAAAGAAGTGGGAGCAAGGCATGAATGAGGAGATGGACTCATTGGTAAGAAACCATAATTGGGATTTAGTTCAATTGCCTGTAGGTAAAAGAGCATTACAGAACAAATGGGTTTACAGGTTGAAGGAAGAAGATGGAGGAAAGAAGAGATACAAGGACAAAATTGTTGTAAAGGGGTTTGCACAGAAGAAAGGTATATATCTTAATGAAATATTTTATCTTGTTGTTAAAATGACTTCAATTAGGACTATTTTAAGTCTAGTGGCGATAGAACATTTGCATCTTGAATAGTTAGATGTAGAACAACCTTTCTCCACGGGGATTTGGAGGAAGAGATTTATATGTAGAAGCCACAAGCGTATGAGGTCAAAGGGAAGGATAATTTAGTATGCAGGTTGAAAAATAGCTTGTATGTCTTGAAGCAAGATCCAAGGCAGTGGTATATGAAATTTGAAAGGTTTATGATAGAACAAGGTTATAGTAGATGTCATTCTGACCACTGTGTGATCCAGGAGGGTCATCTCATCGCTGATAAGATTTAGAGTCTTCAAACATCGGTTCAAAGGTTATAGTGGTAAAGAGATCTTCAACCGCTCTCTGTTGACGCTTGTTTCATGTGAAATGGCCTCCATATGAAGAAGTTGTCAGCGTTTGAAGTTTCGACAAGAATGGTTAAAAATGGTTCAAAGGTTGGAAAAATGTGGTTTGTTGAATTTTTGGGAATCGAACCCAAGAACTTGGGTAGGCCACCATAAAACTTCGTTTGGTTGCAAAACATTGTAAAAAGGGAGGGCAGGCAAGGGCATAGCCCTTGACCCCATGTCAAAACCGAGGCCCCCATGTAAACCATAGACCAACCATTATAACAACATAGACCAACCATTATAACAAACCATATGATAAACTATATTGTAAAGTGGGCTCAAACCATGTTACATTAAGCAGTGAGCCCAAAGGATAAATCCATATCCATTTATTAAACATGGAGTGAATATATGCCACCGCATTGGCATTTCATAACCATAATATATGTAGTCAAACCATATAATAACAAACCAAACGTGGTATATAATAAACCTTTCCAAATGCCAAAACAACGCGGGAGGAGGAGAGGCCCACGGGTTTGACCCCGAGACCTCTCCCCCATAAATGCTACATCTTACCACTGGGGCACCACCCCACCATTGAGTGGTAAGCGGTGCCAAATTATTAAAACATGGCAGTGCCCATGGCTAAAAAAAGACCCTGAAATGCCAAACAAAAGTCCAAGTTCGGGTTCCGAAATAGAGTACAGAGCGCAGGTTCCGAGATAGACTACATGCACGTTTCCCAAGATGCAGAGGCCATTAATGGACACAGATCCCGAGGCAGAATCCATATTGTCAGTGCTATTTTGTCTTTTATGCAGGAATTTGATCTTGTTTTGCGTGCCAGAGGAGGTCTCAGGCATATATGGTCATTTTTATACTCATTTTTCTCATAATTTAGAGAGGAACGCAGTGGTGCAGTCCGTTTCTGAGTCTGACAGACAGAACTCAGAGTTATTTCTAGAACACTCAATTTGTAACCATTGAAGACTTAATAAGATCGGCCTTCCCATTGAAAGTAGCCCGTAAACGTACCCCAAGAAGGGTGAAATCCATTATCAGCTCTTGTCTTCTTTTTTGGGTTTGCATCTCTCTTTTATGTGCTTATGTGTTTATTTTGAAGCATTTAAAAATCATCTTTTAAGTCAATTTTATGAATGTTACATGCAAGTTTTTTTGGTTAAAAAGATCTTGATATTTTCATATCACTGTGTTTATTTCAAGAGTCTAGATAATGGAAGATACATTATCTTGTTATTGTATGTGGATGACATGTTTGTTGCAGGGTCTAACCTGCATGATATAAATGTGCTCAAGAGGAAGTTAGCTAATTCATTTGCAATAAAGGATTTGGGTGTTGCAAAGAAAATCCTTGGTATGAGAATAACAAGAGACATGAAAAATCAAAAATTGACATTGTCTCACGGTGAGTACATAGAAAAGGTGTTGCAGAGTTTCAAAATGCAAAATGAAAAAATAGTTAGTACACCTTTGGACAACCATTTCAAACTAAGTAAGGAGATGTGTCCCAAGAAAGAGGAAGAGATATATTACATGTCTAAGGTTACCTATTCATCAGTAGTTGGCAACTTGATGTATGCCATGGTGTGCACAAGACCATATATTGCACATGCAGTGGGAGTTGTGAGCAGGTATATGAAAAATCCAGGTAAAGAACATTGGAATGTAGTAGAATCAATTCTCAGGTATTTGAGAGGTACTACCACTCATGCATTATGTTTTGGAGGTTCACACACTGTTCTACAAGGATATGTTGATGCATATATGGTAGGTGATAAAGATAACATGGGGAGCACCACAGGGTATGTGTTTACTGTAGGTGGAAAAACAGTAAGTTGGATTTAAAAGCTGCAAAAGGTTGTTGCACTATCAACAATAGAAGCAGAGTATGTTGCTGCTACAGAGGCTAGTAAAGAGATGATTTGGTTGCATAGGTTCATGGAGGAATTGGGTAAGAAGCAGGAGGATAGCAGGTTGTATAGTGATAGACAGAGTGCCATTCATCTTGCAAAGAACTCAGCCTTCCATTCTAAGACTAAACATATACAACCAAAGTACCATTTCATACGGTATGTTCTAGAAGATGAACTGTTGAAGTTGGAAAAGATACACACTAGCCAAAATCCTGCAGACATGTTGACAAAGGTAGTAACCAGAGAGAAACTGAGTTCCTGCTCGGTTTCAATTGGCCTTCTAGCATGAAGGTGAAGATGAGAAATTTTCCAGATCCAAGGTTCAAAGCATATTCCAGCAAGTGCAGCAATGGTGGAGTTCTTGTGACCAATATCCAAGTGGGAGATTGTTGGTTTTGGAGCCTGATCTTCTTAATTCAGAGACGTTGTTTCAACCATGTTTGTATCCCAATTTTATATGATATGCAGGTGGACTGTACACTCATCCCAAGGGGGGGTGTGGCGGCCAATGGGCTCTCAAAAGAAATTTTATGGGTTCTTTTGTTGGACAGCATTTCATGGACCCATGGTATTGGGAAACCTGTAGTATTTTCCCGTGGTAATTCCATTTAAAAGGAAGAAATTGAAATACGGATGTGTAATGTATTGTATCATTGTAAATATCTATGTGATTGTGTAAGACAGACTGAGAGAGATTGAAGAGCAAGTTGCAGCGGATGTGTTGTAGGTTGTATCCCTTCATTTGTTGGATGGAATAATAATAAAAGGACTAGCAATTTCTCTATGGACGTAGCCGAAATTGAGTGAACCACGTTATATTGGTGTCTCTCTTGTATTGTGTTTATGTGATTTATATTTGCATTTTGTTTATTGTTATTGCTCTGCGATCTTGTTTTTAATACAGTATCTTACAATTGAGGATGAATAACGAAGTACAAAAGTATGTGGCATCATTAGCATGGTAGTTAATAATATTGATCTCTATGGAACAAAAACCGAAAGGGAAAATTTACAGTTCTAATATAGTTGGGATTGGAAAAGAGTGTATGATATCATAGGTAGGAAGAGTCACTTGTGGATTTGCCAAGTTGTGAGGGTATTTTCTTTGGTTAGACTTACAAGGTTCTTTGACTTATGTTCTTGTCTTTTTATCTATCACTTAGTTAGGTAGGGTTTTAATTTTTGAAGATTTTTTTTTTTCATTAATTACTTGGAGTTTGGATCAATGAAAAATATTTCCTTAACACATTGTAACCCTCAAATGTGCTAACCCTCAACTGATGTGTGATCTGACAAATATAAACATATAGCTAAGTGATAAATCCTCCCACTTTGTTAAAGATACGTATTTGTATACTTTTTTACATGCAACTTCTTCAATCAAAGATTATATAAACATAGGACATGGAGAAAGGCATACCTAAAATAGAAATTTGTACTTACAAAGATATCGCTAGGACCACAACAACAACAAATAGAAACCACATTGGGGTGGGAAGGTAAAAATAAATTACGGAGGGAGAAAGAGCGGGGCAGTGTTGGGGAATTTTTACCATGGGTGAAATCATTACTAGCATAGATTGTTGTTTGAGTGCTCAGGGGTATCTCGAAAGAAAATGAGGGAAATCTGGTTGGGTGGAGAGTGGTACTTAGGAAATCAGTTGGGAAGCAACCAAAGGACTTGCAACATAGTTCAGGAGCTCATTTTGGAAGCAACCGAAGGACCGGAAACTCATTTCAAGTAAGTCATTTTAAGCCTTTCATTTGGTTTGGTTTTGAGTTTTAATAGAAGGATAATTTTAATATAATTGTTGTAATTTTTAATTAGTTTAAAATATCACCTATATCTTTGGAGCTCTTCATCTACTATGATACCAGTTGTAAATCCCTAAATCCTTGATTATACAAAAAATAGAAACTATGCAACATTAACAATAATTATAACCATAAAAGCAGATAATTACTCGAGAACTAAATATTCACAACAGATTCATAGTTTCACGGGATGTAGAAATTATGCATCATTACCAACAAGTATAACTATAAAATATTTTAATATTTCAAATTAATAACTAATGAGGACAATCAAGAGTACATACCTAAACCAATGAGTATGACTTACAGGTTCACCAATGACCAATTGACCAAAGTAGGAGCATACCATCGCGAGAAACAATAGGGAAAACACAATTGAGGGGATTGTTCTCCTCCCAATAAACCACTTAGTCATAGACCTAGAGCCCCTGAACCCTCACTCAGCAATACCAAGCTATCCAACACCATAATCATAATCATGTTCCACCCTCATCCTCCAAACCTCCATCGCCGTCTCAGCTCATAGAACTCCTCTTGAAGAGGAGGATGAAAAAAATCCCTTTCCCCTTCTCCTTACTCCTATTTAATATTTTCCAAGCTCCCCTAGGATGGACACATTGTTGATGTATATGTAACTTTGGAATGTATTTCATCTATGTATTTCATATATATTTATTGTACCCTTATTAGAGATGTGTTATTCCTCTATAAGGAAGTGTCTTCATGTGGATTGACAACTGTCGCAAGTGTGTGTAGTTTCCAATGGTTTATTAGACCACCATGTGTGGGGTCAGCCCTAAAATATATATTATATTGTGGATGTACCTAGCTAGACAAGTCGGCCCCATAAGGTCACTGGGCAAACAGGTTAGTATAAATAGAGCTCAGGAGATCTCTATTTAAATCATTCGAAAAGTCATATCTCTCTCACTCAAAAGGTGGCGCACTAGTGAGGAGGAGGATCATCTGCTACTAGGAGACTATCTCAGTGTATTTTGGTTGTACTTTGGTTGAGCCATTGCTCTCTCTATCTCTGAGGAAGTTGTGGGGTTTTTCACCTTAGGGTTTTCCCCACGGAAACTCTGTGTCTCTTGTCTCTCATGCTTTTGATTCTTGTGATGCTTGTGATGCTTATTGTGATTGTTATGCATTGATATACTGTATATGTTATTCTCTCAGTGAAGATCCTAGAGTATTGTGAATTAATGCTCAAAATTTAACATGGTATCAAAGCTAACCTAAGAAGAAGACATTTTGCAGTGACGAAAACTTGAGTTTCTTGTTTATTGGGTTTCTCTCCAAAGATTTTGGAAAATCAGTATAGTACATTGACTCTACTCATCAAGGAGAATATATCTGTCCAATCAGAATTCAATTTTGAGAATTTTCAGATTTGGCCCTAAAAATTAGGGTTTCCACAAAAATAGGAATTTCTAAAATCTGAAGACATAGCTAGATGCTCCTTGCACAAATCGAAGTTTAGAGCTTTGGATAGAGATTTTTGGATGGGTATATCTCCGAGAAACTCAAACCCTAATTCAGGGCTCTCCCTAGTGAACCCGGGAGGACAAAAAGGCAAATCTGAAGGGTAAAGCTTTGCTGATCTCAAATTCTGAATACACCAAGTTGATCAACTCATCAAGGCGCATCTTTCTATCCTTTCAGAAAATTGAAATTCACATTTTGAATTTTTAGGGTTTTTTCGACAAACCCTAATCGAGGACCAGATCCAGTTTTCATCATTTCAAGTGGTAAGACATAAATCTTTTCTATTTCCATTGAAGTACTCTTTAATATGTCTCACCACACCAAGCTTGAGGATAAGCTTTAAGGAGCTGATAACTTCTGAGCTTGGAAGTATAGGATTGGGTTAATCTTGGAAGAGAATGAGTTGGACTCATATGTAAAAGAAGGCATCCCTATCCCAGAGGATGAAGATGCTAAGGTATTGCATAAGAAAAACTTGGTCAAGGTAAAGAGAATCATTGTTGATTCTATAAAAGACCATCTCATACCCCATGTGTCTTCTCTAAAGACACCCAAGCAGATGTTTGACTCTTTGACCAAGCTATTTGAAGGGAAGAACATAAATGGGAAGATGACCCTGCGGAACCAATTAAAAGGAGTAAATTTTCAGAATGGAGAAACCATTCAATCTTATTTTCAAGGGTCTCCCAGATCAAGGAACAACTAGAAGCAGTGGATGAAATGGTGGAGAATGTTGAAGTGGTGATGACCACTCTAAATGGCCTACCCAGGTCATGGGATTCCTTTATTTCAGGAATTTGTGCAAGGAAGAAGTTGATCACCTTCAATAGATTGTGGGAAGAATGCTCTCAAGAAGAAGCTAGGCTTGTGGCCCGAGAAGAAAAGATGGGAAATGAAGATCAAGCTCTCACAGTACATACTCCAAGAAGGAATCATCTCATAACAGGAGACTCTCACACCACCATTATCATAAAGATAAGAAAGATCTCACATGCTTCAATTGCAATGAGAAGGGAAACTTTGCTTCAGATTGTCCCAAGAAGAAGAAAGACAACAACAACAACTTCAATCAGAAGAAGAAGAATAACAAAAGAAGATATCATGCTCATGATGCCGAAGATGATGAACCCCCAAAGAAGAAGGCTAGGGTAGAAAGTGATAGTGATGATGACTCATCAAGTGAAGAAGAATATGTTCTAATTTCTGCTCTCACAGGTACTATCTCCCATGGTTGTAATGATTGGTTTATTGACAGTGGGGCTTCCGAACACATGACTGGGTTTAAGGAATATTTTGTGAATCTATCTTAACATGAATCACCCCATAAGGTGAAACTTGGGGATGATTATCAATACCCAATCAAAGGAAGTGGTGAAGCCTCCTACAACCTAGATTCTGGAAAATATTTGAAGATGAAAGAAGTCCTTTATGTACCTGGGCTCAAGAAGAACTTACTCTCCATCTCTGCATTGGATGCAAAAGGTATGAGGGATTTGTGGATGGCCAAGTCCTAATGTGGCCAAAGGGAAAGAACATAGATCATGCAGTAGTGATTGGAGAGCAAGAGGGAGGTTTGTATAAATTGAAGGGACAACTTGAACATGCCATGGTACATGAATCCATGGAGCCAAGTGAAATTTGGCATAGAAGAGTTGCTCATATGCACTATAGGGCACTTCCAATTGCAAGCAAGGCTCTAGAGGGTCTTCCTGAAATCAAGACCAAACATGAAGGTGTTTGCAAAGGATGTGCAAAAGGTAAGAACATTAAGAAGACTTTCCCAGGCAATGAAAGCAAGGAAAAAGACATCCTGGAAATCATCCACTCAGATGTATGTGGTCCAATGTCATCCAGTTCTCTGAGTGGGTATGTTTACTATGTCTCATTTATTGATGAATTCTCCAGGAATACTTGGGTATACTTCTTGAAGAACAAAGATGAAGTGTCTGATAAGTTCAAGGAATTCAAAACCTTGATGGAGAATCAAACTGACAAGAAAATCGAAATATTCAGATCCGACAATGGTGGAGAATTCACCTCGAGTGACTTCAAGAAGCTTTGTAGTGATTCGGGGATTAAGAGGGAGTTGACTGCTCCTTATAATCCTCAACAGAATGGAGTTGCAGAAAGGAAGAACAGAACAATCATGGAAGCAGCAAGGGCAATGTTGCATGACCAGGATCTACGTATGCATCTATGGGTAGAAGCAACTACAGCAGCTGTAAATCTGCAGAACAGAACACCTCACAAGATATTGGACAACAAGACACCAGAAGAGGTATTTTCTGGTAAGAAACATGAAGTCATCCATCTCAGAATATTTGGTTGTCCAGTATACACTCATGTCCTAAAGGAAAAGAGGACTAAACTAGATCCTTCAGGAAAGAAGGGTATCTTTGTGGGTTACAGTGAAAGCTCGACGGATTACAGAATATACTTTCCAAGGTTCAAGAAGATTAATGTCAGCAGGGATGTAACATTTGATGAAAACTCAGCATTCATCAAATCAAGGAAGGCACCTATCAAAATTTATGAAGAACCTAAGGAAACTAGATTTCAAGACACTACCATGACTGAAGCAGTTCCAGAAGTTGTTCGTGAGTTTGAAGATCCGCAAGAACCTGTAGATCCACCCCGTGAGGATAACTCTCACAAGAGGAAACCTGCATGGGATAGAGAGCTCATTCAAGATGCAGAAAGATTTGGCATTCCAGAAGAAGAACACAGAGCAAAGAGGAGAACCAGATCGCATACCAGCTATGTTGCTTTACTCTATGACATTATGAACAAAGAACCTTCCAGTTATGAAGAAGCAACGAAAAAGAAAGAATGGAAGGATTCCATGGTGGAGGAATACCAATCAATAATGAAGAATGATGTTTGGGATGTTGTCCCAAGACCTAAAGAGAAGTCTGTTGTGACTTCCAAATGGATCTACAAAATCAAGCATGCTGCAGTAGGCAGTGTAGAGAAATACAAAGCAAGATTCGTAGCTCGTGGCTTCTCTCAAAAAGAGGGAATAGATTATGAAGAAACCTTTGCACCTGTAGCCAGGTATACTTCCATCAGAACAGTACTTTCCTTGGCTGCAACAATGAAATGGAAAATACACCAGATGGATGTCAAGACTGCCTTCTTGAATGGTGTAGTTGAAGAAGAAGTATATGTGGAGCAGCCACTCGGTTTCGAAATACATGACAGGGAGTCATATGTGTGCAGATTGAAGAAAGCCTTGTATGGCTTGAAACAAGCTCCCAGAACTTGGTATGGTAGGATGGACAGTTTCCTATCTAGTTTGGGATTTACCAAGAGTAAAGCAGATTCCAACCTTGACTACAAGGTTGAGGAAGTAAATCCTGTGATTCTACTTCTATACGTAGATGACTTATTTGTAACAGGAGATGAAAGATTGATTGTAGATAATAAGAGGAAGCTTGTTGTTGAGTTTGATATGAAATATTTGGGAATGATGCATTATTTTCTAGGTATGGAGGTGTGGCAGAATGCAGGTGGGATCTTCCTTGGTCAAGGGAAATACACAGTAGATATTTTGAAGAGATTCGGGATGATGGATTGCAAGGCCATGGCCACACCCATGGCATCGAATCTGAAGCTTCTATGTGATGCTTCATCTGAGCCAGTTAATGTCTCTATGTATCGTCAGATGATTGGGTCCTTGATGTACCTAACGAACATGAGACCAGATATTTGCTTTGCTGTGAACACATTGAGCTAGTTCCTAACGGATCCGAGGAGTGTTCAGCTGGTTGCTGTAAAGCATGTTCTGAGGTACCTGAAGGGTACAGTCGATTATGGGCTCAAGTATGAAGCGAATCAAAAGTTTAACCTGCAGCGCTATGTTGATTCAGATTGGGCTGGCAGTGCTGCTGATAGGAAGAGCACATCTGGATGCTACTTCAGTATTGGATCAAGTGTGATCTCTTGGTTTAGCAGGAAGTAGTCCTGCGTAGCACTAAGTACAACTGAGGCAGAGTATGTTGCAGCTTGTTCAGCTAGTTGTGAGGCATTATGGCTACGGAAGCTACTGTTTGAGTTATTTGATCTCCCATTGGATGCTACTAGTATCTTCTACGATAACCAGAGTTGTGTGAAGCTTTCCGAGAACCCAGTGTTTCATGATAGGTCGAAACACATAGAGATCAAATATCACTATATCAAGGATATGGTGCAGAGAGGAGTTGTTAAGCTCCTGTATGTTGCGACGGATGAGCAGATTGCAGATGTGCTGACGAAGCCACTAGCCAGGGTGAAGTTCGAGTACTTCAGGGAGAGGCTTGGCATTCTTCAGATTGATGACACTTCGAGGAAGAAGTGATGGACACATTTTTTGAAGCCATTCCAAGCATGTTGGAAGGAGAATCCTTCACATGGCTGTGGATGTAAGCGTTGGATGATGAGCATCAAGATGATGAGCATCAGGATGATGTTCTGGTTTCTTCTTTGTATGATCAGTTGGATCATTTATATTTATATGTATGTATGCATCATGTTGGATGTTGGATATGATCAGTTGGAACATTTATATGTATGTATGCATCATGTTGATGCTGGATATGATCAGTTGGATCATGTGTATGTATTTTGTATATGCATCATGTTGGATGCTTGGACCATGTATTTGTATATGTATTAGGTGGATACATTGTATGATCAGGTAGATCATGTATTTATATTTGTATCAGGTGGATACACTATGTGATCAGGTGGATCATGTATGATGATATGTATCAGGTAGATACTTGGTATGCATCATGTAGATGCATTGTATGATCAGGATGATCATGGATGATGAGCTTTAGGATGTTGCTCCAGATGACATACAGCAGGATGTTGCAGTGATGATGATTAGGATGATCATGTGTACATCAGGATGATGTATGGTGAGTATCAGGTTGATACTCTGTGGCCGTGGAATAGGTTGTGCAGATAAGCATGTAATTTGTGCCCTGGGAGATTTGCAGATAATCCTTCGAGGTTTTTCCTATGGCATGTAATTTGTACCCTGGGATATCTATCAAATGCTCTTTCGTGGTTTTGCTTGGGAGGACATATAATTTGTGCCCTAGGAGATCTACAGATAGTCTTTCGAGGTTTTTCCTATGGCATGTAATTTTGTGCCTTGGGATATCTGGCAGATGCTCTTTCGAGGTTTTGTCCTATGGCATGTAATTTGTGCCCTGGGAGATCCGATAGGTTGATCCATGTGCTCGTAATCAGTCCTGGGATGCTCTTTCGAGGTTTTCCCATGACCACATGTAATTTGTGCCCTGGGAGATCCGATAGGTTGACCCTTGTGCTCGTAATCAGTCCTGGGATGCTCTTTCGAGGTTTTATGGTGACCACATGTAATTTGTGCCCTGGGAGATCCGATAGGTTGAGCCTTGTGCTCGTAATCAGTCCTGGGATTCTCTTACGAGGTTTTGTGGTGGGGTCACATGTAATAAGTCCTGGAGATTTGGACAGGATGAAAAAGGCCTCAGATGCTATTTAGGGTTCTTCCTATTCAAGAGACTCTTTTAAGGTTTTGTGATGCACGTAATAAGTCCTGAGATTTCCACAGTATGGCCAGTGATGATGAAGACCTGCAGGTGGTGGGCCTACATCTAGTATGAAAAAGGATTGGCCCTGTAGAACTTCCTATGACGAGTAGAGTCAGAGATTGGTTGAGATAGCAGTAGCAGTGACGATGCATCGATGACGATGATCCCGAGAAGAAGACTAATCTAGCAGATCTGTGTCGAGAAATACCTTCCTAGTTAAGAGGGAGTGTTGATGTATATGTAACTTCGGAATGTATTTCATCTATGTATTTCATATATATTTATTGTACCCTTATTAGAGATGTGTTATTCCTCTATAAGCAAGTGTCGTCATGTGGATTGACAAGTGTCGCAAGTGTGTGTACTTGCCGATGGGTTATGAGACCACCATGTGTGGGGTCGGCCCTGAAATATATATTATATTGTTGATGTACCTAGCTAGACAAGTTGGCCCCATAAGGTCACTCGGCAAATAGGTTAGTATAAATAGAGATCAGAAGATCTCTATTTAGATCATTCGAAAAGTCATATCTCTCTCACTCAAAAGGTGGCGCACTAGTGAGGAGGAGGATCATCTGCTACTAGGAGACTATCTCAGTGTATTTTGGTTGTACTTTGGTTAAGCTATAGCTCTCTCTATCTCTGAGGAAGTTTTGGGGTTTTTCACCTTAGGGTTTTCCCCACGAAAACTCTGTGTCTCTTGTCTCTCATGCTTTTGATTCTTGTGATGCTTGTCATGCTTATTGTGATTGTTATGCATTGATATACTGTATATGTTATTCTCTCAGTGAAGATCCTAGAGTATTGTGAATTAATGCTCAAAATTTAACACACATGTCCACATGCAATAATCCTCATGGAAAATTCCCCTAAATAGATAAATAAATCATAATTACATATTTTATTGTTTTTCTTTAATAACCCCTTCTTTAACCTAAGTCGTGGTAAATTTATCTTAATTTTTTAATTTATATATTTATATTCTTAAGAATCTCATGCCCTTAAAATACTATTAATATAAGTCTACCTAGTCTAATACTAGTGTCCAGGGAGTAGGACCCACTCGTGTGTCCATCACGAGTATGTTCCATACCTACACTATAACCCCGGCATGCCCTGTAGCACTAATACAATATGTAACGGAGAGATTATCTCTTAGATGAGTTGCATGGACCTAAATTCTTTATTAAACTTGATGTTCAATCGAGCTACCATCAAGTCCGAATGAAGGATGAAGACATACCCAAGACAATTTTCCACATTCACGAGGGTAATTATGATTTCTTATTCATGCCCTTCATCCTATGCAATTCCCCATCCACCCTTAAGAGGATCATCAATAATATATTCCACCCTTTCCTCCACGATTTTGTCCTTGTTTTCTTTGATGATATCTTGCTCTACAACCCCACCTAGGAAATCCACCCTGAGCATATTGCTCATACCTTGCAATTATTAAAGGATCACCAGTTATTTGTGAAACAACTAAAATGTTCTTTTGAGGTGACTGAGGTTGAATATTTGGGCCATATTGTGAGCTAGGAAGGTGTATGTGTGGACCCCAAGAAAGTGGAAGCTATGCAAAACTAGCCCCACTATTGTTCAGGATTTCTACCTTATAGTGAGGAGATGGACACTACCAACTGGGGGGGGTTGATGGGTAAACACATTGATTATATTGCATTTAGTTATTGCAAAAGAAAGAGATCGAGATTGAAAGAAATACCTCTTATTGACGGTTGGTCATAGCTTTCGCTTGGTCCTTCGCTTGATCTCCCGCTTGATCTTCTGCTTGACGAACCTGCAGCACAAAAGATACCTTCCTTAGCGTATCTTGGATATAATAAACATGATGAAAGAATAAACAACTTGATCATCAAATATAACAAGATATTAATCCAAATGAATATACAATCTAGTAGACATTCAATTTGGGACATGAAGGGTGTTTCGACCTTTTTATTGTCAAAGAAACATGAATCAGTACAATATACCTGACGTGTAGAGATGTTTCTGGAACTGGATCCTGGGCTCCTGCTCTTCACTCTGACTTGGGAATTCCTCCAGCGTAACAGTAGTCCAAGTATTTTTTCTAGGTCATTTATCACTATCTATCTCTAACACCTCTCATGGATCCTCCTTGTATTTATGGGACAAGGTAGGCAGTTTAGATCGAGAGGTGGTTGAATTGGGAGGTTGGGGAAATTGTAGAACCAACTTCAACTAATCCTAATTCGTCAAATTAATATATTTTTTATTTCATCTTAAGATGTACGCGGGTTTCATACAACAAGAGTTGCGTACAGAGAGCAACATCTGTTCTTTACAACATGTGTTTACAACATTTTGGGAGACGTACGCTGGTTGTCCTTGAGCAAAGTAGAGTATTTTTCCAAGGTGTACGCTGGTTTGCTATACAGAGAGGGGCGTACATGTGGTAAAATCAGGAGAAACTGTAAGATTTTCAACTGAAGAGTGTACTTCTAACAACAATTCATCCAGGTCAATCCAACTCTTCAATCCTTACTGCCCTTTTGTGTGATCAACAGAGCAATGTAATCACAGATGAAGAAGTGTAGATTTGACCTATAATAGATGCCCCCTAATGTGTGAGGTCAGAGGGAAACAATGGCCGAAATACATTAAAATTACAAGTCAAAGGAGGAGCAAGAAACCACAGAACCAAGTCACAAAAACACCTGAAGCAACAATCAAGGTCAGCGAGCAATTACAATCTTGACGTCATATAGATGCGTATTATAATACAACATGATCTCGGATACATAACTATGAGATGTATATATAGAGCATGGCCACTAAAATACAAGCGTGGATCCATGTCAAAATGAGAGCTCATAGCCATAACAACAAACTGGATCTATGTCTCATGAAGAGCCAAAACAAGTGAGGCTCAGTCTTGCGCAGCTTCGGTGAAAACATAAATATGGTCATGCTACTAGAGTCCCTAGGTCTTCATCCAAACAACCCAAGGTAAAAACCCTATCCATGCGAATAAATGAGCTGAAGTTGAACATGGTGGGTATCATTTGATTACCGGTCATTAATGTATACCGTTAACAAATGCGAGGGCTTCCATCGATAATGATAATGGGGCCCAAGGTACCTAGTACAATCCAACAAATGTGAATAAGAGGACTTGAAGTCAAACACTTGAGGAACCTGTTGAATAAGAGACATTGATGTATTCCCATTACTCAACAGCGAGGGAAACTGCCACTAATGATTGCAATCCCCAAGGTACTAACTGAAACTCTAAACTTCATTCCTAGAGCATAATGAGCTGAAGTCGATGGGAAGAAGTCCGCTGGAAGGGAGGCATTAATGCATCCTCCATCATCCAACACGAGGAACACTCACAGGTATGAGCTGATGTGGAGTAGGACGAGTAACAAGATGAAACAAAATAACACCAGGATGGCCGACACATGAAGTCAAGGTAAACTGCAGAATGGCCAACACATGATGTATCCTTGAAGAGTGAGCACGACACAAAGTGACTTAGGCAATTTTCAACATGAAGGGGAAAATGATATAAGTCTACAATGTAGGAGACATAACAGACCCTCCAAATGATTGGAAGAATAACCAACCGGGGGAGTACAAACTCGGAGATCAGGTTCACCCTAAGGCCAAAAACTAAAACCCAGCTGACATGAAAGACTAAAGTAGGTGTTGTGTTCAAGGATATGACTGACTGAAACTACCTTTGAAACTGAAAAAGATGTGGTATACCCTTCTTATCCCTTATTCTTTTTGGTAAAAGAATGGCCTTCTTGTTGTTTTAATGAGTCCAAGAAAGATAGAAAACTCAATAAGTCCAGCCATGTAATAAGTTTAACAAGCCCATGGGAGGAAGACACGGGACCTTCTTCATTTTTTACAGAGTTCGAAGAAGAGATAGACGAATACTCTATAATATTGATCTCTGGATTTAATATTGAGCCGAGATCTATTCTTGCTCGCCGGTGTTTCCAATTTTAAGGAGTCTGAAAAACTTAAACAATAACTTCATACACTTATTCGTGGAATTTAATATCGAGCCCGAGTAGGTTAATGCTCGTCAGTGTCTTCCTGTTTATAGAGTCTGAAAAACTTAAAAAATCCTCTATATACCCTCTCGTGGATTTCACATCAAGCCCAAGTAGGTGAATGCTCTCTTGGTGTTTTCATGTTTCGAGAGCCTGAAAACTCTAAAGAGAGGCTCCAAAAGTCCTTTTTCATATAGTTATTCCCCTCCCCCGAAAAAGTATAAAACAATGAGAGGAGAACTCTTCTATCCACGCATGACTAGAGTATTCATTTTTCGTTAGTAATCCGCAAAAGTACGGAAAAGGGTTAAAATTATACTTAAGCGGATGTCGCTTCAAATCCTTTAACGAGTCTGAAAAGACAACTATACTCGGCAATCTTGTCATATTTAAAGAGTCTAACAAGAGTGTGAAAGAACTCTATAACAATCTTTTTTGTAAAGGTTTAACGAGCCCGAAAAAGTAAACTTGTGACCTCCTTACTGTTTTTAACGAGCTCAAAGGAGAGATGGAAGAATGCTCGTAACTTCCTTACTATTTTTAACGAGATCAAAGAAAAGGTGGAAGGATGCTTGAAACATATATTATCCCAGATGGAACACATATCTTAACCTTCAGATGGAGTCATCACCTATTCAATTGTCGGGACCCAGTCCCTAGAAGGTAAGCATGAATTCAGAGGCTTCTTCTCAGTAGCAATTGGACTCAAGGAACAATATGCCACATAATTTGATTGTGACATGGTAGTGCCTACTTGCGAGGGATATACTTGGTCTATAGTTGGGTAATAAGAGGGATCAACAAATGTAAGCTGATCAATAGTGACAATGTTTTCGTTGTGAGGAAAATGCATCACATGAAAGAGCGTAGACACCACAGCCTTCATAGCATATACGTAATCACGCCCTACGATCATATCAAAGTCCATAGGGTCTTTTAAAACCATAAAATCAACTAAGACTGTTTTTCCACCCAAAGTAACGGGTACTTGAGGGAGGAATCCCAATGGTTCACCAGGTCTTTTATCGAAAGTCAACGTCCAATTAACAGCTAGAACAAGGTTAGGAAAACCTAAATCTCTCCAAGCATAAGGGGATAAGATACTAACAGAGGCTCCTTCATCTACAATACATCGATGAACTGCATGGTTGCTGATATCAACCTTTATCTAAAAATGTGTAGCAAAAGGAAGGCGAGGCCCAATTAGACTATTTCAATCAAAGGAAATGATCACAGAGCTTGGTAGGGGTTCACTCAGCACAGATGAAGTGCCCCCCATTTCAGAAACATCTGAACTGGTAATGCAAAAGAATTCAGGGACAGGTGCATCAGTCTCCGAAGGACTAATGGGATTGGTCGAAGATTGCATCGATTCGATCGCTTCACTCTCCAAAGGAAGAGTGGGGTTGACAAAAGATTGCATTGGTTCAACCACTTCATCAACCAAAGGTTGATCCGGCTGTTGGGAATCTATAGAAAATTCAGGAGCAGAGGATCCTTCAGACATGGACCATACTCTACGCACCTCTGGAATAGCAGGGAACAAGTGAGTAAGGTGATCTCCCTTACAAAGTTTACAAGTGAACTTTGGCTTCCGTCCTATAAAATTAGACTCTTGTACAACAACAGTACTCTCATCATGACTAGCATTGGTTGACAGCTTGCCCCCAGCATGACTTGCAGTGGTTGGTCTCTCAGAAGCAGAAGACTTTTGAACTATGGACCACACTCTTTGCACTTTTGGAAGTATAGGGCACAAATAGGTCAGGTGTTCTCCCTCGTAAAACTTACAAGGGAACTTAAGATTTTGTTTATTAGGTTTATCAACAATGTCAACGTTCTCAACATGACTTGCAGTGGCCGATTCAGTGTCTCTAGTATGACACATAGTAACTGGTGACTTGTCATTAATATGACCAGCAGTGATCAATGACGTGTCCTCAACATGAACAACAGTGGTTGAAGACATGATTTCAATATGATTTGCATTGACTGAAAATTTTCTCCCAGCATGACCTACAGAGGCTAGGTAGGTGCCCCTAGCATGACTTCCAGAGGCTGGGTGGGTGGGTTCAATATGATTTATAGTGACTGAGTGATTTCTCCCAACATGACCACCAAACGTTGGGTTGGTGTCCCCAGCATGACCTTCAGAGGCTAGGTGACGAGGTTAAGTATGGTTTCCAGTGACTGAGTGACTTCACCCAACATGACCACCAGAGGTTGGGTAGGTGCCCCCAACATGACCTTTAGAGGATGGGTGACTTTTCCCAACATGACCACCAGAGGTTGGGTAGGTGCCCCCACCATGACCTTCAGAGGCTGGGTGGCTGCCCCCTTGCTTTCGCATATTCTTCCTATTCTTCCTCCATATATTACTTTTAGACTGCTGGTTACTAGTATTACTACTTTCACCACATGAGGTAGAAGGATGAGGAGAAGATGTTACTAGCGAAGCAGGCATAGGGTTCCAATGCTCTTGATGTGAGGTTCTTACTTGAGAAGCATCAAGAGTATGCAAGGCATTCGGAGTGGAAAACAACCAAACCGATAGCCCTATATTGAATACCGGAAGATTCAAGCTAGCCATTAAGGGAGTACCAATGTTCCCAACGAATGGAAAAGCACAAGGAGCCCCTTGAACAAGGGCTCCTTTATTGGAGCCCACTGGGATGCTATCCATAGTTTCCATCTCAACGGGCCAGAAATCTCTAAGGACAACTAAAAACAAGCATCACAAAGAGCACACCACTAAAAGGTCCTAGGTAATCCAAACCAGGAAAACAGATGCCTTCCGGAGGGAACTCTAGGATGATTAGGGCCCAGAACTAACCAATGAAGGATGAAGAACAGTAACATGGGGTCCACATACAGGTCCTCTGGGTGCAAGCATTTAAATCACCAAACCGCCTTCCCAAATTTTTGTAGAGGGTTTCCTCCCATGTATGTCCTAGATACAACAGAAATAGCCTTCTGTTGTCACCTATGTAGAGCTCTAAAGTCTGGATACTAAGGCTACCATCAATACAAAATAACCTGGGGGGACAATCGTCAGCCTAGTCGAAACGCATGGGCAGGGTAGCAAATCCCGAAATTCAAAAGCACTTTAAAAAGAACTAGTGGACCCCCGTACGCGAGTTAACTCTGGTTTATGGTTGATGGGAAAGTGAGGGGTATCCTCAACAATTCCAATCGCCCACGGCCTCTTGCTTAACTCTGGTTTGAGTAGACCATCCCAGGACTATTTTATAGAGTTGGATTTACCTAATATCTAGTCGTACTAAGATTTTTGAGTAATGAAGCCGGTTTCGGATAGTTTAAGGTGATTTAAATCCGAAACCCTAGCCTAAGCTAGTTGATGACGTGTATACCTAAAAAGAAAAATGTTGCTAATAGATTTTATAAATGTTTCTTTTTAAGGGCTATTTGTTACTCAAGGGTTGTAGTGCGGTGTGTGGAATGGTTTGTTATGAAAGTAAAGTGCATATAAAGTAATTCTTTCAAATTCACAAAACATATTCTCTTTTCGTTTATAATTCTTTCAAAACCTGAAACCTAAGCAAACCTAAATCAAAATCTTTTTGTATTTTCTTTTAATGTTTTGAAACAAACTATGCTACTTCAAAGCAATGTTAGACCTTACTACTAAGCTACTTAAAACATTTTTTTGCTTTTTCTGATAGTTGCAAAAGAAAAAGAACTTGTAAAAGTGCAAGTAAGACCTAAATGTGAAGTGCGAGTAAGACTAACATCTAAATGGTTCAAAACAAACAAATCAGGCGATTTGAGGAAGACTTGACTTACCAAGTTTTTGCAAAAGAAAAACTTGAGACTTGGAAACAAAGTGTAAAAGAGACAGGGAAAAGAAATGCTCGTGAAAGAAAGGCAGGCCTAACAGGCTGCTCCTAAGCATCAAAACCCTAAGAAAACACTAAGCCAAGTAAAGAAGTAAGCAAACAAACCAACAAGTGACCTTACTAAACACACGGACTCGAAAGAAGGCTAACTAGGAGGCTTTGACTCACTTGAACTGGACTGAAAAGACAATCAGGAAGGATCTACACCAAACAACCTTTCGGAAGCAACCCTAAGGACTCAAACTTGAAGGTAAAACCCTAATGGAAAGGATAAGACAAAGAGAAAGCATGCTATTGTTGCCACAAACAACTAACGATAATGAGGCAGGTTTGTATGACTACAACAAGCAACTAGGGCCAAAGTGTACAGCTATGTCCAAAAGAGAATAGTGCATGAACTTCAAAAAGGGCTAGAAAGCAGTGAAGACACCTAAAAAAGGACTCAAGCAAGCAAAAACAAACTAAAAGACATCGGAGAGGAAAACAAGACTCAACAGAGACATGGGAGGTCTCAAGGGTCAGTGAAGGAAGCAAAGCAAGAGGCTGGAGAAGAAACCAAAAGCTTGGGAATCAAACCCTAAAAGAAAACTGGATACTACAGGAAAATACACTACTTTGTAGTGTAGAAACCAGCGTACATCGGGAGAGGTACACTATTGTACAGTGCAAGGAGGGGCATTCATCAGGAAACAAACACTACTGTAAGTAGGGAAGACTAGCGTACATGCCTCAGAAGGGCACAAACAGGATTTACAACAGTCAACTGAGATGAATCAAGCAAAAAGGACAGGTAACACAGACCTACAAGGCTTCTCAGAAAATCAAAAAGACTGAAAAATGGGCTGGAAGAAAACATAACTAGGTCCCCTAGAGTAGAAAAAAACACAATTACACCCCAGTGGAGTCGCCAGTCTGTTGTTCAGGATTTTAACCTTATAGTGAGGAGATGGACACTACCAACTGGGTGGGGTTGACAGGTAAACACATTAATTATATTTCATTTAGTTACTGCAAAAGAAAGAGATCGAGATTGAAAAAAATACCTATTATCGACGGTTGGTCCTAGCTTTCGCTTGATCTCCCGCTTGATCTTCTGCTTAATGAACCTGCAACACAAAAGATACCTTCCTCGGTGTATCTTGGATATAATAAACATGATGAAAGAATAAACAACTTGATCATCAAATATAACAAGATATTAATCCAAATGAATATACAATCTAGTAGACATTCAATTTGGGACAGGAAGGGTGTTTCGACCTTTTTATTTTAAAAGAAACATGAATCAGTACAATATACCTGACGTGTAGAAACGTTTCTGCAACCAAATCCTGGGCTCCTGCTCTTCACTCTAACTTGGGAATTCCTCCATCGTAACAGTACTCCAAGTATTATTTCTAGTTCATTTATCACTATCTATCTCTAACCCCTCTCATGGATCCTCCTTGTATTTATGGGACAAGGTAGGCAGATTAAATCGAGAGGTGGTAGAATTGGGAGGTTGGGGAAGTTCCAGAACCAACTTCAACTAATCCCAATTTGTCAAATTAATATATTTTTGATTTCATCTTAAGATGTACGTGGATTTCATACAACAAGAGTTGCGTACAAAGAGCAACTTCTGTGCTCTACAACATTTTGGGAGATGTACGGTGGTTGTCCTTGAGCAAAGTAGAGTATTTTTCCAAGGTGTACCCTGGTTTGCTATATAGAGAGGGGCGTACATGTGGTAAAATCAGGAGAAACTGCAAGAGTTTCAGCTGAAGAGTGTACTTCTAACAACAAGTCATCCAGGTCGATCCAACTCTTCAATCCTTAGTTCCCTTTTGTGTGATCAACAAAGCAATGTGATCACGGACGGAGAAGTGCAGATTTGACCTATAACACCTACCCCAAAACTCTCAAGAGATTTAGGGGTTCCTAGGACTTATGGTATCTTACCATAAGTTTGTGAAAAATTATGGTAAGAATGTAGCTCCTCTTACCCTGTTTCTCAAGAAGAATTATTTCTAGTGGAATGAGGAAGCAAAGCATGCTATCTCCACCCTAAAGGATGTTATGTACAGTAGGCATGTTTTAGACATGTCAGAATTCACTAAGGATTTCTTCTTAGAGTGTGATTCCTCTAGACATGGCCTGAGAATAGTATTACTGGAATACTAATGCCCATTAGCCTTCACCAATAAGTATCTATGTGAGAAGAACTTGGGAAAATCCACCTATGAAAAAGAAATGATGTCTAGCATTCACATCGTTGAGACATGGCGACCATATTTGATCAAGCGGCATTTCCATATCAAGAATGACCATCATAGTCTCAAATATTTCCTGGAACAATGGTTTTCCTCACCATAGTAGCAAAAATGGGTCACTAAGATATTGAGGTATGATTATCAGATCATTTATAAGAAGGGTCATGACAATGTGGTGACAAATGCTTTGTCAAGGCAATTTGACGAGGAGTGTTCCCTCTTTTCATTGTCCTTACCAATTCCAAGGTGGCTCGACGAAGCACGTCAGGAATGCATGGATTAGGAAATTGTCTGGAAACTCATCAAATGGCAAGACCCAAATGCTCTGCCCATGTATACATCGCACAACAATACCTTGTGTTATAAGGAGTGCATCTTTTTCACCTTAGATTCAAGATTAAAAAAATAACCTTTAGAGGAGTTACATTTTTTCACTCATGATTTCATAAAACCTATGAACGAATTAAGCACCCATTATTTTGGGAAGGCATGAAAAAATATATCAACAACTTTGTTACAGCTTGCAACACTTGTCAACAACATAAGGGTGAAACAGTGAAGTCACTTGGTGATTTGCATCCACTTCCAATTCCCAACCATATATGGACTAACACATCTATAGATTTTATCGTGGGGCTTCCTGGGGTAAGCAATAAATTTTTTATTATGGTGATAGTAGATCACCTGACCAAATATGCTCACTTTTTTGCCTTACCACACCTTTTTTCACCATCCCTCATGGCACAAGTCTTAATGGATCATATTTTAAGCTACATGACATGCCAACTTCTATTTTATATAATGGGGAGCCTACCTTCACAAGCAATTTTTTGCGGGAGTTGCTTATATTTCAAGGTACCCAATTGAATCTCAACACATCCTATCGTCCCCAAGTGGATAATCAAACGAAAGCAATCAATAAGTGCTTGGAAACCTATTTAAGATGATTTGCATTGAACATGCCACACCACCAGGATTAATGGCTTCCTCTATCCTAGTGGTGTCATAGTACCATTTACCATGGCTCGACAAAGATAACACCATATGAAGTATTGTATGGCCAAAATCCCTTATTAGTGATTTCCTATTTTCAAAGAACCTCATGGTTTAGACCATGGACAACGCACTTCATACTACATAATTTATTCTTCGCACCCTTAAGGAGAATTTTGTTATGGATCAAAACATAATTAAACAATAGGCAAATTGCTCCAAGCGTTCCTTTGAAGCAAGAAATCAGGTGTTTCTTCAACTCCAACCTTATAAACAAACATACCTCAAGATTCATCTCCACTAGAAGCTAGCTATGACATTCTATGGACCCTACATGATCCTCCAATGCTTTGCACATGTGTCTTGTAGGCTTGCTCTACCCGATCACTATGAGATTCACCCAATATTTGACATCTCTTGGCTAAAAATGTGGTGGGCTCTAATTGTCAAGTGCAAACTAGATTACCATAATTGGATGAGGGAGGCTCCATTTAGCTCCAACTAGCAGGATTCTTGGCTTCCAGGGAGTGTCAATTATGCAAGTGCACAATGAAAGAAGTTTTGATCCAGTGGAAAGATATGCAACCACAAGATGACACCTAGGAACGATCAGAGATTTTGTAGCAATTTATGCACCTTCATCCTTGAGCACAACAATGTTTTTGAAGAGGAGGACATATTACGGTCCTACCCTAACCCCGTTACTTTAGGTGTTAGTCAAGTGATGTATACAACCATCTCTTTTGAATAAGGCCAAGTGGTTAGTAGTCAACAATCAATGTAAAAAGGGCCTCTCTATTAATTAATTCCCACTAGGAAGTTGGTACTTGATAATTATTTTACCATGTAAAGTAGTTAGGGTTTTGGATGTTGCAATCCTATTTAAAGAGATAGAAGGCTATGAATTGATTTGTCCAAAATTATTGTATTGGAGCTCTGCTCAAGTGAAAGGTTGCCACACCTTAAAAGGATCGTGAACATTGCTTCATGATTTGGATATCTTAATACAAGAAGCTCATTCAACTTCATTTATATTCCTTATTCTCTTTGTTCAACTATTTTTCACTCTAATATTGGGATTCTGGAATTGTTTATCTTGTTGCTACTCTAATCTGCAGGATTAAGCACATCGTAGGACCTCTCTAGGTACCCCATATTATCCTTTTGTGGTAAATTACAATTGGATTCAAAGGGGTATTATGGAAGAGAGCAATGGTATGGTTTTACTTTCTCTCTGGTTGAACATAATTTCTCTAGGAGTGTAATTTTTAGGAAGTCGTTGGTTTAATTATGATCTAAAATTGGATTTTGATGCACAAAAGGGATTTTCCCTTTTTCCCTAGTTCTCTAGTATGGTTCATCCTTCTTCTGACCTGGATGGAGGAGAGGGAAATGCATAAATAAAAAATAAAATTAAAAATTCCTAAGAAGAATGGTTGGGTAGTTGTAAGTGATGAGACAAGACATAAAGTATCTAAGCATATGGGAAAACAAAAGAATAAGCAAGAGGACTTGGAAGCAAGTTTGAAAGAGCAAAATTTGAAATATGAGAAGATAGCAAGTGACTCATGAAATCATTATAATATTATCGTAGGATTCGGTCATGGTTCCCAATCTTCTATTGGTCACCCAATCATCTCCATTGGCTCAGTAAAGGACAGGGTTGTTGAGGAGGAAACAATAAACAAACAATTGTAGCATTAACTAAGCATTCAAACTTTCAAGAAGATCATGGTCTAGAAAAACATGATGTGTCCATGGAGGAATCCCATTCAATGCATAAATTTGGTTAAATTATCACGTGTTCATGGTATTTACTTCTAACTAAATACTAGGACAACATGTAAAACAATATAATTTTAGGTTTTGTAGAAATATCTCTAGCCATGTTTTCCTTTTTTTCTCTTTTGAAAAAACATATATAATTTCCTAGCATAGTAGAGCAATCTTGTTCAATCTTTGGAACTCTTTTTACACAGTAAAAATATCTATACTTTATTTATAAAGTATAAGAGAGATTACAAAAACCAAAATCTTCCACATAATCAATCAAGTAACCAGCAGCCAACTGATGGCTAGAGGCCCAAAACAAGGCAAAAAAGACAACACAGAAATCTAGCAGACCACGCAATAATCACCAGGATGCCCCCAACCAATAAGATACAGACCAGAAAATGGATAAGTAATAACAAAACGACCAACATAAGGTCAAAGAAATATCCCACAAAAAATAGGTCAAAAAAAGAAGAATGAGACATCTTAAGGATGCTGCTCAAAGAGCGAAAATACCAAACCAACCTGAGTCTGAGCATATCATCATCCCAAAACTCAAGAAAGAGTTTTCCTTCCTCCATTGAATGGGTCTGTTTCGAAAGGGCATCCGCTTAGGAGTTTTATACACGGAAGATATGGAAAAAATTAGTCCCACGCAGATCCTGCAGGAGAAGACGAATCCTGTCCAACCATGAAGAGAGAGCAAGTGCATAGATCAAGCCTTTCTCATTTATCCAATTGACAACAACCTATAAATCCCCTGCAACTTGTAGAAGGTCCAAATTTTGAAACTCTATAAAGGTTGTTTGGATTTCCACAAACCCTTTATAATATAATTTCTACCTACTTTTGTTTTTAAGAAAACTTCAACTATTTATAATGTTAATGTCTATATTTATATGTTTGTCGATATTTATAAACATATAGTATTTTTTATTTTCTATATTTATATGTTTGTCTATATTTATGAAACATATACTATTTTTTATTTTTTTTTTGACATTTCATAATTTCGATTTTTCTATTTTAGAAATATTGTAAAAACCACACTAAGATTCAATATATATTTTTTAATTTTAGTTTACAGTGTCATACAAATTTATTTGGCAATATTTTATTTATTTATATGTAAATATTAAATTTGGCAATATTTTTTTATTTATATGTAAATATAAAATTTATATTAAAAACTTAAATATTAATTATGCTTTTATAATTTAATTTACTTATCTATTTTGTATTCAAATTATATGTTTGACTATTTGATTTATCCTTTTAACTTTGGAACACAATCCTCAACTTGTTATGAAAAAAAATTGATAAATCTAAAAAATAATAATACTTCTTAAATCATTCTTCGAGAAGCGTGTTTCTAAAATCAACATGAGAATCTTTATAGCTGTCGACATGTTGATTGTGCGGTTAGCTATTCGATATCATTTCTACAGTAAGTTAATCTTATAATAAAATGTCTCTTTTCAACTATAAATTAGAAAATAATAAAAATTTCAGATATGTCATAGTATTATTATGATTCTAGTTTTATAAGTTCTTTTTTTTAATTAATGCAAATTTTAGAAAATTTAATCAAAGATTGTTGAGTTTGAAACCAAGAAGTATAAGACAAAATGGTTGACAATGTAGTAGTAAATGAAAAGAAAACAAGAGTGAAAGTAGTATAAGAAAGGAAAATGAAGGTCGAGTTGAGTGGTTCTTCTTTAATTGAGAGGACTCATAAGAATTAATCTTCTTTAAGCAAGAGGACGCATAAGAATAAATTAAGTAATGGGTTGGGAATAACAAAATTTCACATGTCTTTTATGAAAAATATTCATCTTTCTTTTCTATGTAAGTTTAAGAAATCTAGAACTTTTGAGTTGTCATGAATGATTGTGAGACCTAGGGCGTTATAGTCATGGAAGTTTGTTCCTAAATATTGTAATGCGGTCAAATGAGAAGAAAATGATCCATAAGGTATATTTCAAAATGAAGATCATGAGGGACGTTGATGCTAATTATTGCTTAGTTGGAATTAATCGCTTAGATCTCATGAAATCTACGCAATCATATAATACTCGTTGTGTGTGTTTGTGTGTGTGTGTGTGTGTGTGTGTGTGTGTGTGTGAGAGAGAGAGAGAGAGAGAGAGAGAGAGGTCGACCCTATTAAAGCCCAAGAATGCATGGGAAGTTAGTATTCACTACTAGAGGATGAAGGGATGTTATCTACATAGCCCAACAATGTGTTTTCTTGTAAAGAACCAATTGGACCCCAAGAAGACCAAAACCATACTATGAACTAATAATGTGCATCATCAGATGATTCATATTTGTTGCATGGGCAAATAATTAATACATTGTACCCTCAAAGGCATTGTTGAACCTTATTAAATGTGCAGAAATGCATGGGGAGGTAGGATGCACCACCACATGAGTTTTATTTGATGCCTAGAGATGTCATTTTTGCATTTTAGTCTTTGGGTCACTCTTAGACCCAAATCACAATCTAAATAGTAAGAAGTTAAAACATAGTACTAAGAGGGTTGGTGAAGCTAAACCAATGATGGAGATGATGCATTTTTCCCCTTTAGCCTTTTGTCAAGCCCCACAACAAGTTAAAAATATATAAGGAAGTTTAACACACTCCTTGGGAAGTTGCAATAGTGAAACAAGGATAGGTCTAATGCATTTTACCCCTTTGGGCTTTTCCCGACCCCACTACCATTCAAAATATGCATTGCTAGTGGAGCTAAGAAAGTTTCCTAGAAAGAGGACTTGTGTTGTTTTCCTCTTGGGGCACTAATGGACCCCACCAAACTCTAAAAATCGCATCATTGAAGTGGCTTTGCAGGTTCCCTAGAATGATCTGTGTTGTATTTTCTTATCTAATATTCTGCAAAACCCAAGGTAAGTCAAAAAATGCCACATCAAATAAAATGCATCACTAGAGAGGTTGCAATAACCCATCAAATTGAAGATAAGATGTGCTTTATATATAGGGTGGCCAATGCAATTTTTCTCCTCTTGTGGGATTCATGGTAGGAATAATGTCCATAGAACTTAGCTTGGCGATGTTTGATCTTAGACATGCTTACCCATGCTTAACACTACATATTCTAGCTATGTGGCATCTCTCAGTTGCATTTTCTATTTTGTTGATTATCTACTGAGTGGAGTAGGAAAGCGAGTTTACTAAATATGTCATAATAAAACTAGTGAATCAATGATAGTTGGGGAAAATCTAGTTATAGAATTGGATCCCTCATGCTAGAGTCCTTCTAAATTTATTAGTTGCAAAGCATACTTGACTGCTAGGATTTGATTGTAATTGATAGGATTTTTAATTAAATGGCAATATTTTAATAATGCGGGTGAAGAGACTAAAACCATTATTCTTTCCCCATATATCAAGTTTGATTCCAAAATCATATTCCTCACCCTTATTTACCCTTAAATCAACTAGTCATACACCTGATAATCCATGATGGCATCAATTATTAGCTAGTTGATTAGATTTATTTAAAATGGTGCTAAATTACAAAATAAAAGAAGTAAATGAGGAATTAAGTGTAATTTATCTACCATAAGAATTTGAAAGAATTTGGGATGAGATTGTGCATCTATAGAAGGGAAATCAACTTCACCTTGCTCTTATTCATCAATTCCTTCTCTATATCTTGCATGTTAATTAAGCATGCATTTCCTTCATTAAATTAGTACTCGAGTTCTATCATTATGGTTTGTTTAATGGATTATTATGCACTTGAGATAGTATGCTACCCCTTGTCTTAAGAGAATATTTTAAGTCCAATATTATTTCTTACCAAGGGTTGATTGTGCTAATAGTTGAATGAAAAACGATGGAACGCAAGAGGAATGAAGGAACATGAATGAAAAACTGAAGTCCAATGTAATTCACTCAAATGCAAGCAATAAAGAAGCATCCCCAAAACAAAGAAAACATAGAGGAATGCAAGAGGCACTTGTCAAACTAAAAAATAAGAATGATTATTGAACAATCTTCATACCCAAATAGGGTTGGATTAAAGATGATGGTAGGCCATCATCCAGGCCGAGACAAAACAAAAATACATCACAAGTTCTATCGAACTACAAAGAAAGGTAAGATCAAGAATCAAAGTGATGTAAGTATGCAAGAAAGAGCAAGGAAATGTGCATCGAAGTGATGAGAAAGGCTATGTCTTAAGTTAGTGTTATTGTGAAAGTCTCACATGTGTGAGCAAAATTGTAAATCCTTGATTTATTGAAGCAAATATTCTCACATCAAATTGAATAATCCAAGTGAGAATAAGATGAACTCTATAATAAGATGATAACTGGGAACACAAGGTTTCTCTACTGTATCTTAATAGTCATATAGGTTAGTTGAAGAGTCAAGAAGGTGGAATACCAAAGGCCACAAGCTAAAACTATAAATAAATCCATTTTATTCAAGAAAAAGGTTCTCCTTTTGGCATTCTAAACTATCTTCACTATTAATAAAGAGACCTTTATTAGCTAGTGCTTTTATACTCTTGCTAAGTTGTTTTTGGCCTTGAAACTTTTGTCTCCTTTTTCAATTCTCTTGGTGCTTGTGAGAGTGAGCATTCTAACCTATGGCACTCTTCTCATGTTATGATATTTATTTTCACTTGCCTTAATCTACTTGTTAATGCCTAATATGAAATAGGGATCTTCTTGATGACTTAGGACTATTCTTGGTAGATCAAGATCTTTGATTATGCATGTGCTTTAACTGGTGTAATATTCTCCATGTTGTTATATGTCTAATCATGTTTCATTTCATCTTGGTTACATGTTGGTTTTGCGATAGGGAAATTTTCTTAACAATCAAACATTTCACTTTGGGAAGGATTTGGGAGGGTCTGAGTTGGGGCTCATTTCTTATAGAAGTGGGACCATTTTCCTTGTTACTTGTTGCGTTTCAGGATCTTGTTCTTTTTTTCCTTAAAACGGGATCTAATTAGTTCATGCATTTTTCATACTTCAATTAATTACATTTCATTCCCCACAATCACCTCATACTCATTTACATTTATGCTTACATTTTCATTAGTTTAGATTATATTATAGAGCATGATAGAATTCTTAATTTGCATACAACAATCAGTCCATAACCAAAGGGCTTTCCACTTCAATGGAGAAAGGTCTAATTGATCTCTTTCATTAGGTAAGCTTGTGTGGCTAACGAAATTTATTTACCTACATCAATATAATACAACAACATTAAAGTGTTTGGTGTACGTAGATCAATGTATCTCAAGCACCTTTTATGTGCACATAAAATAAAATAAAAATTTTACTTGATACATGCATATTTATGCATATTTATGCATATTTGTGTACACCCATCAAAATTAAATGTGGTTATGAGAGAAAGATAAAAACCCTACATAATGGAAATGTAAAAAAAACATCCCTACCTAACAAGTTTGGGCTCTTCGGTTTTAAAAAAATCAACCAAAACACAATCAAAATTAATGACATGCACATAATACTTCTCAAAAGCCTCAATCCCTAGACAAACAATGCAACATATACCAAAGAATGAAAAAAATAATTGTATAATACCTTTTGTCCCATAATATCTAAATCTATGCTCCTAATAAAAGCAAACTTTAACAAAAACAACAACCATTAAATGCTTTAAATCTTTCTCAATAATTAAATTTCCTATGCCATTTTCACTAAAGGAAAAGAGAATCCAAGAACATAACTCTCAATTCCTAGTCTGACAATCGCACTAAAAGTTGTTTGAATTGAATCAAAACACACTCATTACAACTTAACTCAATCACTTATTTATGCCTTTAAAGGCCAGAAAGAAAAATAAGCCAAAGTAAATAGGGAAATAGAGTACTCTAAGGATTCGACGATTTGGCCCGGAAGCCGACCATTGTCACTGGTTTTCAGGCCAAATCATCTTTCCAACCAAATATGTTTCATTTTCCCCACTCCCATTCGCCGGAAAGGAGGGTTCCATTAAGTGTCGTGCATCTCGATATTTGGCAGGTTTCCAGCATTTAATGCATGGTGTGTTCATGACATCCTGATTCCACCTTCAAACTTCTCATGACACCCATCAAACCCCTTTCTCTGCTTGGCCTCTGTTTTTTCCTCTATTACATATCGAATCCAATTCGCTTCTTTTTGTCTATTTCTCCACTTTGTGGCTCGACACGTGAATCCCCTTCAAGACAATAAGAAGAGAACAAAGATTATCGCGATGCACTACCAGTAAACTGCATCTATCCAGATAGAGGCATGGTTCTATTGTGTCTTCCCTGAGGGTTTCTACTTCTCCCTCTAGCTCGATTAGTTTTCTCCTCAGCGTCTTTACCAACAGAAGGGGATCTTGATTTTTGAAAGGAGACTAGAAAGGTTCGAGGTGTGTCTATCCCTGCTCATAACAAAAGGTATGTGCACACATCTATAGATGTAATTATATGCTCAAAGGGGAAAAAGAAATATTTTTCTGGAATAAGCAAATTCCACCTAGAATTCTTCAATTAAGTCTAATGACAACTCAAACGTTGGAAAGAGAAATTCGCGTTGTAGTAGAGAGGTACCCTTGAATGAAATGAATTGTTCGAATTGCATAATTTATTGTAGGAATTTCCAATTCGACCAGTTGAATAGATTCATATTTCCATTATAAATTAGCATTACAGTTTGAAGAATGTGAAATTATAGTTTTAAGTGATGTAGATTTTGGGAAGAATTCTTCTGATTTTCATGTTTCAAAACCCTCAAAACCTTTATCCAGGTAGAGGTGTGGTTCTATTCTTCCTCTTCCACCCATAATTCTTCAATTAAGTCTAATTACCGAGAATTTGAAGGTCAAAATGCCCAACTACGGAAACCTAAAGTGAATATTGATTGCAGAGGAAATTTTTATCCTTTCTTTTAATTTTCCACCTACGCCCAGTGCAACTTCACAGCATTGTAGATATGAATCCTACTGCATTATTTGATTACTTCTCCAACGATCTTCTCATATTCATGCATTCAGCTCAAGTATCTTGAGATTGAGTTTTAATTGTCTCTTTCATGTTCACTACCAATGTCCTCCTAAATCGAGCAACAATTAAGGAGTGCATTAATACACTGTGATTTGGTTAGGCGAATGTTGGTTGGGTGTGTCACTAGGGCCACTCTATCTCCAATACTTCCCCATCTTCCAAATCCATTAAATCTACAGTCACCAAGGTTCTCCAACCACATTTGCTTTTTGTTGTCTCTTCCTAGCTTGTCTTTTAGTAGACTTGATCAACTAAATTTTTTATGGAAGGGTTGATTGAATATTCTTAATTTTTATGCATGTCAAACTCTTACTACTTTTCAAACTTGTATAGATATAAATCTTTCTGACTTATACATTGATTTATCATGATTATGTGGCTTCCTTCCTTTGCAACGTTGTGATGTAATCTTGAATTGAAGGGTATTCTCTAGCTTGGCAAATACTTTTAAAAGCATCAATTCGAATGAAGTGCATTTTCTTGTTTGTTAAGGATTTTAAAAATAATAAATGAGAAGTATACTTTCATTGAAATTCTCATAAACTATATATTTTTAGAATCATAACCCCGTTTTGACAGTATTTGATGACTAAGATTTTATGATGTTATTAAAACATGGTTATCCTTCTAAATACATACAGTTTTTTAGAATTCTAATAAAATCATACTTCTCATTTATAATTTTAAAAATCCTTAACAAACAATAAAATGCACTTCATTCCAAGTGATGCTTTTAAATAAATTCACCAAGCTAGAGAATATCCTTCAATTCAGGATTACATCTTAATGTTGCAAAGGAAGGAAGCCACATAGTCATGATAAATCAATGTATAAGTCAGAAATTTTTATATCTATGCAAGTTTGAAAAGTAGTAAGAGTTTGGCATGCATAAAATTATCAATTAGTCAATCGTTGAATTAAAAAGTGAGTTGAGCAAGTTTACTAAAAGGCAAGCTAGGAAGAGACAACAAAAAGAAAATATGATTGGAGAACCTTGGTGAAGAGTCAGTGGATTTGGAAGATGGAGAAGTATTGGAGACATAGTGGCCTTCGTGACACACCCAACTAGCAATAGCCTAATCAAACCGCAGAGTTTATTTAGACACTCCTTGTTGGGGCCAAGGTCGCAGCTATAGTAAAAGCTGCGAATTTTGGGAAAAAGTACGAGTATGGAAGGAAAGTGCTAATTTTGGGACAAGCACTAAGTTTTGGGTAAGAAGGAGACGGTGCGCAGTACGGTGCCAGATGGATGATCTCAGCGCAGATCACGGACCGGAAATTGCGGAGCTCACGCGCACGTCATCGAAGAATGAAGGTGGCTCATCTACCATAATAAATAAGGCGATGGAGTAGAGGGCTCAGCTACCCTCATTTAAAGGCTCAGTACAGAAGTTATGGTTGCTCGGATCAAGGAGGAGCAACGGACTAGAGCATTGAAGGCGAAGGACGATCGCCCATACCCACAATCTGCGCCGGAATTCATGGAGCCTGCAGGAAGCGGCGACGTGACTGCAAGCGGCGCCTACAGTACACCTAGCCATGTGTGTGGTTAGGGTTTTTGGGAATCACTGTTGGGAAAGGCCCACAGTTTTGTAAAGGTGTGACCGTCATGGCCACCTATATATATGAATAATTGTAATGGGTAGAAGGGTTTTTTGGAGAGTTAGAGAGAGCTAGATAGACTGTTAGATAGCCAGTCTAAAGGATAGATCATGTGTTGATTATCCTTCACTGTATTTTCTACCCAGTGTGTAGAACTAGAGAGGAAACCGGATAGCCGAGGAGCTAATCCCTGAGTTGCCAGACAGTCTGAGTCGACGTCTGTGCCTTTGTAATCTCCATAGAGAGGAGACTTGATTGAGAGAAGGGCTCCCAGCTGTGTGCGTGGAGTTTCCTGGAAAGATCTAAGGCTGCAGCTGTGTGCGCAGCATATTGTATACTCTACCATTTTCTGGTTAATATAACACTCCCGTGGACGTGGTTTTCCTCGAGAGATGAGCTTCACATATATCTTCTTGTTATAATGTTTGCGTGAATAATAACTGTTTAAGATCATTACCTGTGTGTACATCTTTTGCATCATCTTTGCGACTGTTTAAGTGAGTGTAGGAAGGTCCTTTATTGTTATAATAGCCGAGTATAGAAGGAGTGGTGGAACGCTGTCGCTGCAGAGACCGAGTTTCGCGTGACTGCGATGAGTGCGCAGGGCGAGAAGGTATTTTAGCGCATCGACGCAAGGAATAGGCGCCTTCCGTGCCCGGAGGACGTGACTGCGCAGTGGGTCTGCAGGAAGGAAGGCATCCGTGCAGTGGTGTCGCGAGGCCTGCGGGAAAGTCCGACCGCCGATATAAGGGGAAGAAGAAGATATACAGAACAATCTCAGCGTCACCACGGTTAAGGAAAGCTGATTCCTTAACCCCCCCATAGCCACTTCGGGTGAGACCTCGAGCTGCCGCCCAGCTCGTTGCCGAGAGGGCCAGTGCGCCAAGGGGTTTTGTTGCTGCGCTTCATTAAAACCCGGGTCTGCCCAGTAAAGCAGCCAACAAATGGTTCCGTTGCCGCGTGAGCGAGACTTCTTATTCCAGTGACGCGCGAGATTGAGGAGCCAACAAATGGTTCCGTTGCCGCGTGAGCGAGACTTCTTATTCCAGTGACGCGCGAGATTGAGGAGCCAACAAATGGTTCCGTTGCCGCGTGAGCGAGACTTCTTATTCCAGTGACGCGCGAGATTGAGGAGCCAACAAATGGTTCCATTGCCGCGTGAGCGAGACTTCTTATTCCAGTGACGCGCGAGATTGAGGAGCCAACAAATGGTTCCGTTGCCTTATGACTTTTTGATTACATTACTTCCATGGCTTTGAACCCTGTTGATTGAGCCAACAAATGGTTCCGTTGCCTTGCGACTTGTTCCTGTAAGACTTACTAGTTACGCGACATCTGAGATTGTTGCTGAAGAAAACATAAGGTTCTGTTACACTGAGACTTGCTCAGTTAACAAATGTGTTACTGGAATCCTACAGCTAAAGAAATTGGAGATTGGTTTGATTTAAAGGCTAAAGAGTTCGCTGAACAAGAAAATAGAAGCCTTACATTTCAAACAGAAGACTGGTTACAGAAGTATATTTATGCTGACCTTTACGAAATTTTCTTTGTTACGTTTGCATTGGAGTTACACGCTTGGATAGCCAAGTTAGCAGATTCTACACCTACGCTGCATGTTGATCGACCCGTCACGTGGACGCCTGAGCTAGTCAGTATTGTGAAGCGGATCGACAACTTTGTTTCCCGCGCAGTAGACTTTTGGTTGAATAGTCTACTGAAAGGTTTCATTACCGAATTTGCAGTTGATACAAGAAAGAGTTTCAGTGAAGCTGAGAGGAGTTTCTTCCAAGTACACAGAGGTAAGTTCTTAAATTCTCTGAACTTATGGATTAAAATGCTTCTGTATGAAAAAGGAAAGCTATGTATTGCTTCTGATGAATAGCATAGACAAGTAATGTCCGTAGATTCTAATAGTGATCCTGAAGTTATTGGTTGCACTCGTAGTGGAAAACGATATAAAGTAGGCCTTGACCAATATTCTTTTGAGTCTAGCCCAGACGATAGCCAAGTCCCTAGAACAAGCCATATAGAACGACAAGGGAGTGCTCATATCCCTTATTTCCCCTTTACACCGCAAAAACCAGACGGAGCTCAGTATAATCCTACAGTAACACCTTCTAGTAGCCCACACGGTACTTCTAGTACCTCTGTACCACCTTTGTTTAACCATCCCGGAGGCACAGCCACAGTACCTCCACTTCAAACCCTCGCAAGAAGGATGGGTGATGACATGAAGCTACCAACTTTTAGAGGAACAGGGATAGAAGACCCTGAGCAGCACTGGTTCTTATGTGAAGCCATTTGGACAATTAAGCAAATTAATGACGATGTTGTTAAACTGGTTCAGTTAGCAACCACACTAAGAGAAAGAGCCTTGACTTGGTTCATGAAATACTCAGCAGCACAGAATAGGACGCTTGCTGAGGTAAGAAATGCTATGATTCGGGAATTTAAGAAACCTAAATCAGAATCACAGTGTATAACAGAGCTCAAAGACATCAAACAGTTACCTACAGAATCAGTATGGGACTTTGACCAGAAGTTCAAAGCCTTGATAGATCAAGTAAGCTTCGAGTTTGCACCACAGCAACATAAAGAATGGTTCATTGCTGCACTGCTCCCACACATTAGACTTCCTCTTATGCAACAGAATCTCAATACTCAGGAACAAGCTCTAGAGATGGCTATGAAACTAGAAGCTTCGCCAATTGCAGGAACAAGCAATGATGTTGCACATTTACAGACCCAATTAGCAAACTTAACCTTGCAAGTGCATGATATTAAGAAAGGCAAGGAGATTAAGGAAGAAATTTGGTGTACAAAATGTAAAGCCCAAGGTCATTCAAAGGACCATTGTCCTGTTTTCATAGACTATATTGCAACTGGAGCACCTAATCCTTTACCACAGGCACAAGGGCCTTGGTGCGAAATCTGTAGAACTAGAGGTCATAGACCACAAGAATGTCACTTACTCCAGAAATATGTGCAAACCCCAAAGAATCTCTATTGTAATTTCTGTAAATCAGTAGGTCATGATGAGAACAATTGTAGAGCATATGATCTTATGATAGAAAGAAAGCATGATGTTTATAGGGTACAAGCAGAGACACAAGGACCCACAGCAGGTCCACCTTATGACCAAACTCGGGACGCCCGAGCAGCAAATTACAGAGGACGCGGACGCACAACAAATTTTGGTCGCGGAAGAGGACAGATCACTTGTTATAATTGCGGAACACAAGGTCATTTTGATAGGGATTGCCAAAATCCTACAACCCTCTGCAGGTATTGTAAATCTTCTGACCATATCATTGAAGAATGCCCTCAGTTACAGGCTAAGATGCAAGCAAAGACACCACAGGTCAATCAGAATATCCAGTTGATTGGAGCAGAAAAAAGAGAACCAGACCCTACAGTTAATATAGTGACACGCAGTGGAGCAACCACTGGTGCGCAAGAGATGGGAACGGGAAAGCAAGCGACGCAATGGGTGCGCCGCGCTAACATTAAACCAGCCCCACTTAACCTACAGAAGCAAAAAGAAGCATTTAAGCAAGCTCAAGAGTATTTCTCAGATCCGAGAGCTTCAAGTTCTGCCGCAATTCCGCAGAACATTAGTAGATCGCAAGTGCTAAGACAAGACAACCTGGTACAAGAACAGGCCACTACAGCTGGAAGACCTGATGATGATGATGAGCATGCACGAGGCAGTGTTCAAGCATTCCTGCGACAATGTTTAGAACTGTTGCGCAATAAAAAAGCAACTCTAGAACTCCAACACCTGTTGGATCAGTGCCAACACTCTGCTTCGACGAACACACCGCAGTGTGCTGTTCACCAGATCAGGAGTCACATTAGAACTGGAAAAGAGATGAGGCTCACAGCGCAGATTGGAGCATTTGAAATGGATGAAGTCATGTTAGATTTGGGCTCCGAAGCCAATGTTCTCACTATGCAGACATGGGAACAGATGGGAAGCCCTCAGCTTACAAGATCCCCTATCCAGCTAAGACTCGCAAATCAGCAACGAGTCTCTCCATTGGGTAGATTACCCAATGTACCTATTGATATTGAAGGAGTAAGAAGCTCTGCAGATTTTGAAGTAATCAAAATTATGGATGATAGTAGACCATACCCAGCGCTGTTAGGAATAGACTGGGCATGTGATAATTTGGCTGTCATTAACCTGAAGAAAAGACAGATGACCTTTGAGGATGACCAGATCAGGGTCATCGCACCTCTTGATCCTATTCAAGGACCAAGATATATAGAACCCATTCGCGCAGAAGAGGAAGCGCGCCACATGGAAAGCTTGTATCAGATGACCACTAACCACAGTGACTATGTCAACCCCACGGCAGACGGCCATATCAGCTGGCGATGTGATAGCTCGTGCACATCAGATTCAGATGCAGGATTGGAAAACTGGCAGAATCGTCTACATGAGGTTTCTGCAAGACGTTGCGCCATGATAACTAAATCCATTCGATGGATTGGCACAGAATTAACTGACACTACAACTTTTGATGGTCTAACCGAAGCAACTAAATTCATACAGGAATATGAACAAAAGCTTCCAGAACCGCAGCGCATACAGGCACTGGATGTAGCATTGCGCGCTACACCCGCAAGATGGTGGATTGCGCACAAGGAGAATATTCATACATGGAAAGACTGTCGCAGATTGATACTGCGCAGATTTCAGGACACCACAGCCGAAGCGCTACGCAAATATGAAGGACAGAGTGACCCCAGGTCACACATTGAAGCATGTATTCAGCAATGGTCAGATATTCCGGAAGATGAATGGGTTCACCAATTCATCCACACATTGGATACAATTCCAAGGAATTGGTATACTGAAACAGAATTGCGCAGAGGCACTCTTACTTGGGCTCTTATGATAGAAAGCTTTCAACTTACCTTCAGCTTTGAGTCAGAACATCCAAGCATCGATCAGGCTTTGAAGTGTATTAGAAAGAAGGTATTTGAACACTATCCAGTAACAGAGTATTCCCAACCAGATTGGGCTGTCCAGATAGAACATGCCCTGGAATGTTATAACTTCACTGCTGAAGATGAGGAGGACGATCCTCGCAACATCAATATCCCAGAATCAGAAGGGACGCGCAATATTGAAGGTCCTAAGCTTGATATTCCTGCCATCACAGAACACGTCAAGCTCAAGAAAGTTAACATTGGCACAGAAGCTGACCCAAAGTTTGCTTCTATAGGAGATTATTGGGATGATGAAACTGTTGCGCACGTTTCAGATTTATTGCGTGACTACCAGGATATCTTTCCTACCAAGTTCACAGAAATGAAAGGCATCCTAGGAGACTTAGGAGTGATGCGCATACCTCTGAAACCAGATGCCAAGCCAGTAAAGCAGCGCCCATACAGGTTGAACCCGCGCTACAAAGAAAAAGTCAAAGAAGAAATTGATAAGATGCTTGCAGCAGGTATTATTGAGCCAGTAGAGGAAAGCGATTGGATTAGTCCTATGGTGGTCCAAGAAAAGAAAACGAAAGGTGAAATAAGAATTTGTGTCGACTTGCGCAAACTCAATGATGCATCAGCGCACGATCCATTTCCCACTCCTTTCACAGATGAAGTACTTGATAATGTTGGAGGACAAGAGGCTTACTCTTTCACTGATGGTTTCTCGGGATATCATCAGATCAGAATCCATCCGGACGACCGCCACAAGACTACTTTTGCAACTGAATGGGGCTCATTCCAGTATACGGTAATGCCCTTTGGTCTTAAAAACGCACCTGCTATCTTCTCTAGAGTTGTTGTTGCTGTTTTTAAAGAATTTATCCACAAGTTTTTAGAAGTCTATTTTGATGACTGGACTGTATTTGGTTTACTAAAGAACCATATTGCGAATCTGCGCATGATGCTAGAAAAATGTAGACAGCATCAGATTTCCCTTAACTTGAAAAAATGTATATTTTGTGCGCCCTTTGGTATTCTGTTGGGACATATTGTATGCAGACAAGGACTTCTGATGGATCCTGCGAAGGTTGCCATCATTGCTAATTTACCGGCGCCCAACTCAGTTAAGCAATTGCGCACTACATTGGGACATACAGGATACTACAGAAAATTCATCAAAGGATATGCAAGGATCACAGCACCTATGGAAAGATTGCTGAAGAAGGATTCGAAGCTCCACTGGACAGAAGAATGCCAACAGAGCTTGGACACACTTAAAGAAAAGATGATCACAGCGCCTATTCTAGTTTTCCCGGACTGGAGAAAACCTTTTCATGTTCATGTTGATGCTTCTTCCATAGCACTAGGAATCGTGCTTACACAGTCTGGAGAAGGAAGTATTGACCACCCAATTGCTTACTCCAACAGAAAGTTATCTACAGCTGAGAAGAATTACACCACTACAGAAAGGGAAGGACTAGCTATGGTATATGCCCTACAGAAATTCAGACACTACCTGTTAGGAGCTCACTTTAAAATGTATACTGACCATTCTGCTTTGAAATATTTGGTCAATAAACCAGTTTTAGGAGGAAGAATTTGCAGATGGCTACTGCTCTTTCAAGAGTATGATTTTGAGGTTATCGTAAACCAGGTAGATTGAATGCAGGGCCTGACCATCTATCCAGAATAGAGTCAGGAGAGGAACCTATGAGTCTGGAGGACAATCTGCCTGACGCACGGTTGTTTTCTATCCAAGCAGCAGACGAATATTATTCTGATATTCTTGAGTTTCTCACTACCGGACAAGCGCCGGCTGAGCTGACAATCCAGCAGAAAAAGCAACTTGTTGTTAGAGCCGCAGACTTCACTTTGATAGCAGGCCAGCTTTATAAGTTGGGCCCTGACGAAATTTTGCGCAGATGTATCTTACCACATGAAAAGAGCTCTATCATCGCAGAAGCGCATTCAGGTACTGCAGGAGGCCATTTCGCAGGAAAGCCGACTGCGCAAAAGATATTAGCCGCAGGTCTTTGGTGGCCGACATTGCACAAGGACACTAAGGAATTCTGTAAATGTTGCGATGTGTGCCAGCGCACAGGAAAACCCTCAAGGAGAGATGAAATGCCGCTAAGACCCCAGATCACACTGAGTGCTTTTGATAAATGGGCCATTGACTTTGTAGGACCTATTAACCCACCAGGAAAAAGAACTGGCGCAAGATATATCATTACAGCTACTGAATACCTCACCAGATGGGCTGAGGCGAAGCCAGTTAAGAACTGCGACGCTGCTACTGCCGCGCAGTTCATTTTCGAGAACATTATCACTAGGTTTGGATGCCCAGTGATCCTCATGAGTGATCAAGGTACACATTTCCTCAATAAGACTATAGAGGCCCTTACTGAAGAATTTCAAATTAATCACCATAAGAGTACACCCTACCATCCTCAAGCTAATGGTACGGTGGAAGCACTCAATAAGATCCTTGAGAATGCCCTGACGAAGATCTGTAATCAACAAAGAGATGATTGGGACCTTAGAGTCACAGCTGTATTATGGGCTTACAGAACCACTTGCAAGAAACTAACAGGTCACACACCTTTCAGCTTGGTGTATGGACAAGAAGCAGTTATGCCCATGGAATACATTGTTCCCAGTCTCCGAATTGCGCAAATTACAGAAATGGCAGATCCTGATACTATGAATGAAAGACTTTCGCAACTGCTTTCCTTAGAAGAAGACAGACTTTTGGCCGGATTTCATCAACAGGTACAGAAGGCAAGACAGAAAGCTTGGCACGACAGGCACATTAAGCATAAGCACTTTGAAGAAGGAAACTTGGTACTCCTTTATGATAGTAAATTCATCAAGTTTCCAGGCAAGTTTCGTGTGCATTGGCTAGGCCCTTTTCAGGTAATAAAAATAACAGACGGAGGCGCAGTTCAGCTTGCGAAGCTGAATGGAGAATTCCTACCTACAATGATAAACGGGAGTCGGCTTAAGCTTTATTGCGACGGCCACTCCGCCCTGTCGACATAATATATTGCTCAGAAGTGCAGATGTCCGGTGTAGTTGAAAGAGACATCGCATTCAGTCTACACGGAAGCTGCGACACACCCTCAGTTTCCAGCTTCCTGCGCAGTTCCTTGAAATATCTGCGCATCCTGAATAAAAATTGCTTGAAGAGAGCTTATCGGTGCGCTCTGGCGAAGTTTTGCTTTTGGACCGTCGAACTATCGCTCTTGCGGAGTTCCCTTTGATAAATTACCGCTTGAAAAAAGTTTTGTTGTGGACCCATAGAGGCACAGTTTCCTAAGTTGAAATGACCCGCCGGAAATTTTGAATTACAGCAGTTATGTAGCCGCGTTTGAATAAATGAAGGATAAGGCCGCTATTTAAGTCTAGCCGTTTTGACGGATTCGGCTTAATCTCCGAAAGATTTGCATTTAATTCAGGCGCCGAAAGCATTAGCTTCTCCCGGAAGGCTGTCAGAACCCGTCAATCACAATAAATGCACCGCTACGGCAAGGAGGATAGCGTGTTGTCAACTTACGTATAGTTGCCTACAGCTACGTAACCCCACTTGGTCGCATTTACTATCCCCGCTGGCTATAAATACCTCACACTTGTATCATTTTCGGGTTACTGTCTCGAGTTGCATAGTTGTGTTTGAAGATCTAAATTATTGTTTTCAGAGCCGAGTGTGCAGAGTATTTTCCCTTATTTTCAGCATCCATACCCTACGCAGGTCCGCCATTTGCTATCCAGAGTTTTGTTATTTACATTGGTTCACGACGGAGAATTTATCGACTGAAGAAGTTGTTCGTCAATTTCTACGCCGAGGCTTAGATTTCGGCATGGCCACTCCGGTGACGCCTTCGACCTATGTACACCCTGGTGCTACTGATCCCAGAACATCTTCAGGCACAAGAGCATCTCAGCAGCAGCCGGAGGAACCTGTTCCAGAGCCGCTCGCGTCTATGGTGAACTATATTCCGCCGCGTCCAGATGATGCGCCGGATGTACAGATTCTGAAGAATGCAAAATATCCAATTCCGCTACCGCCACTACCGGCTAGTGTGCGGGTAGAAGGCCAACTATTGGGAAACATTCCATTGGTTAAATTCTCTGATTTTAACCTTGGAGACTATAAGACATATCCTCAGTTCCAGTTGGACCGATATCTGGATATCGTCCATAATCCCACCAGAAAAGTTGACGAGTTTATCCCGAAGGGATTTGCAGCAAATCTTGAGCGCCCTGGACTCTTGAATTTGTTGAAGCTACCGCACTTTGGGCGTAGCAATGAAGTGAACGCAGTCGTTAAAACATTGCTATCCTGCGTTCATGGAGGTTACCTTTGGCTCGGGAGGCCAATTGATCTAAATGTTGATTTGATACACCGTATCACAGGTCTATCTAAGGTTGGTAAGGATCCCAATATCCAATTTGTGGGAAAGGAAAAGGACCGAAAATTGGCTGCAAAGCTGGTCCAGAAATATAACTTGACAAGAGGAGGTCGGGCTTATGACCTCACGACAGTAGAAGATGAGGCACTTCGCTTCACAGGAAGTCTGCTTGCAGGCAGACTTCTCACAAAGTGCCGACCAAAAGAAGTTACTGGAGCTGTTGTGGAGCTCGCTATCGCAGCTGCGGAGGGAGAACAGTACAACTGGTCTCTCTTCCTGCTGAATTCTTTTTTGGCTGATTGCCTGAATGTGCAGGACAATGCAGCCCAATCATTCCATTTTTCGTGGCTTCTAATTTTATGCGCTCTCGTCGGGTGGAAGGAGCCCCCGAATACTCAGTTCCTTCCGCGCCGCGCAGGAGAGGTTGCCGGCATGCGCTACATCAACCTCTGGGATTCCCCTAATCCCGCGAAGCGCAAGATGAATCACGCTGTCTTTTGTGACTACTACTATCTCCTCCGAGATACCATACAAGATATGCCAAGGCTGAGCGAGGAGACAGCCACATTGTATGAAGGGAAGTTGGCTTTTACTGCCGACATCCATCAACTATACCTTCGGCCTTGCGACATTCCAGGTGACTGGGCGCTAGGTCTTTACAGGATGACCACAGAAGATGTCGAAGAAACCATTAAGTCGTGGTCGGACGAATGGAGAGCAGCAGCCGACATCGCATCTGCGATGCCACCCGTCGCTTCGAAAGAGAAGGATAAGGGCAAGGAAGCCCCTGAGCAAAGAAGCGATGAAGCCTCAACAGAACCAGCCACCAAGAAGCAGAAAGTGTCGCATCCCACTGAGGCCATTCCCTCGGAGATCGAAAAATACTTGAAAGAGCAATTTCGTGAGATGAGGAACACGCATGCTCACATCCGAAGTGCTCTAGACTTACAGTTTGTAGAATTGAAAGGTCTCGCAGGAAGGATTGCGCAGACCCATGTGCCAGCATCTACTTCGCAGGCGCCACAAGAAATTCCAAGTGATGTGCGAGTTGAAGAACTCACAGAAAGGCACACTGTCGTGCATATTCCGCCTACCAGCATGACACTTCCAGATCCTCTAGCTGAACTACAGGTAAGCACAGTTGGACCTGTAGAAATTAATTTGTCTATAATTCCTATAGAGACTCTACAGCTTGTACAGGAGAAAGTTTCTCTTGAGTTGAGAGCTAGAGAGCTCTCTACTTTCCAGGCAAATCAACGACTGCAATCGCAGGAGATAGAGCTGAGAGAAAGTAATAAGAATATCTCTGCGAAGCTTGCACTCTATGAGGCGCAAGACACCGGCATCAGAAACGCAATAGAAGAGATTGCCCAGGAACTGCCGGCTTGCGAGATTCAACCAGACCTCCCTCTGGTTGCAAAAGTTCAAATTATTGGCGAAAGGGCGAAAACCCTGGAGCAAGAAATAGTTGCTATGGCAGAAGGCCATAGAACCCAGATTGCTGAGCTAGAAGCTCGCGTTGCTGCACATCTTACGGATGATGCGCAGATACAATTTGAAGCACTGAGCAGAGCTTCCACACGGATGAAAGATCAAGTACAGGAAGCCAAGAACCTGATGGACCAGGCTATGGAAGCTTGGTCAGAGCTTGTGAACCTCCCTTTTAAAGTGGGACTGTCAGAACAAGTGCAAGCTGCAGAACAGTCTCTCACTGTTCTCAATGAAGAAGCTAAGGCCCTAACAGGCCTACCAAAAATGAAGAAAATGGGCGAAGTACGCAAAATGCAGCAGCAACTGCACAAGCTCAGAACTGAAGATGAGAAGCTCACCAACAGCATTCAGCCATTCATGGATGAGTATGCTGAAATTGTTGGCCAGATTGAGACAAAAATCAAAGAGATTGCCGAGTCTCAGGAGATCATTGATACACTCACTAAAGACGAAGCGACCGCAGAAACAGTGCAAACAGCTGATGAGTGTATTGAGGAATTGGACTCTGCTATTGCGAAGTGGCAGAAAACATTCGCGGAGATTCAAGCAAACGCAGATGCGCAAATCAAACGACCACGCGCTAGTGCGAGTGGCTCGAGGGCGAGCCACAAGTGAGTGTTGGGGGCCTGTTGGGGACAAGGTCGCAGCTATAGTAAAAGCTGCGAATTTTGGGAAAAAGTACGAGTATGGAAGGAAAGTGCTAATTTTGGGACAAGCACTAAGTTTTGGGTAAGAAGGAGACGGTGCGCAGTACGGTGCCAGATGGATGATCTCAGCGCAGATCACGGACCGGAAATTGCGGAGCTCGCGCGCACGTCATCGAAGAATGAAGGTGGCTCATCTACCATAATAAATAAGGCGATGGAGTAGAGGGCTCAGCTACCCTCATTTAAAGGCTCAGTACAGAAGTTATGGTTGCTCGGATCAAGGAGGAGCAACGGACCAGAGCATTGAAGGCGAAGGACGATCGCCCATACCCACAATCTGCGCCGGAATTCATGGAGCCTGCAGGAAGCGGCGACGTGACTGCAAGCGGCGCCTACAGTACACCTAGCCATGTGCGTGGTTAGGGTTTTTGGGAATCACTGTTGGGAAAGGCCCACAGTTTTGTAAAGGTGTGACCGTCATGGCCACCTATATATATGAATAATTGTAATGGGTAGAAGGGTTTTTTGGAGAGTTAGAGAGAGCTAGATAGACTGTTATATAGCCAGTCTAAAGGATAGATCATGTGTTGATTATCCTTCACTGTATTTTCTACCCAGTGTGTAGAACTAGAGAGGAAACCGGATAGCCGAGGAGCTAATCCCTGAGTTGCCAGACAGTCTGAGTCGACGTCTGTGCCTTTGTAATCTCCATAGAGAGGAGACTTGATTGAGAGAAGGGCTCCCAGCTGTGTGCGTGGAGTTTCCTGGAAAGATCTAAGGCTGCAGCTGTGTGCGCAGCATATTGTATACTTTACCATTTTCTGGTTAATATAACACTCCCGTGGACGTGGTTTTCCTCGAGAGATGAGCTTCACATATATCTTCTTGTTATAATGTTTGCGTGAATAATAACTGTTTAAGATCATTACCTGTGTGTACATCTTTTGCATCATCTTTGCGACTGTTTAAGTGAGTGTAGGAAGGTCCTTTATTGTTATAATAGCCGAGTATAGAAGGAGTGGTGGAACGTTGTCGCTGCAGCGACCGAGTTTCGCGTGACTGCGATGAGTGCGCAGGGCGAGAAGGTATTTTAGCGCATTGACGCAAGGAATAGGCGCCTTCCGCGCCCGGAGGACGTGACTGCGCAGTGGGTCTGCAGGAAGGAAGGCATCCGTGCATTGGTGTCGCGAGGCCTGCGGGAAAGTCCGACCGCCGATATAAGGGGAAGAAGAAGATATACAGAACAATCTCAGCGTCACCACGGTTAAGGAAAGCTGATTCCTTAACCCCCCCATAGCCACTTCGGGTGAGACCTCGAGCTGCCGCCCAGCTCGTTGCCGAGAGGGCCAGTGCGCCAAGGGGTTTTGTTGCTGCGCTTCATTAAAACCCGGGTCTGCCCAGTAAAGCAGCCAACACTCCTTGATTATTGCTTGATTTAGGAAGACATTGGCAGTGAACATGAAAGAGATGATTAAAACTCAATCACAAGATACCTCATCATAATGCATGAATATGATAAGATTGTTGTAGAAGTAAACAAAGAATGAAAGAGGCTTCATATTTTCTCAGTTGTGAATTCACACTGGGTGTAGGTGGAAAATTAAGAGAAAGGATACAATTTTCCTCTGCAATCAGTATTCACTTCAGGTTTGCGTAGTTGGGCATATTGACCTTCAAATTCCCGGTCATTAGAATTAATTGAATATTTTTTTGTGGAAGAGGCATTATAGAACCACACCTCTATCTGGATAGAGGTTTCAACGGTTTTGAAACGTGAAAATGGGGAGAATTCTTCCCAAAAATCTACATAACTTCAAATCATAATTTCATATTCTTCAAACTGTAATGCTAGGTTAATCTAAATCTATTTAGTTGTTCGAATTAGCAATTCTAACAATGAATTATGCAATTCAAAAAATTCATTTCATTTGAGGGTGCCTCGCTACTACAATGCGAATTTCTCTTTCCAACATTTGAGTTGTCATTAGACTTAATTGGATAATTTTGTGTGGAATTTGCTTATTCCATAAAAATATTTTTTTTTCCCTTTGAGCATATTACATCTATAGGCATGTGCAAATACCTTTTTTTATGAGAAGGTATGGACACACCTCACACCTTGTGAATTTCCTTTCAAAATTCAAGATCCCCTTCTTCTAGTAAAGACACCAAGGAGAAACTTGATCGAGCTGGAGGGAGAAGTAGAAACCCTCGGGGAAGGCACAATAGAACCACGCCTATGTATGGATAGATTTACTGCATTTTACTGCTAGCGCACCGAGTTAATCTTTGTTCTCTTCTTATTGTCCTGCAAGGGATTCACGTGTCGAGCCACCAAGTGGAGAAGTAGAGAAAAAGCAATGAAATGGGTTCGATAGGTAACATAGGAAGAAAAAGAGGCTGAGTAGAGAAAGGATTTCGATGAGTGTCACAGGATGTGACGACCACGCCATGCATTGAATGCTGGAAACTTTCCAAAACTCGAGATGCACGGTGTTGAACAGAGCCCTCCTTTCCAGTGAACGAGAGCGGGGAAAAGCAAATGGATTTGGACGTCGATCGAAAATACGATTTGGCCCAAAAACCAATGATGGTGACCAGTTTCTAGCCCAAATCATCGAATCCTTAGACTACTCCATAGGGAAATACTCACCATAATGATAAAATGATAGCGGGTCATAGAGATACAAATCTCAAAATTGGTTAAACATGATTCATTGTTTAACAATCGTTACAAGAAAACTACAAAGAGCATTATCTTGATACTAGATAAGAGATGAGAATGAGGTGGCATATGCAAACTCAAGTGACAAGAGTATAGTACTATGAGAAAATATTAGGTTAGGTTTTGATTGGAAAAGAGGTTCTACTCTATGGAAACCCATCATTGTAAGGTTATTCCAATCAAGCATTGTAAATTTCATGAAGAAGTAAAATGGGATAATGCATTAATGTCCAATGAGGTAGATTATATGGTAAATTTGGGGTAAAATATTCAAATATAAATTTAGAAAGGGATATCATAATCCAATATGTTAATTTTAAGAATATACTTTACTAATCCAACCATGGATAAAAAAATGACCTAAAGGTATCACAAAATATATTTCAATGTCTTGAACCCATGAAACTACAACAAGAAAGTCTATTCAAATTCTATATGAGCTATAAAATCCATGGAAGTGTTCTCAAATTTAAATTATTTAGCACTACCTCGTTTTATGGAAAAATCAATAGCCCTTGTTATTGAAAATTGAACCAAGGTATCATCTTCCAAAGATGTAGTAGCTAAATATGTATGTAAACTATCAACATCACTAAGGGGGGTGTGCTCTAATGGCCCACTAGTGAACTGATCTGGCCGAAGAAGGAAGTTGATAGGAGAACCAAGATGGAGGTTATCCCAAGGGCTATCCAAAGAAGTCGTGGTCTATAATATTTCTTCATCCTCACAGAAGATCATGGTCTAAGAGGCAAGTGCAATTTCCCACATGAGCAGTGAAATTGGCTCCATTACTTCCATGGTAAAATATACAAATATCAATCTTTGAACTTATTTCATGAAAAGGATTCGAAGTATCATACTTATCGGGGGTAAGGATTATCAAAATGGCGGAAGTGGCCACATAATTCATTTGCAAAGAGGGTTTGTCCAAATAAACAATAGGGATAGACTCAATATGAGAAACTATTGAGGGAAATATATTGTCATGGACCAGATATTAAATTGGTGTTGGTGTTTTAACATCAACTTGTACCAAAAGAACCTACTCAGGGGTTGTGTAATATTGAGTACTAGATCTATAGGGCTAAGGAAAAATGAAAATAAATAGACAACATTCTTCATTATGCATGCAATGTGATATAATGGAAACTAGCTAAAAGAGAACAAAGCATAACATATAAATAATATTAGTTTGTGTATTAAAAAAAGAATAGGATAGATATACACCTTAGTGTTGGTTGTAGTAGATGTTGACCTATAAAACCAACACACGGGAGCGCTGTTCTTCTCCTTTTCTGCTCGAATCCCATCCAAGTGATGTATGTGCAACATCCCAAACAGTGAAAGGAAAAAGATATGGGAGGCTCTTTGTCTCTTTCTCTAGGAAATCTGACAACATAACTTTGCTATTATGGATATGGAATGTGTTTTCAGATTACCTTGTCATATTTATTTAAAGAATAGAATGTGGAAAATTCTTAGATATAGATCCAATGTGAATAATCGACTTTTAATTGATGATATAGTGGGAATATAGGTATTATAGACCAAATTAAAGGCTATTTTTGGCAATATTGGTTTGGGAATGTCCACTTTCAACCTTTTTGGAAGGCTAGTAATCAAGAGTATTTGAATTTGGTTTCTGGGTCCCTATCATGGGTGTTTAGGCTTTTAGTGCAACATGCTTGCACATATATCTAAGGAAAATCCACACAATGACCTTTTATGGTCAAGTTATGACATTTGTTTGATTTTTGCTAATATTACTATGGTCATGTGGTGATGGAGGTGGTGGAAATGGGATAACACTACTAGGAATGATGTACCAAGGTGATGATGCTTAGGACAAAGTAAGTGAGCAAAATTAGGCTGGTAACATGAAGATATGTCCTTCATGCATAAATTGCATCAAATGAAAGAGATAGGACACAATGACTTTCATGTTATACACATAATCGTGCCTGAGGAGCATGTTGAAGTTCGTTGTGCTTATCACGACTGCTATATCGATTAAGAAAATGTGAATTCCTAACTTGATTGAGAGATTAGTCCTAATTCCTACTGTTTCACATGATCTACCTTTAAAGTCCCACAATGTGGTTATCAATGGGTTGAGGGAAATGTAACCTAAAAAATTCCAAGTAGACAAGGACATGCCACATCAAGGGGGTCCTTCATCAACTATGCATTTATGAGTCATGATTTGATTATGAACAAGGACCATAATTTGAAAATGGTTAGAACTAGGGATGCATGGATATGATAGTTTATCTAAGTCAAAGGTAATGGCCTTATCAAATTAAGGGTCATACTTTAATTTACCTTATATTGGATAGGTCTAGTGGGTTATGGGCCACTAGAAGTGGAATGGGTGCCCTCTTGTCTTGGAGATTTTGACTTCGTAATGAGATGGATAGGTTGGAAGGACTAGTTATGTGGTTGGTGAGAAATCAAAGAGGTTGAAGTATGTTTTGCTCTAACACTAAAAACAATGGGCTCATGTGGAGGGGAGAGTTGTTGCAATGTTGCAAGCCCTTAAATATTCATCTGATTAGGGAATTGGGCCCTTAATCATTGGAGTTTTATAACATCAAGACATATGTGAATGTCATGTTCTTTCCCACAATTAACACAAGGATTCTTAGGTTTATTCCCTTTTTTTAGTTGCATTGGAACTAAGTTGGAATTTTCATTTTCGATAGGATTAATTTCATTGCTCCCTTTCCCCTGGTTCCTATTCTTACAATTCCTAGACATCCTCTTAGGTGGTACCTCATTATTGGGTTGATTTTGATTGGAGACCAATTTTTTCCTAGTTGTGAAGGAGGATATAAGGCCAAGTTAAAATGTAGTGAAGGAAAGAGATGAGGATTGATATAATCTAGTGTAGCAGTAACTTAAACCAACATTCCTATGGACAAATTTGGGAGGTTTACATGCACCAATATTTCCAAGTGGTGGAAGGTTGTTGTTCCATGAAACATTATCCATGATACACTATCAGAATTCTATACAAGGCATCTATCGGAATTGAAATATCACCAAAAGGTGGCAATAAATATGAAAAGAGAATGGGAACTTTTTCTTCCACGGAAACGCTACCTTTAGGAAACACTCCAAGAAATTCCTCACATTTTATGAATGTTTCTCGGGGTGAATGCCACTGAAAAAACACATATGCTTAACCCTAAGGAGCCCAAGTGGATTTGACCTCTTGAACATTTTTGCCAATACGAATTTATCATGGAAATTCAAACTACTTGAGCTCATCCTTGGGCCAAGAGGGAAACTTAGAAGAGAATATCCAATCATTTTGTCAAATAGGTTAATTCAAAGCAATTGGTTAATGAAATAAATAATCAATTAATCTCATGGTTCCTTAGTCTCTCAAGGTTAATTTTATGTCACAAAAATAAATTTATCCAACTACACATGATCAAGTATTAAGTATACATATTAATCACCCAAAGCAATAATTGAATCTAATCTTGGTGTTTTAAACCAAAAGAATAAAAGTCTAGGTTAATTTTATTAACGGAATTTAATTTTAGGGTATGTTGCTTAACTAATGTTGCATGTTCTTGTGTTCTATAATCTTTCTCATGAAATTAATGTTAGACAGAGGTGATAAACTAGTTAATATTGAGACATTGTTGCTTAATATGGTGTGCAATGTGTGTTTTCAATGTGTGATATTGTAGAAAAGAAATGCACTCAATTTCTTCACAATTATCTTTATTTGACTTGCAAAAAATCATAAACAAATAAGTAACAAGTAGCACATGGAGATTTACTAAAAAAACAAAAAACACACCTTTTTATTTTATTTAAATCCATTTAAGATGAAAATTAGTGCTTAACAACAAAGAATACTGAGGTGCTCCAACATTGGAAAAGGCTAGATAGAATTGCCACTATATAGATACTCAACAAACAAACTAGAAAAAGACCTTTAATAGGGAACATTCATAACACTAGGCTAATGGATCTAAAATTTTGGTTTTCTCCGTTTATGAGCATTACAACACTAAAAGTATGCAAAATAGAAGCACTGCTAGGAAAATATAGGGAAAAAATGAAAATATAAAACAATGATCGTGAACACAATGTTGGTTTCATGAATCACATACATATATAGGATATTGATAGAAAACTAGAGAGGAAATCCACATAAGAAATCCTAAAATCCAATCTAAGGAACAAACCAAAAAAGAAAGAAGCTCCCAAAAATAAAATCACCATTTTGTTGACTATCTTTTGTATGATGGGTGCTATGAAGTCCCCACTAGAAAATAGGTATGCTAGTGACAAACAACAAGAAATCAAAGTTTTTACACTTATATTCAAAGAAGGAAAAAAACAAACTAGAACTTTGAGAGAGAAGGGGATAGGAAAACCTATAGGCTTGAGGTATTTGATGGATCATCCAAACTTGTAGCTGAGCTGGAGAAGCAAGAAGAGACCTACTAGATCCACAAATCCTACACATAGGACAATAAAAAGAACCTTCATTACTTTGAAATAGAAAACCTTTAGATCCAACTTATAAAGAAAACTATAAACCCTTACATACATACTTAATTGATTTAATGAAAAGTAAAACACATAAATTTAACATTATGCCAATAACAAACAAATGTGGCCCAACGATGGACATTTTATTATGAGTAAGAAAGATTAGTATGGTGAATCCATACCTTTGAGGGATTAAATGTCCACAGATCCTTTTTCCTTTAGTTCCATTTCATTTAAGGCTCTTTTTAGTGCAATGGTCTTCAATGGCATCCTCTAAATCCTCCACAAGCAAATTGTGCAAGTGACGACAAAGATTCAAATTGGGAATTACTTTGTATGAGAAGAAAATATATATAATATTCAAACTCTATGCAAAATATTGATAAACATACTATATTCATCATTCAAAGTCCTCCACCCCATGTGAAGGAGGAATTTTTAATAGCCTTTTGATCCTTTCTAGTTTTTCAACATGAATAATAGGTCCACATGCTAGAGATTCATTGAAATATTTGTGCTTTAGGACATCACAAGTGATCAACTTTAACAAAATTAACCTAGGAGCATGTTGTGATAAAGTTGATAAACCTATATAAGAAAAACAATACTGAAAAAATCTAAAACACAAGAATTAACAATGGCTCACACACGGTATATAGAGATTTACCCTGAAAACCCTTAACCAAGAAAACTTGCCTACCTAAGAGTTTCTACCCTTTATCTCTTTGTAATATGTTTCCTATTTGAAATACAATAATACAACATACAAAACCCTAATCCATTAACCCATATTATATTACAAACCTAACTTCGTTAACCTGAATTAGTTTACAATGGACCAAAAAAGCTCAAAACAAACAAAAAATGGACCCAAAATTTTCTTTTCAGGGTTTTGTCCCCATTCCCCATCAAACCCCCTTTTCTTAGGGAATACTTGTCCAAGATAATCAACCAATCCCCCATTGACATTCATGTACTTATTGTTTGTATTCTTATTCTTATTCTTAGCAAGTATTATTATGTTAAAGTTACATCATGAGTCATTATCCAAGTCAATCTCGTGTGTCAAGATTGAGCCTCGTTTGTCGAGGTAGTTCCTTATAGGAGCCTGAGTTGGAATCAGGAAACTTGGAGAAGAGAAGAATATTGGGTTGGAATCAAGAATGAATAAGCCTCATGTGTTGAGGTAAGTGCTTTGTATGTCAAAGTGATGGTGTTGTACAATCTTGTTTGTCAAGACTAAGGTATTTTATGTCAAGACAGATCCTCATGTGTTGAGGTAATGCTTTGCATGCCGAAGCATGAATGGTGTGTGATGTACTACTAACCATGGTTGAGCTATTAAGTCTCCTCTAGAGACTGGACACCTCTATAGCGAATTACTTTAGCATATGACCACTTGGAACGATAGTACAATAAAATGATCACATCATTGGAAAAATCTCCTTAGCATATTTGATATGATAGATAAATCAAAGTTGGCACATGTGGACCATGCAAATAATACAAGAGATAAAGATAAGATGTGATAAGATAAGAGAGAACTCGATTTGCTCACTTCAGTAATGATAAATACTTTAGTTAAATAAGAAAAAACTCAAATTGTTAAACTTCATTGATGTTAACAAGAAAGACTTTAGTTAATTAAAGCAAAAATCAAATTGTTCACTTTAGTGATGTTATCAAGAAGGAATTCAGTTAAAAGAGTTAACTAAGTGTTAATAAAGAAAATCTAGTTAACTAAAGTGTTTTGCATGTCAACACTTAAGTTGAACTAAAATACATCACTTGAGTTGCAACACTTGAGTTATGACACTTGCGTGATTTCACTTGAGTTACGACACTTGAGTTGCAACACTTGAGTTACGACACTTGTGCGATGACACTTGAGTTAGCCACCTAATTAAGTGATCTAGCATCTAGATCAAGGGGGAGTTCATCCTAGAGTCGGAAGATAAAAGTAGAAGCGAAAGCAAGAGAAGTATGGTATATATATGTTATGAATGATTGATTAATTCAATGTGAGAGCTAATTCTCTTCACTCTTGAAGGAAATTCACTTTCTTTGTGCATGTGACCAAAATCAGTGAATTTGTTTTGTGCAGGATATTATTATGAGGCTTCCATCTTCTCTCTTGCTATGTGATTGCACCAAGTGTGCTTGGTATTTCTCTCTGACAATGCACCAGGGGTGCTTGATGTAATCTACTCATTGTAAAGACATTCTCTGCTATCTATAAATATTCTAAGGAAGATTTTGCCGGGTTCTTCTTCCTCAAGTACTATAGGATTTCCCGAGGGTAAATACCGTGTCTCATGTGAATGCTTATGCTTTTGATTATTAATTGATTTCAAGTAATACTATATTATGCATTAAGATGGAAAATTAACATATTATTTTGGAATTTATTTGGTATCTACTTATGACTCAATAATGTCTTCAGAAGAATAATATATTTATTTTTCTCAATAAAAACAAATTGATAGTCATTTCCGTAGATATTTTAAGTGAGATTTTGGTAGACAATATTAGAGAGGTTACCTTAGATACATTTTTGGGGATGCTTTTACCAACCCTATAATATCCAATATTTAGACCATTGGTTGCAAAATCAATCAGTTTGATGTTGAGGTAGTGATAGGCATCAAATTTTTTTAGGTGGTCAATCACCCAAAATATTATAGTTAATATAGACAAATATTCCCATGCATTTATCAATGAAAATTAATCACATGAGTAATCATGAGGGTGGGGACATTTTGTGACAGAGGCCAACTGTTTCATGAAAGTTCAAGTTAAAAGGATTCCTTATATATAGTTCCTAGAAAGATGCAAAAATGTACCATTCTTCATTATTTTTGTCCACTCCTTGTGTTGGAGAATCTCATGCTTTGGAATGTAAACTTTGGTTTCTAGCCTTGGTGATAAGTTGTTGGATCTATTGGTTGTAGAGCCTGATCTTCTTAATTCAGAGATGTTTTTTCAGCCAAGTTTGTACACCAGTTTTATATGATATGCAGGTGCATTGTACACTCATCCCGATGGGGGGGTGTCGAGGGGCATCTCCCCCCCACGACGGTAAGAAATTTAATGGGTTGTTTTGTTGGCCAACAGTTTACGGGCCCATGGTATTGGGTACCATGTAGTATTTTCTCATGGTAATTCCCTTTAAAAGGAATACATTGTAATACGACTGTGTAATGTATTGTAGCATTGTAAATATCTATGTGATTATGTAAGAGAGAATGAAAGAGATTGAAGAGGAAGTTGCAGCATATGTGTTGCAGGTTGTACCCCTTCATTTGTTGGATGGTATAATAATAAAAGGACTGGTAATTTCTCCGTGGACGTAGCCCAGATTGGGTGAACCACGTTATATTGGTGATTAGGATTAATGCGGGAGCGCAACAGAATACAAACATACCCATAAAAACAAAGATGGGGCAGAAATAACACTTCATTTCATTAATCCATGAACTGAAACTTGTTTACATATAGGGTGGAAATAAAATAGCTAGAGTGTTGGTAGCTTATCTCTAAGAAGAAATGTGGCGGCTACATGCCTCTGAACTCTGTGTTACAATGAGGCTTGAAGGCCTATATAATATTGAGAAACAATGGAAACCCTACACATCCAGAAACCTAACCCTAGGAGGTCAAACGCCAGAATATGGGCCCCGTTGGGTAACACTGTACATCAATTTCCTAGGGTCGTTACTTTGGGATGCTACCTCCGTTTGATATGCATGATACATCGTTAAAAAGATCTATTCAAGGACTACATCCATAAACGGAACATATCGAGTCTAAAACGAACTAATATCGAGTCCAAAATTGACTCATATTTATCGGACCATTCGATATAGAAAAAACGTCATTTAGGGCCTCAAAACATCTCCGGAAGTTTAGGACCCGAAAACTGCCAAAAATAGTAAATTGTGCTACAATTAAGGAAACTTAAAAACTGAAGAAACAATGGTGAGGGTTCAAGTGGAATAGTTGGGTGGCCACCAATATCCTCCTGGATCAATTGGTGTCTCTCCTGTGATGTGTTTATGTGATTTATATTTGCATCTTGTTTATTGTTATTTCTATGTGATAATGTTTTTCTAACAATTGGTATCAGAGCCAAAGGTCTATTTGGCATATAAACTTGCAGGAAAGAAGGGTTCCTGATTCAAGTGGGAGCAATGGCGGAAGAAGGAAAGTTTAAGGTCCATAAATTTAATGGCCAAAACTACCATTTATGGAAGATGCAAATGGAGAAATATATGTATCAGAAGGATCTATTCCTGCCGTTGAGAGGAAAACAAAAACTATCGGCAACTATGAAGGACAAAGAATGAGAGGTTCTTGATAGAAAGGCACTGGGAACAATACGACTATGCCTGGCTTCGTCAGTTTCTTTCAATATCTCAAAAGAAAAGACAACGGAGGGTCTGATGAGCGCATTGGGTAATATTTATGAAGAACTCTCGGCCTCCAACAACGTATTTATAATGAAGCATTTATTTAATACGAAGATGTCAGAAGGTGGATCTGTTGTTGATCATTTAAATGAATTTAATACAATTACAAATTAGCTAAGTTATGTAAAAGTGAACTTTGATGATTAGGTTATGGCTCTTCTAATCTTGTGTTCATTGCTAGAATGATGGAACAGCTTGGTCATGGCTATAAGTAACTCTATCTCTGGTTCAAACACTTTGAAATTTGATGATGTTGTTGTTGTTATTCTTTGCGATGAAATGCGAAGAAAAAGCACAGGTGAGACATCAGGTAATGCATTGACCATGGAGAGCAGGGAAAGACAAAGGAGAGAGGAAAGAGCTCAAGTAATCACAACAATTCCAGGAAGGGTAGATCCAAGTCCAGAATGAGAAAGATAAAGTGATGGAACTGTGTGTTATAGGTCAAATCTGCACTTCTATGTCCGTGATCACCTTGAGTTGTCGATCACACAAAAGGAAAACTTGGATTGAAGAGCATGATGACCTCAAATGAGACTTTGACCTGATTCACCTCCCTGCAAGCTGACAAAACCCTAAAAAACATCATATTTTGGCATGGGCACTACTCTATTTGAGAAAACTAGCACATATGTACTAATCCACAATGCAATAGTAGCGCACACCTCCTCTTGGGCGCTACTCCACTTCACTAAACTAGCGCACAACATCTAAAAAGTGGCAAACGCTAGTTGTAAAACACTGTAGTTGCGCCCTGTGCGCTACTCCATTGTGAAATAGTAGCGCACATCTTAAAATATGATCAAAAAAATATTAATTTGGCGAATGGGGATTAGTTGTAGTTTGTTTCCCAACTTCCCCTACAACGATCGCTCGACCTGAACTACCTAACTTGTCCTATAAATACAAGGAGGATTCAATAGAGGGTTTAGACAGACATAGAAAGACATGAGAGCCATAGAGAGACTCTTTTATATGAAAATCTTGTATTGAAGGAGGTTATGCTGGAAGAACTTTGAAATTAGAGAGGAGTAGGAGCCTAGGATCAAGTTGCATGAGCATGCTGCAAAGTCAGGTATACTTTGTATCATTCATCTATTTTTGACAATAAAAGGTTGAAACATCTTTCTCATCCCAAATCAAATGCTTAATGGACTATGTGTTTGTTTGGATCATGTTGGTTAATGCTTGATGTTTGAATTACTTTTTAATTCCATCATTATTATATTGGCTAAGATACGTTGAGAAAGGTCTTTGTGTTGCAGGTTTATCAAACGGGAGATTGAGTTGAGGATCGAGCGCAAGGTTGGAAAAAAGCTAGGATCAAACTTCATTCACAAGGTATGTCCTCAAGGTCTCTAATCTATTTCCATTTATAAATGCTTATGTAATGCAATTCGTATGTTTACCTGTCACCCCCTTATGTTGATAGTGTCTATTTCCTCACTATAGGGTAGTATTTCCCGCCAACAGACTGGCGACTCCACTGGGGAGATTGTTTTTTCTGCTCTAGGAAACCCTTCTTTAATTGTCTTTCCAGTACCTCTTAACCCCTTTTAATCTTATGCGAAGCCCTGTAGGTTGTCCCTACCAGCTTCCCTTTGCTTGACTCTGTCTTTTTGCACCTCTGCAAGGTTAAATTTTAACTCTTTAAGACCTGTGTGCTACCCTATTGTACATACAATAGCGCCCATGCGCTAGTTTTCCTGTGTACAGTAGCGCCCATATCCCCAAATGCGCTAGTTTTCCTACTGCACAGTAGGGCACATTCCTGTAGCTCTCTGTTTGAGTTAGGGTTGAGTTTTCTGCTTGTTTGGGTGAGTTTTTAACTTTGTTTTTGGCCTTCTTGACTGGTCTTTGAGGTCTGTAACCCTTCTTTGAGTCTCATTAGCCTTTTTTGAGTCCTTTAGGTCATCTTTTGGTCACTTGACTACTTTTGAAGTGTTTGGTTCATTTGTAACTCTTTTTGGAGATTGGGCATTGTTCCTTAGTGAACATAGTTACTCATTCCATACCCTGATAGTGTGTTGCTAAGTTACAAACCTTTGCACTTAGAATTTGTTGTTTGTTGCAACACTTGTATGCTCTTTAGGTATCTCATCCTTTGTTTTAGGGTTTGATCCATCTTTTGGAGCCTTTGGGGTGTCTTCCAAAACTTTTTGAGTCCCAACATTTCTTGACTTCGCTGTCTTCTCCAGTATCAAGTGAGTTTGAAGTGCTTTAGCTTACTTCATCTTTCAGTCTTTGTGTTAGTAAGGTTGTCTATAGTTTGCTTTCCTACCTATTGATTGGCATAGTGGTCTTGTTAAGGTTTGGTTCTTTGGAGCATTCTTTCAAGTTTGATTTCCAGTCCTAAGCATCTTTCCCTTTTGTTTTCTTCCCGCTTTGTTTCCAAGTTTGAGAAGTTTTTCTTTTGAAAAAACTTGTAGGAAAAGTCTTTGTCGAACCATTGTTTTGACAGTTGTTAACTTTAGAGTCATCTTGCCATTACTTACACATCTCTTATAGGTATTATTTGCTTCCACTTTCAAGTTCCTTTTTGTTCATATATAACAGAAAAGAAAAATAAGTTTGATTGTTTATAATAGTAAGGCTTGTAATCTTTGCAAAATAGCATAGTTTATTTTGTTAAGAATTAGAAAAGAAAACAAAAAGAAAGCTTTGTTTAGGTTTGCTTACTCTTTACTTTGGAAATAATATTAAACGAAAAATAAAAATCCCTTTCGTTGTTGAAAGTTGTTTCATTTCATGCACTTTACTTTCTATTGCAACCACATCACACAATGCACTACCCCATTGAGTAAAAAGTAACCTTAAAAAGAATCTTAATAAAATCAATTAGAAACGATTTTCTTTCTAGGGATACACGACACCAAAAAGTCTAGGCTAGAGTTTCGAGCTTAAAACACCTTTAACTGCTCGAAGCTTGTTTCATTACTCAAAAATCATAGTGCAACTGTCATATAAGTAAACCCATATATATCAAATATTCCTAGGAAACTCTACTGAAACCAGAGCTAAGCACGAGGCCGTGGAAGATCAGAATCGTTGAGGATACCTCCCTCACGTTACTTTTGACCATAAACCAGGGTCGATTTGCGTACGAGGATCCATCTGGATTTCAGGCTTAGTTACCCTGCCCACACATTTTGATGAGGCTGACGACTATCCCCCCAGGATATTTTGTATGTATGGTAGCCTTAGTATCTGACCATAGGATCATACACAAGTGACAGCGGAGGGTATATCTGCTGTACCTAGGACAGACATGGGAGGAAGTCCCTTGCAAGTCTTTGGTAGGGCGGTTGAGTGATTCTAGCTCTTGCACCCTTAGTCATTGTATTGTAGACCCCGGGTAACTGTTCTTCATCCTTCGTTGATCTGTTCTGGGCCCTCATCATCCCAGACTTTTCTCTGGAAGGCATATTGTTTGACTGGTTTGAATACTTAGGATTTGTTTAGTGGTGTGTTGTTTGCCCCCTAGTCTTAGTGGCCACTAGGGTTTTGCTTAGTTTTTATTTTTATATATAATCATGGAAGACCAACAACTTCGTAGGTATAGAAGGTTACAAAACCTTCTCCCACTTAGAGTGGAACCACTACCACCACCCGGACGATAGAGGGTAGACTCCATTGTTCCTTTGGAAACTACTGATGAAATAGAGGTTCCTGAAGAACCACAACCTGCAACAGAAATACTTGAAATAGATGTTCCTGAGGAACCACAACCTGGGACTCCAGATCAGCAAACTTTTAGTACAGTCAAGATTGAGGATCTCACTTCTAGTGAGTTTAGTACTCCGTTTAATCCTCCCCTGTCTAATCTTAACAATCTACTTCTATTACCTGTTGGTTTCCAGCAACCTGATTATAGTGCATATTTGTTCACACCTGGGCATTTTATGACTAATACAGGAGGCGAACAAGGAGTTCCACAAACTCCCACAATAGGTATGAACACAAATACTGTAAATCCTCCTCCCACTGCTACTCCGAGTTTGGCACAGCCAACTTTTGTTTCGACTTCGTCCTTCAGCTTTAATTTCGGTACCTTAGGCATGCCGAGTTCAACAACTATGGCATCTACCTCTACACCTACTTTTGGACCCAGTAGTACAGTGAATCTTGTTCCACCTCCTGCAACTCAATAGCCATATCCTATACCTAGCACTTGGATTTCCACACCAAATGTAGGGCCAAAAGCCTCTGCAACTACACCCATCATGAGTACCATGACCGCATCGTCCACCACGATTACCCCTGGTTTTAATACCTTTGCAGGTTACAATACCAATCAAGGTAGTGTACCTGTAGGAAACACCCCTTTTTCTTTATTTTCTAGAGGAGGGGGTAGCATCCTTAATCAACAATACGGCGGGGCTAACACCCAGCCTCAGTGGACAAACGTTTAGAGTACTAACCCACTTTCATTTGGATGGGGGAATTTTAACAACACTTTCACACAACAGCAAGTGGTTGGGGGAAACCCCTACCAACAAGTGGCCGGGGGCAACCCCTACTAGCAAATGGCGGGGGGAAATCCCACCCAGCAAGTGGCTGGGGGAAATCCATACCAACAAGTCGTTGGGGGAAACCCCTACCAACAGATGGCCGAGGGAAACCCCTACCAATAGTTTACGGGTCAAACTATGGGTGGTTCCCCCTTTATGACCCCAGCTTATCAAATGCCATCTTGTAGACCTCGTTTACCATTTCTGGCAACTTTGAATTTCCCAGACCTTTCCAAGTTAACAAATTATCCGGTATGCCATAACGCGACTTGGCCACCAGTTCCTACTAAGTTACCTTCGGACATTCCAAAATTCGAAAGCAAAACCAGTGAAGACCCTGGTGATCATGTCACCACTTTCCATATATGGTGTTCTTTGAACTCATAGAACGAAGTTTCTGTTAGGTTGAGACTTTTCCAAAGAACCTTAACCAGTGCTGTGGCTAAATGGTACATATAGTTACCTACGGCTATGTTTTTTAACTTTTGGGATCTCGCAACTGTTTTTCTAAACCACTTCCAGCTTCCTATTTGGTACGATGCCAAAACAGATCTTTTGTCTACATTTAGACAAAAGAAGGCCACTCACTTATCTGATCACATTCAGGAGTGGCGAAGACGAAAGAGGCTCATTAAATCCAATATACCTCCAGAATTCCTTCTCGAGTGGTATGTGAAATCATTCCTTCCTTACATTTCTAAGGAAGTAGCTACTTCTAGAGTGTCTACAGAGGAAGAAGACATCTTACAGACCCAGCAGCTAGACCTTGTCTATGCACAGTCTAGGCTACTTTATGATATTATACCAGACGCACCGCAATCAAACATTGATCTTGGTAGATCTAAACCTAGACCACATTCTAACGGCATAGTGGGTTTAGTAGATTCTGCAGCTTTCGAAGCATTGTCCAAGCAGGTTCATGCCTTATCCGTCAAACAATCGATTGCAGAAGTAACCTCCGTCACAACCTCTCCTTCTACTTTTGAATCTGTGAACCAGGTTCAGAACAATCAAAAGGGCCCTCGGCAGCCCAACAACAAAAAGAAGGGCAAGAAAAAAGAAGGGAACCAGCAAAAGCCCAAGAATAAAGAGAATGCCGAGGAGGGTAATAAATAAAAGAAGAAGGTTAAGTTCCCTTATAAGCTTTGCAAGCAAGATCACCTCACTCACCAATGCCCTCTACTCAAAGAAGCCTAGAAGCTGCTTCAAGAAAAGAAACCTTCCATACTTAAAGATCCATTTCCTAAAGGGCAGGGTTCAGATTCTGGCACCTCCAAAGCTGGGGGCACCACTCAAGCTTCAGTTGATCAAACTTTCATTAATATTGTTAGCGTGGATGCACTTTTGCAAACGCAAGCAAGAAATTATACCCCAGATGTGCAGAACAAGGACAAAGAGATTCCTGAATCTTCCATTCCCCTCCACATCCCAGTGGATCCGCTGCCAAAGATCCCGAAAGGTGTCTTGAAACGGGCCTCACATAATCCCAACACTCGGGTTGCTTCCAACTACAATGTGGTTGAAGATCTAGCCTAGACCCCTTGTGCTATGTCCACCTTAGAAGTTTTGCAAAGTTGTCTATTACAACGAAACACACTTTTGGCAGCGATTGGAAGTATGGAATCATCTAACATGACTACGCGTTTTGATATGTCTGATATCAAATATCCGTTGTCGTACCACGTTGCCCTACAGATTGAAGTGGTCCATGGTCCTATGACCATTAGATGGGTTGTCATAGATGAGGGCGCATCGACATGCGTGATGTCCATTTCTTGCTGGAAAGATTTAGGCTCTCCCGAGTTAGCCCCCTCTAACACGCTGCTTACTGCCTTCGATGGCAGGACTTTCCGTCCACACGGAGTTCTACCATCGTTTGAAATTACACTTGCCGGTAAGACAGTTGCTGTAGAGATTGAAGTTATGGACGCTCCGCTTGATTAAAATATGTTATTAGGCAAGAGCTGGACATATGCCATGCAAGCCATTGCATCAGCAGTTTTCTGAGTTGTTATGTTCCCTCACAAAGGAAAGATTGTCACGGTCGATCAACTTTCGTTCTCTCGGCAAAACAACCAGACTTCATCGAATACCACTATTCCTTTAGTTGATCAATTTGCCCCATTAAACGAGAGTTTAGGAGCAAGGCTTTACGGGTCATTAATAGGCACTTTTGACCTACCCTCCCCTGTTCTTTTCATGCATTCTGATGTAGGTACTTCTACTAAAACTTTCATGGTTGGTCGTAGGACTGATCCGTGGATCCTTCCTACTATATCAAATCCTTCAATGCCTTTAACCATTGCAGAGATAGCATACATGGAAGCACAGCATGCTGCAATGGAACATATCGTGACTCCGCCAGTCTCTGCTGAGTCGGATATGGATTATGCTCCTGCATGGTCATTGAATTCTACCCACTCTTTCGACTGTTTAGACACGGTCTTACCGTCTGACGAAGCCATTTTGGAAGCCATGATGGGCCTAGACCATCCATGGGAACATATGCATCACAGGTCTTATCTGCTTCCAAACCTAGACAGGATAGAGAGAGGAGAATTCTCTATGAGACCCGGTGGATTTGTTGATTTGTCATCTTGTCCTTCTACTTCAAGAGTTGTTTACGCTGAAGGGAATATGGATAATATATCGAGGACAATCCCGATTAACATTTCCACCAAACCCGGGGTCATGGAAAACATTTTTATTGGTGCAGACTGTTCTCCAGAAGAGATCGCTCTGTATACCAAGCTTTTTAAAGAATTTCGCAACAATTTTTCCTGGTCTTATGAGGAGATGCCAGGTATCGATCCAGCCATCATTGAGCATGTCATCACTACATATCCTAATGCAAAACATGTGAGACAGAAGCTCCGTCCTGTGAATCCTCGAAAAGCGGCCGCCATTAAGGTGGAAGTTGAAAAAGTTGCTTAGAGCCGGATTTATCTACCCAATTGACATGACGGAATAAGTTTCAAACCCCGTTCTAGTTGATAAAAAGCAAGGTACCATTTGAGTTTGTACTGACTTCCGGGACTTGAATAAATCTTGTCCGAAAGATAACTATCCCACACCATTTATCGATCAGATCATAGATGCATGTGCGGGACATGAGATGTTTTCTTTCATGGATGGATTTTCGGGATATAACCAAATCCAAAACAAACCCGAAGATCAACACAAAACAGCTTTCATTTTCCCGTGGGGAACCTTTGCGTATTGGAAGATACCATTTGGCTTAAAGAATGCTGGAGCTACGTTCCAGCGAGCTATGAATTTTGCTTTTCGCGATATCAAACACATAGTTGAACCTTACTTGGATGACCTCCCAGCACGATCTCGAAAGAGACAGGATCATCCATCCCATTTGAGACTTGTGTTTGAAAGATGCAGACAATATAAGATTCGTTTGAATCCTAATAAGTGTGTATTCTGCGTTGAGTCGGGATGTTTACTGGGTTTTATTGTATCCATTTGTGGTATAAGGGTCGACCCATTAAACATTGAGGCGATTGTAAATCTGCCTCCTCCTCGTACCTTGCGACAACTCCAAAGTCTGCAAGGCATGTCTAACTTCTTGTGACACTTTATCATAAACTATGCTAAGATCACAAAAGTTTTTATGAGACTACTTAAACAAGATACCTACTTCGTGTGGGATGAGGCTTCTCAAGCATCGTTTGAGGCCTTGAAAAAGGAACTACTTTCAGCCCCCTTGTTGAGCCCGCTGGACTATGCAAAAGATTTTCTTTTATATCTGGCTGCGTCTCTTAATACAATTGGCATAGTACTAGTTCAGGAGGATGACACGCTCCAAGAGCATGTTGTTTACTATCTTTCTCACGCATTGATAGCCCCTAAGGTTAAATATTCGCATGTTGAGAAGTTAGCACTTGCTGCGGTCTATGCGGTACAGAGGCTTCATCATTACATACTTTTACGAACAACTACTGTGATAGCAGAAGTCAATCCTTTTCAGTATGTTCTCACTCGACGCATCATCGATGGGAAGTACAATAAATGGATTGTAATCTTACAAGAGTTCGATTTGGTCTTTCAATCGGCCAAGTCGAAGAAATCACTAGTGTTCGCTAAGTTAATCTCAGATTTTTCGAGTGACTTAGAGCATATCAAGGAAGAATCATGATTCCCGGATGAACATATCTTCCTTATTCCTCCTCTGACCCATGGTACGGGGATATCTTAGTATATCTCGAGACTTTGAGGTGTCCTACCACTTTTTCTAGAGAAGAACGACGCAAACTAAAAAGTCATGCGAAAAACTATCTCATCATCTCTGACACTTTGTACAGACGTGGGATAGATTCCATCTTACGACGTTGTTTGACTTTGGAAGAAGCAGAATCAGTATTGAATGATGCCCACAGTGGAGCTTGTGGGGGTCATATTTATGGGTTGGAAACAACCCAGAAAATAATGCGTGCCGAGTATTTTTGGCCCACAATCTTTAAAGATTGTGTGGAATCCGTGAAACGCTGCCGTCCGTGTCAGTTTTTCACTAGGAAAATGAGAGCACACCCAGCTCCTCTTCATCCTGTGATTACAGCAAGTCCCTTCACAAAATGGAGGGTTGATTATATGACTTTCAATCTAGTTTTAGTTGGAGGACATCATTATATCATCGTTGTCGTTGACTACTTCACCAAGTGGGCCGAGGAAATGCCTACTGTCAAGGTAGATGGAGAAACTGCCGCTTATTTTGTATTTAATTAGATTATTGCAAGGTTCGGCATACCCAAAGAGATTGTGACTGATCACGGCAGTCATTTCCAAAATAGCATGATGACTGATCTATACACAATGTTAGGTTTTCGGCAAGAACATTCGTCTTCATATTATCCACAGGCAAATGGACAAGTCGAGGCAGTTAACAAAACTTTAAAGGTAATACTGCAAAGAACTATCAATGCCAGTCGAAATAACTGGCACATCATGCTATACCGTGCTCTTTGGGCCTACTGAGCGAATGTAAAGATTGCTACCGGTTTCTCTCCTTTTCATCTTGTGCATGGGATAGAAGCAGTCATTCCGATTGAATGCGAGATTCCTTCGTTAAAACTGGTTGTTCAATTTCTACTGGATACTTCAGCATTGGAAGAACGTTTGTTGCATTTAGAGCATCTAGATGAGTAGTGCCGCGACGTGCTCACAGCAAACGAAGTTCACAAGAAACAAGTCAAAGGACAATATGACAAGTCTATCAAACCTAGGGTGTTCCTTGAAGGAGATCTTGTTCTACTGTGGGATCAGGACAAGGAACCTCCAGGACTTGGCAAGTTCAAGTCCATGTGACTCGGGCCTTACATAATTTCCAAAGTACTGAAGAAGGGTGCTTACGAGCTACTAGACTACGAGGGTAATAAGTTGCCTGAGCCTAGAAATGGGCTCTACCTGAAGAAGTACTACGCCTAGGCAGTTGTGCTTTTTCTTGTAACATAGCTGTATATTTTGTAGAGCTAGTTTTTTCTTGTGTTTGATTAGTTAACCTTATGTGTATCTTCATTTCGTGTATCAGATGTCGACTAAACATTTCTTAGGATTTGTTGATGGTGCCAGTCGCCACACCCGACAGTTGGCTTCAGCAGCTTGGGTCATTTACTCACCAGTTGGCCAACTGGTCTCGTCGAGGGGGGTTGTTTGGGTCCCACTATGAACAATGTAGCTTAGTACAGTGCAGTTATGGAACTTCTCCGAGATGCCCTTGTTCACAGCATTTCACATTTGGAGGTAAGACTTGATTCGCAACTAGTTGTATTTCAGTTAACGGGTGTTTACCAGATTACAGATCCTGTTTTGCTACGATAGTTTTTGCGAGTTAGATTATTGGAAAGACAGTTTGATTCTATTATATATCAACACATTCCAAGAATTTTAAATGCATTAGCTGATTTATTTGCAAATTATGTCTTAGATTGGCATTTGTATCATACACTTCCATAAACAGCATTTCACACATGAATTTCAAACACATACACATGTAAATAACTAATACTGTATATATATCCGATATTGTATAAAAAAATATGAGTTTTGGATCACAAGTCTATCACAAGTCATGTCATAAAGTACACAACTGGGCTCGGTGGCCTCAAAAATATACATAAAGTATCCATCTCTTATGGAGAAGGAGGGGCCTCATCATCATCTACTGCATCCCGATAACATATGACTAGCCTAGCTATCTTCTGCAGCACCCTAAGCCATGCTGGGGGCACCCCAACTACATCTTCCTGCATATCAATAGGTATCTGATCCATGCAGCATGCAGGAACATCATGAGTCAACTGACTCACTTTCCTCTCTATGGTCCCTAACATAGCATCAGCTGCAACAACATCAGCTGGCCTCACGAAGATAGTAGGATGTCCCTTGGGATGGATAGGCCCAATATCTGCATATGACACTTGTTTAGTACTTCAAAATTCGTTCATAAAAATCAAATACTTGAAAGTTTGAAAAAAAAAATCTCAAAATAAAAACATACCAATAGCTCCCTAGGCTCCACCTGGAGGAAGCTCCAGCTCTGGATCATGGCCAAAGTCCAATACAGCATACGGAAACTGCTCGAATGCCGGCACCTGCCTCTCCCACCACCCCCAGAAATCATCAGTATGATAACAAAAATGGCATTCACCACCACCCTGGCAAAGAATGCTAGTGTATCCAAAGTTCTTCATACTTCCGGATTTGCAACCCATGAGTTTTGAAGCTTCATATTTGCCAATAAACCAGTGCACCAATCGTACACATGTCCCCGCAAGCATCTAACACCAATATGCATGGAATGCCTCGAAGCTAGGTGTTGTGTGGCACTCCCTGCCATCCAGTTTATCATACTCACAATAACCTTTAGAGGGAGGCTTTCAATAGTAGAAACCAGGATTTGACTTCCTGATTTCTCAGCTCCAGTGACACAGTATGCATTTAGATATTCTTGCACCGATGTTTCACCCACATTGCGAGAAGATACCTTCAAGTTTACTGCATCTCCCCTCCTGGTGTTAATATTTAATATGCTAAGACTGAAAATAGCAGCATTACATTCCATTTCACAATAATAGCATATACAGGATCACTGAAGAAACAACAAGCATAGCATAAACACAAGAGACACAGATTTATCCTGGGAAACCCTCATGGGGTAGAAAACCCAGTAAAGCTTCCTCAATATAGATGACCAGCAATACACAAAGATGCAAACCAAAGATATGATCTCCTTCTCCACCATAGCAGACCTCTCCTCCACAAGTGCGCCTTTCTCAAGTGAGTGTGTGTGTCAAATGAGGAACACACATCCTCTATTTATACACTACTCTGACATATCTTTTACACAAGTACACGTAGGCTCGTATTTAACCAATGGGTTAAATACCCCACTACAACTGATTGGGCCGACCCCTCTAGGGTGGTCTAATAACCCTTTGACCCACATGACACATACAGGGCCGACCCCCACTAGGGAAGTCTAATAACCCGAGTTACCACATTCCGACGGAGGAATAAACATCTCTGGATATACAATAAGATCTTCACGGAGGAATGAAACATCTCCGGAATAATAAAGTACAAATATAATATTCTTTAAAGTTACAATATCTCAACACTCCCCCTTAACGAGAAGGATATTATAACAGCATCTGCACGAGCAAGGAGTCATCAACATCATACATGATACATCTATAAATCATTGGAAGCTTTCTCAACATCATCAGTAACTCAAGCAGTTACTGGAACATCTTCAATACTGGAACATTGACATCTTCAGTATTGAGTCTTTATCTTCTGTAGCACTTGAACAGCTACAACAATATCATCATCTGGATCCTCACGATTATAGTCATGACACGATCATCATCATCGTCATCTCACGATCATCAGCATCGTCATCACACGATCATCAGCATCGTCATCTCACGATCATCAGCATTGTCATCTCACGATCATCAGCATCGTCATCACACGATCATCAGCATCGTCATCACACGATCATCAGCATCGTCATCACACGATCATCAGCATTGTCATCTCACTATCATCAGCATCGTCATCTCATGATCATCAGCATCGTCATCACACGATCATCAGCATCGTCATCACACGATCATCAGCATCGTCATCTAGATCATCACGATCAACAGCATCGTCATCTATATCATCACAATCAGCAGCATCGTCATCTAGATCATCACGATCAACAACATCATCAATACAAGTATAAATATCATTAATACAAGTATCCTCATCAATACAAGTATACACATCATCAATACAAGTATCCTCATCAATACAAGTATACACATCATCAATACAAGTATCCTCATCAATACAAGTATACACATCATCAATACAAGTATCCTCATCAATACAAGTATACACATCATCAATACAAGTATCCTCATCAATACAAGTATACATATCATCAATACAAGTATCCTCATCAATACAAGTATACACAATAGCAGCATACCCTGCAACACACAAGATCCAATTACGGGATGATCAATCCCTCTCACTTTAGGACATAGGTCCAAGGATGATACAATCCTGATCCACTTACGGGATGATCAGTCCCTCTTGGTTTAAGACAACTCTCATGTCCATGGATGATGCAATCCAGATCAACTTACAGGATGATCAATCCTTATCACTTTAAGACACCTCACCATGTCTAGGGATGAGGCAATCCCAATCTATTTACTGGATGATTAGTCCTTATCACTTTAAGACATCTCACCATGTCGAGGCAATCCCAATCTATTTACAGGATGATTAGTCCTTATCACTTTAAGACATCTCACCATGTCTAGGGACGAGGCAATCCCAACCTATTTACAGGATGATTAGTCCTTATCACTTTAAGACATCTCACCATGTCTAGGGACGAGGCAATCCCAATCTATTTACAGGATGATTAGTCCTTATCAGTTTAAGACATCTCACCATGTCTAGGGACGAGGCAATCCCAACCTATTTACAGGATGATTAGTCCTTATCACTTTAAGACATCTCACCATGTCTAGGGATGAGGCAATCCCAATCTATTTACAGGATGATTAGTCCTTATCAGTTTAAGACATCTCACCATGTCTAGGGATGAGGCAATCCCAATCTATTTACAGGATGATTAGTCCACTCAATCTCATTTAGGACTATCCTTCCTTTCAAAATTACTGGATTTACTGTCCAAAAATGATTTAATCCACTCAATTCATTTAGGACTATCCTTCCTTTCGGAATTACTGGATTTACTATCCAAGGATGATTTAATCCACTCAATTCATTTAGAACTATCCTTCCTTTCGGAATTACTGGATTTACTATCCAAGGATGATTTAATCCACTCAATTCATTTAGGACTATCCTTCCTTTCGAAATTACTGGATTTACTGTCCAAGGATGATTTAATCCACTCAATTCATTTAGGACTATCCTTCCTTTCGAAATTACTGGATTTACTGTCCAAGGATGATTTAATCCACTCAATTCATTTAGGACTATCCTTCCTTTCGGAATTACTGGATTTACTGTCCAAGGATGATTTAATCCACTCAATTCATTTAGGACTATCCTTCCTTTCGGAATTACTAGATTTACTGTCCAAGGATGATTTAATCCACTCAATTCATTTAGGACTATCCTTCCTTTCGGAATTACTGGATTTACTGTCCAACGATGATTTAATCCACAACTGTACATTTAGGACCAACGTCCAAGGATGACTTAATCCTCAACCGTACATTTAGGACCTACGTCCAAGGATGACTTAATCCTCAACCGTACATTTAGGACCTACGTCCAAGGATGACTTAATCCTCTACCGTACATTTAGGACCACGTCCAAGGATGACTTAATCCTCAACCGTACATTTAGGACCTACGTCCAAGGATGACTTAATCCTCAACCGTACATTTAGGACCTACGTCCAAGGATGACTTAATCCTCAACCGTACATTTAGGACCTACGTCCAAGGATGACTTAATCCTCAACCGTACATTTAGGACCACGTCCAAGGATGACTTAATCCTCAACCGTACATTTAGGACCTACGTCCAAGGATGACTTAATCCTCAACCGTACATTTAGGACCAACGTCCAAGGATGACTTAATCCTCAACCGTCCACCAAGGACTTCATTCTCGAAGACATACATCTACGGCTCTTCTTTCGGACTGAAGTCCAGGGATGATCCAATCCCCTCACATGTTCACCAAGAACTTCATTCTCGAAGACATACGTCTACGGCTCTTCTTTCGGACTAAAGTCCAGGGATGATCCAATCCCATCACATGTTCACCAAAAACTTCATTCTCGAAGACATACGTCTACGGCTCTTCTTTAGGACTGAAGTCCAGGGATGATCCAATCCCCTCACATGTTCACCAAGAACTTCATTCTCGAAGACATACGTCTACGGCTCTTCTTTCGGACTGAAGTCCAGGGATGATCCAATCCCATCACATGTTCACCAAAAACTTCATTCTCGAAGACATACGTCTACGGATCTTCTTTAGGACTGAAGTCCAGGGATGATCCAATCCCCTCACATGTTCACCAAGAACTTCATTCTCGAAGACATACGTCTACGGCTCTCTTGAGGATGATGCAATCCTATCATGTCCCCCAAGGACTTCATTCTCGAAGACATATGTCTACGGCTCTCTTTAGAACATATGTTCAAGGATGATGCAATCCCCTTGTCACCTTTGACCCTATCTAAGGACCATCCACCAACCTCTTTGTCGGCATCACTAATATAGGTATCCTCATTATCGACCTCACTGTCGATGTAGGCAATCTCATCATGAGTTATCACATCACTCCCCCTTTCGAGGAGGGTCCTTCTGAACTATATTAAGTTTGTCTCAGAAAACTTTACTTGAGGTAGAGGTTTGGTTAGTACATTGGATCGGTAGAGGTTTGGTTAGTACATTGTTACAAATTCAAACTTTTGGTTCCTTTCTGCACCATATCGTCTGTGTATAGAAACAATATTCAACCTTGTAGCAAAGGTTGAGATCCTCATCACCCATGGTGATCATTAAGCTCATCAATTGATTATCGATCCTGGGTACCCATATAGAACCTGATTCACACTTCTTCTTTAATTACACCATTAAGAGAATGGTCTTATCTAGCCACTTGGAGCAAACATCTTATCATGATTCTCACAAGCCTTCTATAGTGTGTTTGATTTGTAAATCCTTTTGTTTGAACATCCATTGCTTGTTCAGTGTTCATCATTCATCATGATCTTTCCTACAAATAAAAATTAAGTACATGATTAGTAATACTTCATAATCATCAAATCATATTGACATGATAACCTATTATGCATACAGATATCATTTACATAGTTATGTAACTATTTTGACCAATACTTTGGCACAACATTTTCCCATATCCTGTATGCATACAGTGGCTATCTAGATGCCTTCCATCTCTACCAGAACATACTATTGAGAGTGTGCACAGCTCTCAGCATGTCAGCAAAGAGGTTTCATTCTAGACAAGCAACAATGGAATGTTTGTCCAACTTACCAATCATATGCATATTAGTAGTATATTGTTCAATGCTCTATGAATGTTTACACTCAGCATGATATATTCTAGGAATACAAATATGCATACAAGCAATATCATTTACTATTTCAAATAACAACTCAAATACTTATATTTTATGTTTGTGTGGTTGCCTCCCGCTTGATCTTCTATATGTCTTTTGAACTTCTATTCATTTTGTACCACTGTGCATGCTCAAGTGTGCACTAGTGTCATCCTCATACACAGACATACATTCATTAGTATATTCTCAATATTATCAAAACATTCTAGTTCTAAATAATCTTTGAAAATGTATAGTCATGATTATAGATAATATTCAAGGTTTGAAGGAAGTCTTCTTTTACTTCTACATATTCTTGTTTGATCATAGTACTCTTCTGGTTAATTAGATCATCAAGATAAGAGACATAATATGCATAAACCCTTGATTACTAACTTTATGAATAAGCATAACCAATCATACCAAGTATACTTATATGAGGGATCCTAAGGTAAGATTCTAACTTGTCATAGGAAAACATACCTGGATTAGTATATCTACTTAGCTATGTACAACATACCTAAACAATCTCTTCAATGATTTAGAGATCCTGAGCTAGAACCTGCATGTCTCATAGGTTAAGCATAATATAACAAAGTCATACATACCTCGTAAGTAGAACAAAGATTACGGATGAGTCTTTGTCTTCATGTTGTCATGTTTTAAGGAGCTTGATTTGTCTTTTGTGATGTACCTGTATCTTGTTAGCAAACGACATCAACCTCATACAACACCATAATGCATTAGTACAATCATATAGCCCTAATCAATGAATGTCTTCGATCATTCACATGCATTCATACTATTACTAGGGTGATAAGACAATTCTAACATTAATCAAGATTGTACTAATAAATAACATGAAGACAAACACATTATGAACTTAATCAAGAATCAGATTTCAAGACATACCTGAACCTCAAGTCATACCTGTCGGGACTTCTTGTAGTCTTCTTATGTAAGGCCTTAGCCTCAACTCCCCCTGAAACTTGATCTAGGGCTTGATTAGGGTTTGCTAGAGAAACCCTAAAAATTCAATCTTTGACTTTCACACTTCCGAATGAATGGAAGGATGTGTCTTGTTGAGCTGATCAAACTAGCATACTTCAATTTTGAAATCTCCAAAAATTGACCCCTCAAAATTGCCTTTCAAACTTCTAGATATTCTTGACAGGATCCCGAACTAGGGTTTGATGAAGCCCACCCTTATGCTCAATAAAAAGGTTTGATCCAAGGCTCTAAACACTTATTTTTCTAAGGATCTTCCAGCCATGGATTCTGATTCCAAAAATTCTAACTTTCTCCGAAACCCTAAATTCCGGAAGCCATGAATAAAGGTGCTCCAAAAATAATTCTGTTTTGACAGAAATATGCACCTGATTGTTTCTGCTATAACTCTGAAATTTTTGCTCCACAGGGTCTGAAAACGTTTTCTGTAGTAGCTTGACCTGTCATCTTTCCATCCTAACAGGTCTGACCTCAATTGGATTTTCTAAGAGAGAGTTATGCCAAGTGTCGCAACGTGACCTGTTTATGAGATAAAACAGGAGAGCAAACTTGTACGGCATGCCACGTGTCACTGGTTCACCTTCGGCCTCTGAAAACATTTCCTGAGATAGTACAGTCTGTGTACTACCTGTCACTTTTTACGAAATTTTATTTGGAGCTTCCTAGCCCAAGTTATGACCTTTTTTCCAAGGTTACCTGATTTTGACTGAGATCTGGAAGAAGCAGAAACCCTAACTTGTACTGATCATAACTCATAAAGTACAACGAATCTGAGGGTGACCTTTGGACACAAGGTACCTGGGGATGTTATCTTCGACCTGTAAACTTTTCAGACCCTGAAACTTCGCAAAAATGGATTTATAGCGAAAGTTACACGATACTGGTTTTTGCTATGTAAAACCCTAACCTTCAAATTGTCGTAAGTAAAGCAAGTGTCGTAAGTGCCATACCTTGCCTTCCTTCAGGTTAGCTCTGATACCATGTTAATATTTAATATGCTAAGACTGAAAATATCAGCATTACATTCCATTTCACAATAATAGCATATACAGGATCACTGAAGAAACAACAAGCATAGCATAAACACAAGAGACACAGATTTATCCTGGGAAACCCTCATGGGGTAGAAAACCCAGTAAAGCTTCCTCAATATAGATGACCATCAATACACAAAGATGCAAACCAAAGATATGATCTCCTCCTCCACCATAGCATACCTCTCCTCCACAAGTGCGCCTTTCTCAAGTGAGTGTGTGTGTCAAATGAGGAACACACATCCTCTATTTATACACTACTCTGACATATCTTTTACACAAGTACACGTAGGCTCGTATTTAACCAATGGGTTAAATACCCCACTACAACTGATTGGGCCGACCCCTTTAGGGTGGTCTAATAACCCTTTGACCCACATGACACATACAGGGCCGACCCCCACTAGGGAAGTCTAATAACCCGAGTTACCACATTCCGACGGAGGAATAAACATCTCCGGATATACAATAAGATCTTCACGGAGGAATGAAACATCTCCGGAATAATAAAGTACAAATATAATATCTCAACACCTGGAGAGTCCAGTAATAAAGTAGATATCATCGATAGTAAGGTCCAAGGTTTGTCCTCGGATAACAAATGCATTAGTATCTACATCCCAGTATTGAACGAGTCTTCGAAGCAATCTATTGAGTGCCCTCATATTCATGGTTTGGTAAAACTTTAACAAACCACATCTTCGGAGGGCATGGAGAGTGGCCAGGTCTTGCATTACCACCCTATCCATATCCTCATGTTCTCTCTCCCTCCAAACAAGAACCATCCTGCCACAAAAATGTCAAATTTTAGCATCTCGACACTTTTTTCATCATATTCAGGGGTGGGCGCTACTGTATATACCACACAGTCACGCATGGGTGCTACTGTGTGTGGACAGAGTAGCGCACACCTCCTGGTATGCCCTACTATGCCCACTGCAGAGTAGCGCACATGCTCTTCACGTTGTGAACATAGCCTTAAAAGTGATTTTTTGCTCAAAAATTGACAAATGAACAATTGAAATGCAAGTTGGGATGATTTAAACTTACTTGGTGGAGGCTGAATGATGATTGGTCGCTTGATTTGATCGCCATGCAGGATTGAAATTCAAGGTTTTCTCCCAAATTGTTTTCCCTACAAAACCAAAATGAAAATTGAGTTCTAATTTTGAAATCACATATATGAATTTAATTTTAATTTTTACCCACTTTGGTGAAATGTCTATAGTTTTAAATTCTACCAAAATTGTTATATTTAATCAATTAATAACTACATGTGGTACTATGCTATTTTCACCCAATGGTTCTCATTTTTTCACTAAATTTTTGTAAGATCAATCCTTTAAGACTAAATTTCTTGATGGTAGACCTTTTTAACTAGCTCGTGGTTAGAATTACTTATCATTTAAGATTTTTTTCATGATCACTAATAATTTTGTTGAAGACCTAGTTTTGGCAGATTATGAGTCATGATCCTAGAAGTTGTCTTTCAAGTCATTTTAAGCTCTTGTTTGGACTATTTAAACCTAAACAAGATTGCCGAGAAAACTTGTCCTCTTCAAGCTCGTTAAAGGAACTGAAGGCTCATCCACTCAGGTATAGAATTACCCCTTTTCCGGGCCTTGGTGGATAATTTATGGAAAAGGTATACTCTAGGTATACTTTTGTGTGCGCTAGAAGAGTTCTTCTTCCATTATTTTATACTTTTTCGGAGGAGGAGACTAACTTTACAAAAAATGACCTTTCGGAGCCTTTCTTTAAGGTTTTCAGGCTCTCTAAACATGAAAACACCAAGCGAGCATTCACCTACTCGGGCTCGATGTGAAATCCACGAGAGGGAAAATAGAGGAATGTTTAAGTTTTTCAACTCTATAAACAAGAAAACACCGTCGAGCATAGACCAATCCGAGCTCGATATAAAATCCACGGATAAGTATAAAGAGGATTGTTTAAGTTTTTCAGACTCTATAAACAGGAAAACACCGGTGAGCATTAACCTACTTGGGCTTGATATTAAAATCCATGAGTAGGTGTATGGAGTTATTGTTTAAGTTTTTCAGACTCCTTAAAATTGAAAACACCGGCGAGCAGGACATATCTCAGCTCGATATTAAAATCCATAGATCAGTAATATAGAGTAATCTTCTATCTCTTCTTCGAACTCTGTAAAAAATGAAGAAGGTCCTGAGTCTTCCTCCCATGGGCTCGTTAAACTTTTTACATGGTTGGATCTATTGAGTTTTCATTCTTTCTTGGACTCATTAAAACAACAAGAAAGGTATTCTTTTATCTAAAAAGAATAAGGGATGAGAAATATGTATCATATATTCAGTGTCAAAGGCAGTTCAGTCAATTCTATCCTTGAACAAAGCACCTACTTGAGTCCATCATGTCGGTTGGGTTTAGTTTTTGACCTTAGGGTGAACCTGATCTCCGAGTTGTTTACTTCCCCGATTGGTTATTCTTCCAATCATATGGAGTGTCTGTTAATGTCTCCTACATTACAGGCTTATATCATTTTCCCCATTATGTTGAAAACTACCTAAGTCACTTTTTGTCGTGCTCACTGTTCAAGGATATACCCTGTGTTGGCCATTCTGCAGTTTACCTTGACCTCATGTGTCGGCCATCCTAGTGTCAGTCTTGTTACATATATTACTCCATATCAGCTCATACCAGTTGAGTGTCCCTCGTGTTGGATGATGGAGGATGCCTTAAGGCCTCCCTTCCAACGGACTTCTTCCCATCGACATCAAGTCATTTTGCTCTGGGAATGAAGTTTAGAGTTTCAGTTAGTACCTTGGAGATTGTAGTCACCAGTGGCAATTTTCCTCGTTGTTGAATGATGAGGATACATCAATGGCTCTTATTCGACAGGATCCTCAATTGTTCGACTCCAAGTCCACTTATTCACACTTATAGGATCGTACTAGGTACCTTGGGCCCCATCATCATTATCGGTGGAAGTCCTCGCGTTTTTTAACGGTATACATCAAGGACCGGTAATCAAATGATACCCCCCATGTTCAACGATCGGCTCATCTATTCACATGGTTAGGTTTTGTACCTTGGGTTGTTTTGGATGAAGACCTTGGGATGTTGATGACATTACCTCATTATGTTATCACCCAAGTTGCGCAAGACTGAGCCCCACTTATATTCAGCTCTCCATGAGACATAGATCCAGTTTGTTGTTATGCCTATGATCTCTCAATTTGACATGGATCCACGCTTGTATTTCAAGTGGCCATGCTATATATACATCTCCTCATTATGTATCGGAGATCATGATTGTATCACACTGCACATCTATATGATGTCAATATTGTAATTGCTCGCTGACCTTGATCTTTGTTTCAGGTGTTCTTGTGACTTGATTATGCGGTTTCTTGCTCCTCCTTTGGCTTTGGATTATAATGTATTTAGGCCATCGTTTCCCTCTGACCTCACACATTAGGGGGAATCTGTTATAGGTCAAATATGCACTTCTCCGTCCGTGATCACCTTGAGCTGTCGATCACACAAAATGACAACTTGGATTGAAGAGCATGATGACCTCAGATGAGACTTTGACCTGATTCACCTCCCTACAAGCTGACAAAACCCTAAAAAACATCATATTTTGGCATGGGCGCTACTCTATTTGAGAAAAATAGAGCATATGTGCTACTCCACAAGGCAATAGTAGCACACACCTCCTCTTGGGCGCTAATCCACTTCAGTAGACTAGCGCACAACATCCAAAAAGTGGCGAACACTAGTTGTAAAACACTGTAGTTGCGCCCTGTGCGCTACTCCACTGTGAAATAGTAGCGCACATATTAAAATATGATCAAAAAAATATTAATTTGACGAATGGGGATTAGTTGCAGTTGGTTTCCCAACTTCCCCTACAACCACCTCTTGACCTGAACTACCTACCTTGTCCTATTAATACGAGGATTGAAGAGAGGGGTTAGACAGACATAGAAAGACATGAGAGCCATAGAGAGACTCTTTTATATGAAAAGCTTGTATTGAAGGAGGTTATGCTGGATGAACTTTGAAGTCAGAGAGGAGCAGGAGCCTAGGATTAGGTTGCATGAGCATGCTACAAAGTTAGGTACACTTTGTATCATTCATCTGTTTTTGACAATAAAAGGTTGAAACATCTTTCTCGTCCCAAATCAAATGCTTAATGGACTATGTGTTTGTTTGGATCATGTTGGTTAATGCTTGATGTTTGAATTAATTTTTAATTCCATTATTATTATATTGGCCAAGATACGCTGAGAAAGTTCTTTGTGTTGCAGGTTTATCAGAGTTGAGGATCGAGCACAAGGTTGGACAAAAGCTAGGATCAAACTTCATTCACAAGGTATGTACTCAAGGTCTCTAATCTATTTCCATTTATAAATGCTTTTGTAATGCAATTAGTATGTTTACCTGTCACCCCCTTAAGTTGATAGTGTTTATTTCCTCACTATAGGTTAGTATTTCCCGCCAACACTGTGCAAAGACAGGACATCAAAATAAAGACTGCAAATCTCTAAACAAGAAAGGATATGGACAACAAGAGACTACTCATGAATCAAATGTAGTAGGTGGTGTGTTACAAAATGCCTTGATTCTTGAATTAGATAATACTAGTGATTATTGGGTAGTATATTCAGGGGCTTTATGTCATGTTACACCCCATAGGAAATTTTTTCATGATTATGTTCCACGGGATTTTGGACATGTTTTATTGGGTAATGATGAGCCATGTAAAATTGTTGGAATGAGTAAGGTACGAATAAAATTAAAGAATGGAATTGAATGGTTGTTGAAATATTTAAGACATATTCCTGCTATGAAAAGAAATTTGATCTCAACAGGGTAGTTGGGAGACAGTGGTTGTTTATCTACGTTTGGATAAACGTGGTGGAAGATCCCTAAAGGATCGATGGTGATAGAAAAAGGAGACAGGATAGGTACGTTGTATTTATGTCCTCGTAATACTTACTGTTCTATCTCTTTAGCTTCCACAAGAACTGATAAATCAATGTGGTTTTGAAGAACCTGCAATAATTAATTAATGCAAATACACGAGATATCAAAAATAAAAGAACTTAGAATCACTTTTATATTGATCACGGGCCACTTCGAGGGGGCAACCTCCTTTGAGCAAGCTCAATACACATAACTTCACGGTGCCTTCAATGACCTCAACACACACTTATATACTAAGTCTATTCCCAATACTATGAGTCAAAACCATGGAACATATAATACTACGGGACGGCTTACAAAGCATATGCGTCCAATACTATGGGTCAATACTATGGGCTAATATAAACTATGGGTCAACAAATACTACGGGACGACTTACAAAGCATATGCGTCCAACAACAATATAGTAACATAGTAAAGAGAAGGGTTGACACAGGTTCCTAACATCCCCTCTCCCTTAGAAAAAGCTTTGTCCTCAAAGCTTTGGTTGGAGAAATTACTGCAGAATCTGAAGGAGTGGTTCCCCAGTAGCATCCTCGGGTTGCATTTCGAGCCACTGATGACTTTGGAGTGTCACAGAGGATTGCTTGGAAGGTTGTAGACGAAGAAGAACCCTATCAGTTGCGTGGAAAATGCGCTCAGAATGGTGCTGATCGGCGTGTTGTTTTAGGCGAATTTTGGCCATGTGAAGATTGTCCTGTGGAATGAGAAGAATCTGATCGCGGTTTCGAAGAACCGAGTCAATTTCTTGAACGGGGGAGCTGCTAAGGGTGTATGGAAGAAGAACTAGCGGTGTCTGTCCATAGACTGCTTCATATCGTGTCCTTTCAGATGTGGTATTGTATCACTAGAGCACTGCTAGGAAATCCATAGAAATAGTTGGCCAAAGCTATGTACGGATTGGCAAGGGTTTGAGCAATCCCGAAAGGAGTTTCATTTCACTCTTATTGACCTGGAAAGTATCACAGTCAGCCACCATCTGTTGAATTGTCATTTTCAGTCCCTGCCAAAAGAAGTTACATTGTTCCCAGTCATATATTTTGAAGAACCCAGAGTGCCCTGCTGATGAAGAAGCATGGAGTTCATAGAAGAGATAGCCCTGTTGAACATATTGCAACCAATTTGGAACAAACAGAGAAAGAGCTATAAGAGAAACTGGGTCATCAATTGTGCGACAAGGAGCATCTGCCACCATATTGTCCTTACCCTTCTTGTAAGTGATCGCATAGGGATAACCCATGAGTTGGAGGTTAGTCTTGATGCAGAAATAAGTCCCTAATAGGTATGGCTGCCACTTCTGTACTGAATGCAAAATAGCCATCATTTCCTGCTGAGAGGTAGATGCGACTAAATTCATACCGAAAAGGTCTCTTGAAGGCGGCAAGCTCATTGGTTCAACAAAGACACCTACATATATATCCAAGGAAGTAGTGGAGACCGTTGATGGGTGCATCTAAATGGAATGGAGCAGAGCGATGACACCATGTGAATTCTTCTTAAGGGTTTTTTCCAGGCGATGTGAACTGGTGATGCAAAGAGACCCTGGTTGAAAGCCCATTAATTTGTGTTGTGCCCCATTGACTGAAAACTGCATCCAAAGTTCAACAAAATTCCATAAGATGGGGCCAAGTGTGCGTAACCATTGAACGCCCAAAACCATATCACATCCGCCTAAGGACAAGGAAAACATGTCAAAGCGCAGGTTATAATCTTCCATAGAGATACACACATTGTGACACTTCCCCTTGCAAGGTAAGGTGCCCCCATTGGCAACCATGACTTCAAAGTTGGAGCAAGGATGGACAAAACAATCATCCTGTTTGGCAATCCGAGGGTCAATGAAGTTATGAGTGCTACCAGAATCAATGAGTATGGTAATAGGGAACTTTTTGAAGTATCCCCTAACCTGCATTGTTTGTGGGGTTGTGACACCGGTTACAGCATGGAGAGAGATCATGGGTGGGTCGTCCTGAGATGGGGTGTCAATAGGTGGGTGTTGAATGTCGCTCTGATCATCTACTGTATCTGGAGCTTCTTCACCAAGTTCAGAGGCAGGAAAAGAATCCACATCCAAGAGATAGAGCTTTTATTGAACACATCTATGTCCCCGAGTGAATTTCTCATCACAATTATAACAAAGCCCTTTTTCTCGGCATGGCTGCATCTCGGTTTCAGACAAATGCTTGATAGGAGTTGGTTGAGGAGGTTGCGGGATGGGAGGTCGTTGAGAACCCATATTTCGAAAGGGAAAAAAAGTGGGTTTGGGGCGTAGTTGGGATGCAAGCTTGTCTTCTGCCAACTCCAACCCTAGGACTTCCATCATTGTGTTGGGATAGAACATTTTAACCTCTGATCGGATTTCATCCTTAAGACCGCTGATAAAACAACTCCTGTAAAATTCATCAGACAATCCTTCTGTGTGATTGGCGAGTTTCTCAAATTCTGTCTAATACTCTCTCACCGTGCTAGTTTGGTGAAGTTTAGTGAGCACTCCTGTGAAGTCGTCAAAAGCACTAGGACCAAATCGTGGCAAAAGGAGTTGGAAAAAAATCTGTCCAGTTTGGCTCAGGATGAGCTTTGATGTACCAACGGTACCATTGAAGGGCTTCCTATTCCAAATGAAAGGATGCAAGTGGAACTTTCTGGACATCAAAAGTATTATGCAGACTGAAATATTGTTCTGCGCGGTATATCCATCCAATCGGATCAGTACCATTGAAGCGAGGAAAATCAAGCTTCGATTCACAAAAATTGCTGGAAGAAGAGAACCCGGTGGCTGCAAAAGATTCTGGCTGTCGGTTATTGTTCATGGCTGAATGATGAAGATGGAGGCTGAGAAATTTTCCATCCAGATCTTGGAGTTTGGTTTGGACGGCTGCAAGTGCTTCCTCCATGCTTTTTGCTCCTGCGCGGGTGAGACCCACAACCAAGAGGGCTTTTTTTTTTTGGAAATGAATAGAAAAACACAAACAAAAGCTTATTTAGTAAAGGAAGAATTGGATTTGGGAAAAACTCGGATGGGTAATTGGGGTTTAACTAGGTTTTGGACACATTCTGATGGGCAGGGAAGCTAAAAATGGGGATTTCAGAAGCGGGTTGAAAGAATGAGAAAATTTGGTAGAGAGGGACAAAGAAGAAGAATTAGGAAAGGAACACGGTGGCAAAAGTTGAAGGCGTTGGGGTGAAAATTGAAGGAGTTATGGCAAACCATAAAAATAGACAAATGTGGGATTTCTGGTCTTAGGAAGTGGAATTTGGGATAGGGTCTTCAAGAATGAAATATGCAGATTATGATTGCATGGATGTCAGTGAAGTTTCAGGGAAAACAGAGTTGAAACAAGGGAGATATAGCCGAAAAACATAAATTTATTTATCTATTTATCTTTATTTATATATATATATATATATATATATATATATATATATATATATATATATATTTCATAAATGGATCAGTAACAGCGGCACGGAATGGATCCGCAAAAAATGGATCTGCAACGGTGCGGAAGAGATCGAAAACGTCTGGATCTGAAACGACGACTGGATCTGGAACGACATTCAAAATAGATCTGAAACGGCTGGATCTGGAGTGGAAGTGATCGGCAACAGTTCACCTGGAAATAGATATGGACCCCAGGTATGTGCAGCTTCCTATCGGTTCAGGGGATTCACTCAGCCACCAATGCTGTCTAACGGCTTGCGTATTGGAGCAGTACCCTTCACTCCACGGCTCAGGTAAAACTGATAACCGCTTTGCCACAAACGACAGCTCTTGGCTTACCTCACGGGTGGGAACTAGTCAATCAAGTCTTATGCCCAAGTACTTCCCACAGTTAAGCGGACAGGGGTTATCCCCAGATCCGAACTTACAACAGCGCAAAAAAAAAAAAAAAAAGGTAGAAATTCCACCCAACAAGCCCAAGAAAATGCTATGATATTAGATGTGAAGAACCTGCAATAATTAATTAATGCAAATACATGAGATATCAGAAATAATGGAACTCAGAATCACTTTTATATTGATCACGAGCCACATCCGAACTTACAACAGCGCGAAACAAAAAAAAAAAAAAAAAAGGGTAGAAATTCCACCCGACAAGCCCAAGAAAATGCTTTGATACCAGATGTCAAGAACCTGCAATAATTAATTAATGCAAATACATGAGATATCAGAAATAATGGAACTCAAAATCACTTTTATATTGATCACGAGCCACTTCGAGGGGGCAAGCTCAATACAATTAACTTCACGGTGCCTTCAATGACCTCAACACACACTTATATACTAAGTCTATGCCCAATACTATGAGTCAAAACTATGGGACATATAATACTATGAGATGACTTACAAAGCATATGCATCCAATACTATGGAGCAATACTCTGGGCTAATATAAACTATGCGTCAACAAATACTATGGGACGACTTACAAAGCATATGCGTCCAACAACAATATACTAACATAGTAAAGAGAAGGGTTGACATGGGTTCCTAACAGTGTCATCGTAGGCTTGACGACATGAGTGAGATGGAGATGCAGATTCTCCACTCAAGGAAGTTGCTACCAAATATGAAGCAAGTAAGTTTGGAATTATGTGAGAACTGTGTTTATGAAAAAGAGAAGAGAGTCGTATTTCTCAGAGTCGGGAAACAGAAGAAGAGTGAAAATTTAGGGCTTGTACATACAGATGTATGGAGTCCGACTCAGGTACAATCTCTTGGTGGTATCTTTATTATGTTAATTTTATTGATGATGCAACTAGAAACACTTGGGTTTATTGCATTAGACAGAAATCTAATGTGTTTGTTACTTTTAAGAAATGGAAATAATTGGTTGAGAATGAGATTGGAAAAAAGTTGAAGTGTTTGAGATCAAATAATGGAGGTGAGTATTGCGGCAACAAGTTTGATAGTTACTGTTCATACCATGGGATTCTTAGAGAGAAGACAATCCCAGCAACACCACAAGAAAATGGTGTGTCATAAAGGATGAATAGGACGATCATGGAGCATGCAAGGTGTATGAGATGGCATGTAGGGTTTCCCTTACAATTTTGGGCAGATGATGTAAATAATGATGTTTACTTAATAAACAGAGGGAGTTCAAGCACTTTGGGTGGTGGGATTCCAGAGGAGGCATGGACAGGTAAAAAGGTAAACTACTCATTTATGAGAACTTTTGGTCGTGAAGCATTTTTCCATATTGAAAATGAAAATAGAACAAAGCTTGAGGCTAAATCCAAGAAATGTACCTTTATTGGATACGGGGTTGATGATTTTGGTTATCACTTATGGGATTATGAAAGTAACATAATCATTAGGAGTAGGGATGTGGTATTCAATGAAAAGGTCATGTATGAAGATTAGTTTCAAGGAAAGAAACAGGAAAAGGAAAACACAAAGTACATAGTGCTTAATGAAATAAAATAAAATGAAGTTCCAAAGGTTCCAAAAAATCAAGAACAATGGAAGGTACCTCAAAATATTGCAAGTGTTAGAATATCTACTAGGTTAAGTAGACCCCCTGAACAATACTCTCCTTTAATGTATTATTTATTGATGATTGATTCTAGTGAACCAGAAAGTTATGAAGAAGCAATGCAGGTGGAAACTAGAAAGAAGTGGGAGCAAGGAATGAATGAGCAGATGGACTCATTGGTAAGAAACCAGAATTGGGATTTAGTTCAATTGCCTGCAGGTAAAAGAGCATTGCAGAACAAATGGGTTTACAAGTTGAAGGAAGAAGATGGAGGAAAGAAGAGATACAAGGATAAAATTGTTGTAAATGGGTTTGCACAGAAGAAAGGTATATATTTTAATGAAATATTTTATCTTGTTGTTAAAATAACTTCAATTAGGACTATTTTAAGTCTAGTGGCGGTAGAAAATTTGCATCTTGAACAATTAGATGTAAAACAACCTTTCTCCATGGGGATTTGGAGGAAGAGATTTATATGTAGCAGCCATAAGGGTATGAGGTCAAAGGGAAGGAGAATTTAGTATGCAGGTTAAAAAATAGCTTGTATGTCTTGAAGCAAGCTCCAAGGCAGTGGTATATGAAATTTGAAAGGTTTATGATAGAACAAGGTTATAGTAGATGTCATTCTGACCATTGTGTGATCCAGGAGGATCATCTCATCGTTGATCATATTTAGAGTCTTCAAACATCGGTTCAAAGGTTATAGAGGTAAAGAGATCTTCGACAGCTTTCTATCGACGCTTGTTTCATGCGAAATGGCCTCCAGATGAAGAAGTTGTCAGCATTTGAAGTTTCGATAAGAATGGTTAAAAATGGTTCAAAGGTTGGAAAAATGTGGTTTGTTCAAGTTTTGGGAATCGAACCGAAGAACTTGGTTAGGCCACCATAAAACTTCATTTGGTTGCAAAACATTGTAAAAAGGGAGGGGGGGAAAGGGCATAGCCCTTGACCCCATGCCAAAACTGAGGCCCCCATGTAAACCATAGACCAACCATTATAACAAACCATGTGATAAACTATATTGTAAAGTGGGCGCAAACCATGTTACATTAAGCAGTGAGCCCAAAGCATAAATCCATATCATTTATTAAACGTGGAGTGCATATATGCCACCGCATTGGCATTTCATAACCATAATATATGTATTCAAACCATATAATAACAAACCAAACGTGGTATATAATAAACCTTTCCAAATGCCAAAACAACGCAGGAGGAGGAGAGGCCTGTGGGTTTGACCCCGGGACCTCTCCCCCATAAGCGCTGCATCTTACCACTGGGGCACCACCCCACTGTTGAGTGGTAAGTGGTGCCAAATTATTAAAAGGTGGCAGCACCCATGGCTGTAAAAAGAGCCCTGAAATGCCAAACAAAAGTCCAAGTTCGGGTTACAAGACAGAGTAGAGAGCGCAGGTTCCGAGACATAGTACATGCACGTTTCCCAAGATGCAGAGGCCATTAATGGACACAGATCTCGAGGAAGAATCCATATTGTCAGTGCTATTTTGTCTTTTATGCAGGAAGTTGATCTCGTTTTGCGTGCCAGACGAGGTCTCAGGCATATATGGTCAACTTTATACTCATTTTTCTCATAATTTAGAGAGGAACGCAATGGTGCAGTCCATTTCTGAGTCTGACAGACAAAACTCAGAGTTATTTCTAGAACACTCAATTTGTAACCATTGAAGACTTAATAAGATCACGCTTCCCATTGAAAGTAGCCCGTAGACGTACCCCAAGAAGGGTGAAATCCATTATCAGCTCTTGTCTTCTTTTTCGGGTTTGCATCTCTCTTTTATGTGCTTATGTGTTGATTTTGAAAAATTTAAAAAACATCTTTTAAGTCAATTTTATGAATGTTACATCCAAGTTTTTTTGGTTAAAAAGATCCTGATATTTTCAGATCACTGTGTTTATTTCAAGAGTCTAGATAATGGAAGATATATTATCTTGTTATTGTTTGTGGATGACATGTTTGTTGCAGGTTCTAACATGTATGATATAAATGTGCTCAAGAGGAAGTTAGCTAATTCATTTGCGATGAAGGATTTGGGTGCTGCAAAGAAAATCCTTGGTATGAGAATAACAAGAGACATGAAAAATCGCAAATTGACATTGTCTCAAGGTGAGGACATAGAAAATGTGTTGGAGAGGTTCAAAATGCAGAATGAAAAAATAGTTAGTACACCTTTGGACAACCATTTTAAACTAAGTAAGGGGATGTGTCCCAAGAAAGAGGAAAAGATATATTACATGTCCAAGGTTACCTATTCATCAGCAGTTGGCAGCTTGATGTATGCCATGGTGTGCACAAGACCATATAATACACATGCAGTGGGAGTTGTGAGCAGGTATATGAAAAATCCAGGTAAAGAACATTAGAATGTAGTAGAATCAATTCTCAAGTATTTGAGAGGTACTGCCACTCATGCATTATGTTTTGGAGGTTCAGACACTGTTCTACAAGGATATGTTGATGCATATATGGTAGGTGATAAATATAGAAGGGGGAGCACCAAAGGGTATGTGTTTACTGTAGGTGGAACAACAGTAAGTTGGATTTAAAAGCTGCAAAAGATTGTTGAACTATCAACAATAGAAGCAGAGTATGTTGTTGCTACATAGGCTAGTAAAGAGATGATTTGGTTGCATAGGTTCATGGAGGAATTGGGTAAGAAGCAGGAGGATAGCAAGTTGTATAGTGATAGACAGAGTGCCATTCATCTTGCAAAGAAATCATCCTTCCATTCTAAGACTAAACATATACAACTAAAGTACCATTTCATACGGTATGTTCTAGAAGATGAACTGTTGAAGTTGGAAAAGATACACATTAGCCAAAATCCTGCAGAAATGTTGACAAAGGTAGTAACCAGAGAGAAACTGAGTTCCTACTCGGTTTCAATTGGCCTTCTAGCATGAAGGTGAAGATGAGAAATTTTCCAGATCCAAGGTTCAAATCATAGTCCAGCAAGTGCAGCAGTGGTGGAGTTGTTGTGACCAGTCTCCAAGTGGAAGATTGTTGGTTTTGGAGCCTGATCGTCTTAATTCAGAGATGTTGTTGTTCAACCATGTTTGTATCCCAGTTTTATATGATATGCAAGTGGACTGTACACTCATCCCAACAGGGGGTGTGGGGACCAATGGGCCCCTGAAAGAAATTTTATGGGTTGTTTTGTTGGCCAACACTTTATGGACCCATGGTATTGGGTAGCCTGTAGTATTTTCCCATGGTAATTCCATTTAAAAGGAAGAAATTGAAATACATATGTGTAATGTATTGTATCATTGTAAATATCTATGTGATTGTGTAAGAGAGACTGAGAGATATTGAAAAGGAAGTTGTAGCAGGTGTGTTGTAGGTTGTATCCCTTCATTTGTTGGATGGTACAATAATAAAAGGACTGGCAATTTCTCCATGGACGTAGCCCAAATTGGGTGAACCACGTTATATTGGTGTCTCTCTTGTATTTTGTTTATGTGATTTATATTTGCATCTTGTTTATTGTTATTGCTCTGTGATCTTGTTTTTATAATAGTATCTTACAATGGAGGATGAATAACGAAGTACAAAAGTATGTGACTTCATTAGCATGGTAGTTAATACTATTGATCTCTATGGAACAAAAACCGAAAGGGAAAATTTACAGTTATAATATAGCTGGGATTGGAAAAGAGTGTATGATATCATAGGTAGGAAGAGTCGCTTGTGGATTTGCCAAGTTGTGAGGGTATTTTCTTTGGTTAGACTTACAAGGTTCTTTGACTTACGTTCTTGTCTTTTTATTTCCCTTAGTTAGGTAGGGTTTTAATTTTTGAGGATTGTTTGTTTTTCCATTAATTACTTGGAGTTTGGATCAATGAAAAATATTTCCTTAACACATTGTAACCCTCAAATGTGCTAACCCTCAACTGAGGTGTGATCTTACAAATATAAACATATAGCTAAGTGATAAATCCTCCCACTTTGTTAAAGATACGTATTTGTATACTTTGTTACATGCAACTTCTTCAATCAAATATTATATAAACATAGGACATGGAGAAAGGAAAACCTAAAATAGAAATTTGTACTTACAAAGATATCTCCAGGACCACAACAACAACAACTAGAAACCTCATTGGGGTGGAAAGGTAAAACTAAATTACGGAGGGAGAAAGAGGGGGGCGGTGTTGGGGAATTTTTACCATGGGTGAAATCATTACTGGCATAGATTGTTGGTTGAGTGCTTGGGGGTATCTCGACAGAAGATGAGGGAAATCTGGTTGGGTGGACAGTGGTACTTAGGAACACAGTTGGGAAGCAACCAAAGGACCTACAAAATAGTTCAGGAGCTCATTTTGGAAGCAACCAAAGGACCGGAAACTCATTTCAAGTAAGTCATTTTAAGCCTTTAATTTGGTTTGGTTTTGAGATTTAATAGAAGGATAATTTTAATATAATTGTTGTAATTTTTAATTAGTTTAAAATATCACCTATATCTTTGGATCTCTTCATCTACTATGATACCAGATGTAAATCCCTAAATCCTTGATTATACAAAAAATAGAAACTATGCAACATTAACAATAATTATAACCATAAAAGCAGATAATTACTTGAGAACTAAATATTCCCAATAGATTCATAGTTTCACAGGATGTATAAATTATGCATCATTACCAACAAGTATAACTATAAAATATTTTAATATTTCAAATTAATAACTAATGAGGACAATCAAGAGTACATACCTAAACCAGTGAGTAAGACTTACAGTTGCACCGATGACCAATTGACCGAAGTAGGAGCATACCACCACGAGAAACAATAGGGAAAACACAATTGAGGGGGTCGTTCTCCTACCAATAAACCCCTTATTCATAGACCTAGAGCCCCCGAACCCTCACTCAGCAATACCAAGCTAGCCAACACCATAATCATAATAATGTTCTACCCTCATCCTCCAAACCTCCATCACCCTCTTAGCTCATAGAACTCCTCCTGAAGAGGAGGACGAAAAAAATCCCTTTCCCCTTCTCCTTACTCCTATTTAACATTTTACAAGCTCCCGTAGGATGGACACATGTCCAGATGCCATAATCCTCATGGAAAATTCCCCTAAATAGATAAATAAATCATAATTACATATTTTATTGTTTTTCTTTGATAACCCCTTTTTTAACCTAAGTCATGGTTAATTTATCTTAATTTGTTAAGTTATATATTTATATTCTTAAGAATCTCATGCCCTTAAAATACTATTAATATAAGTTTACCTATTCTAATACTATTGTTCAGGGAGTAGGACCCACTCATGTGTCCATCACACGTATGTTCCATACCTACACTATAACCCTGGCATGCCCTGTAGCACTAATGCAATATGTAACGGAGATATTATCTCTTAGATGACTTGCATGGAGCTAAATTCTTCATTACACTTGATGTTCGATCAAGCTACCAGCAAGTCCGGATGAAGGAGTAAGACATACCCAAGACAATTTTCCACACTCACGAGGGTAATTATGATTTCTTATTCATGCCCTTCATCCTATGCAATTCCCCATCCACCTTTAAGAGGATCATCAATAATATATTCCACCCTTTCCTCCACGATTTCGTCATTGTTTTCTTTGATGATATCGTGTTCTACAACCCCACCTAGGAAATCCACCTGGAGCATATTGCTCATACCTTGCAATTATTAAAGGATCACCAATTATTTGTGAAACTATTAAAATGTTCTTTTGAGGTGAATGAGGTTGAATATTTGGGCCATATTGTGATCCAGGAAGGTGTACATGTGGACCCCAAGAAAGTGGAAGCTATGCAAAACTAGCCCCACTGTTGTTCAGGATTTCTACCTTATAGTGAGGAGATGGACACTACCAACTGGGCAGGGTTGACAGGTAAACACATTGATTATATTGCATTTAGTTACTACAAAAGAAAGAGATCTATATTGAAAGAAATACCTCTTATCGATGGTTGGTCCTAGCTTCCGCTTGGTACTTCGCTTGATCTCCCGCTTGATCTTCTGCTTGACGAACCTACAACACAAAAGATACCTTCCTCAGTGTATCTTGGGTATAATAAACATGATGAAAGAATAAACAACTTGATCATCAAATATAACAAGATATTAATCCAAATGAATATACAATCTAATAGACATTCAATTTGGCACAGGAAGGGTGTTTCGACCTTTTTATTGTCAAAGAAACATGAATCAATACAATATACCTGACGTGTAGAGATGTTTCTACAACCGGATCCTGGGCTCCTGCTCTTCACTCTGACTTGGGAATTTCTTCAGTGTAACAGTACTCCAAGTATTCTTTCCAGGTCATTTATCACTATCTATCTCTAACCCCTCTCATGGATCCTCCTTGTATTTATGGGACAAGGTAGGCAGTTTAGATCTAGAGGTGGTTGAATTGGAAGGTTGGGGAAATTGCAAAACCAACTTCAACTAATCCCAATTCATCAAATTAATATATTTTTTATTTCATCTTAAGATGTAGGCGAGTTTCATACAACAAGAGTTGCGTATAGAGAGCAACTTCTGTGCTTTACAATATGCGTTTACAACATTTTGAGAGATGTACGCTGGTTATCCTTGAGAAAAGTAGAGTATTTTTCCAAGGTGTACGCTAGTTTGATAGACAGAGAGGGGCATACATGTGGTAAAATCAGGATAAACTGCAAGATTTTCAACTGAAGAGTGTACTTCTAACAACAAGTCATCCAGGTCAATCCAACTCTTCAATCCTTAGTGCCTTTTTGTGTCATCAACAGAGCAATGTGATCACGGACAAAGAAGTGCAGATTTGACCTATAACAGATGCCCCGTAATGTGTGAGGTCAGAGGGAAACAATGGCCGAAATACATTAAAATTCCAAGTCAGAGGAGGAGCAAGAAACCACAGAACCAAGTCACAAAAACACCTGAAGCAACAATCAAGGTCAGAGAGCAATTACAATCTTGACATCATATAGATGTGTAGCATAATACAACGTGATCTCGGATACATAACTAGGAGATGTATATATAGAGCATGGCCACTGAAATACAAGCGTGGATCCCATGTCAAAATGAGAGATCATAGCCATAATAACAAACTGGATCTATGTCTCATGAAGAGCCAAAATAAGTGAGGCTCAGTCTTGCATAGCTTGGGTGATAACATAAATATGGTGATGCTGCCAGAGTCCCAAGGTACAAACCCTATCCATGCGAATAAATGAGCTGAAGTTGAACATGGGAGGTATCATTTGATTACCGGTCATTAATGTATACCGTTAGCAAACGTGAGGGCTTCCATCGATAATGATAATGGGGCTCAAGGTACCTAGTACGATCCAACAAGTGTGAATAAGAGGACTTGAAGTCGAACACTTGAGGAACCTATCGAATAAGAGACATTGATGTATTCCCATTATTCAACAGCAAGGGAAACTGCCACTAATGATTGCAATCCCCAAGGTACTAACTGAAACTCTAAACTTCGTTCCCAGAGCATAATGAGCTGAAGTCGATGGGAATAAGTCCATTGGAAGGGAGGCATTAATGCATCCTCCATCATCCAACACGAGGAACACTCATAGGTATGAGCTGATGTGGAGTAGGACGAGTAACAAGATGAAACAAACTAACACCAGGATGGCCTACACATGAAGTCAAGGTAAACTACAGAATGGCCGACACAGGATGTATCCTTGAATAGTGAGCATGACACAAAGTGACTTAAGCAGTTTTCAACATGAAGGGGAAAATGATATAAGTCTGCGATGTAGGAGACATAACAGACCCTCCAAATGATTGGAATAATAACCAACCGGGGGAGTACAAACTCGGAGATCAGGTTCACCCTAAGGCCAAAAACTAAAACCCAACTGACATGAAAGACTCAAGTAGTTGTTGTGTTCAAGGATATGACTGACTGAAACTGCCTTTGAAACTGAAAAATATGTGATATACCCTTCTTATCCCTTATTCTTTTTGGTAAAAGAATGGCCTTATTATTGTTTTAATGAGTCCAAGAAAGATAGAAAACTCAATAACTCCAGCCATGTAATAAGTTTAACGAGCCCATGGGAGGAAGACTCAGGACCTTCTTCATTTTTTACAGAGTTCGAAGAAGAGATAGATGAATACTCTATAATACTGATCTCTGGATTTTAATATCGAGCCAAGATTTATTCTTGCTCGTCGGTGTTTTCAATTTTAAGGAGTCTGAAAAACTTAAACAATAACTCCATACACTTACTCGTGGATTTTAATATCAATCCCGAGTAGTTTAATGCTCGCCGGTGTTTTCCTGTTTATAGAGTCTAAAAAACTTAAAAAATCCTCTATATACCCTCTCGTGGATTTCACATCGAGCCCGAGTAGGTGAATGCTTGCTTGGTGTTTTCATGTTTCGAGAGCCTGAAAACCCTAAAGAGAGGCTCCAAAAGTCTTTTTTCATACAGTTAGTCCCCTCCCCCGAAAAAGTATAAAACAATGAGAGGAGAACTCTTCTATCCACGCATGACTAGAGTATACATTTTTCATAAGTAATCCGCAAAAGTACGGAAAATGGTTAAAATTATACTTAAGCGGATGTTGCTTCAAATCCTTTAACGAGTCTGAAAAGACAATTATACTTGGAAATCTTGTCATATTTAAAGAGTCTAACAAGAGCGTGAAAGAACTCTATAACAATATTTTTTGTAAAGGTTTAACGATCCTGAAAAAGTAAACTCGTGACCTCCTTACTGCTTTTAATGAGCTCAAAGGAGAGATGGAAGAATGCTCGTAACTTCCTTACTGTTTTTAACGAGATCGAAGAAAAGGTGGAAGGATGCTCAAAACATATATGATCCCAGATGGACACAAATCTTAACGTTCAGATGGAGTCATCACCTGGTCAATTGTCGGGACCCAGTCCCTAGAAGGTAAGCATGAATTTAGAGGCTTCTTATCAGTATCAATTGGATTCAAGGAACAATATTCCACATAATTTGATTGTGAAATAGTAGTGCCTACTTGCGAGGGATATACTTGGTCTATAGTTGGGTAATAAGAGGGATCAACAAATGTAAGTTGATCGATAGTGACAATGTTTTTGTTGTGAGGAAAATGCATCACACGAAAGAGCATAGACACCATAGCCTTCATAGCATATACGTAATCACGCCCTAGGATCGTATCAAAGTCCATAGGGTCCTTTAAAACCATAAAATCAACTAAGACTATTTTTCCACCCAAAGTAACAGGTACTTGAGGGAGGAATCCCAACGGTTCACTAGGTCTTTTATCGAAATTCAACGGCCAATTAACAGCTGGAAAAAGGTTAGGAAAACCTAAATCTCTCCAAGCATAAGGGGATAATATACCAACAGAGGCTCCTTCATCTACAATACATCGATGAACCGCATGGTTGCCGATATCAACCTTTATCTGAAAATGTGTAGTAGAAGGAAGGCGAGGCCCAGTTAGACTATTTCAATCAAAAGGAAATGATCACAGAGCTTGGTAAAGGTTCACTCGGCACAGATGAAGTGCCCCCCATTTCAGAAACATCTAAACTGGTAATGCAAAAGAATTCAGGGATAGGTGCATCAATCTTCGAAGGACTGATGGGATTGGTCGAAGATTGCATCGATTCGATCGATTCACTCTCCAAAGGAAGAGTGGGGTTGACAAAAGATTGCATTGGTTCAACCACTTCATCAACCAAAGGTTGATCCGGCTGTTGGGAATCTATAGACAATTTAGGAGCAGAGGATCCTTCAAACATGGACCATACTCTACGCACCTCTAGAATAGCAGGGCCCATGTGAGTAAGGTGACCTCCCTTACAAAGTTTACAAGTGAACTTTGGCTTCCGTCCTATACACTTAGACTCCTGTACAACAACAGTACTCTCAGCATGACTAGCATTGGTTGACAGCTTGCCCCCTGCATGACTTGTAGTGGCTAGTTTCTTAGAAGCATAATACTTTTGAACTATGGACCACACTCTTTGCACTTCTGGAAGTATAGGGCACAAATAGGTCAGGTGGTCTCCCTCGCAAAACTTACAAGGGAACTTAAGCTTCTACTTATTAGGTTTGTCAACAATGTCAACGTTCTCAGCATGACTTGCAGTGGCCGATTCAGTGTCTCCAGTATGACTCACAGTAACTAGTTACTTGTCATTAATATGACCAACAGTGATCAATGACGTGTCCTCAACATGAACAACAGTGGTTGAAGACATGATTTTAGTATGATTTGCAATGACTGAAATTTTTCTCCTAGCATGACCTCCAGAGGTTGGGTATGTGCCCCCAGCATGACTTCCAAAGGCTGGGTGGGTGGGTTCAGTATGATTTATAGTGACTGAGTGATTTCTCCCAACATGACCACCAGAGGTTGGGTAGGTGTCCCCGGCATGACCTTCAAAGGCTGGGTGACGAGGATCAGTATGGTTTCTAGTGACTGAGTGAGTTCTCCCAACATGACCACCAGAGGTTGGGTAGGTGCCCCCAGCATGACCTTCAAAGGCTGGGTGACTTTTCCCAACATGACCACCATAGGTTGGGTAAGTGCCCCCAGCATGACCTTCAGAGGCTGGGTGGCTGCCCCCTTGCTTTGGCATATTCTTCCTATTCTTCCTCCGTCTATTACTTTTAGACTGTTGGTTTCTAGTATTACTACTTTCACCACATGAGGTAGAAGGACGAGGAAAACATGTTAATGGCGAAACAGGCATAGGGTTCTGATGATCTTGATGTGAGGTGCTTACTTGAGAAGCATCAAGAGCATGCAAGGCATTCGGAGTGGAAAACAACCAAACCGGTAGCCCTATAGTGAATACCGGAAGATTCAAGGTAGCCATTAAGGGAGTACCAATGTTCCCAACGAATGGAAAAGCACAAGGAGCCCCTTGAACAGGGGTTCCTTTATTGGTGCCCACTGGGATGCTATCCATAGTTTCCTTCTCAAAGGGCCAGAAATCTCTAAGGCCAACTAAAAACAAGCATCACAAAGTGAACACCACTAAAAGTTCCTAGGTAATCCAAACCAGGAAAATAGATGCCTTCCGGAGTGAAGTCTGGGATGATTAGGGCCCAGAACTAACCAACGAAGGATGAAGAACAGTTACTCGGGGTCCACATACAGGTCCTCTGGGTGCAAGCATTTGAATCACCAAACCGCCTTCCCAAATTTATGTAGAGGGTTTCCTCTCACATCTATCCTAGGTACAACAGAATTAGCCTTCTGTCGTCACCTATGTAGAGCCCTAAAGTCTGGATACTAAGGCTACCATCAATACGAAATAACCTGGGCGGACAGTCATCAACCTAGTCGAAACGCATGGGCAGGGTAGCAAAGCCTGAAATCCAAAAGCACTTTAAAAAGCACTAGTGGACCCCCGTACGTGAGTTAACTCTGGTTTATGGTTGATGGGAAAGTGAGGGGTATCCTCAACAATTCCAATCGCCCACGACCTCGTGCTTAACTCTAGTTTGAGTAGACCATCCCAAGACTACTTGATAGAGGTGGATTTACCTAATAGATAGTCATACTACGATTGTTGAGTAATGAAGTCGGTTTCGGATAGTTTAAGGTGATTTAAATCCGAAACCCTAGCCTAAGCTAGTTGATGACGTGTATACCTGAAAAGAAAAATGTTGCTAATAAATTTTATTAATGTTTCTTTTTAAGGGCTATTTGTTACTCAACGGTTGTAGTGCGGTGTGTGGAATTGTTTGTTATGAAAGTAAAGTGCATATAAAGTAATGCTTTCAAATTAACAAAAAAATTTCTCTTTTCGTTTATAATTCTTTCAAAACTCGAAACCTAAGCAAACCTAAATCAAAATCTTTTTGTATTTTCTTTTAATGTTTCGAAACAAACTATGCTACTTCAAAGCAATGCTAGACCTTACTACTAAGCTACTTAAAACATTTTTTTTCTTTTTCTGATAGTTGCAAAAGAAAAAGAACTTGTAAAAGTGCAAGTAAGACCTAAATGTGAAGTGCAAGTAAGACTAACACCTAAATGGTTCAAAACAAACAAATCAAGCGATTTGAGGAAGACTTGACTTACCAAGTTTTTGCAAAAGAAAAACTTGAGACTTGGAAACAAAGTGTAAAAGAGACAGGGAAAAGAAATGCTCATGACTGAAAGGCAAGCCTAATAGGCTACTCCTAAGCATTAAAACCCTAAGAAAACACTAAGCCAAGTAAAGAAGTAAGCAAGCGAACCAACAAGTGACCTTACTAAACACACGGACTTGAAAGAAGGCTAACTAGGAGGCTTTGACTCACTTGAACTGGACTGAAAAGACAATCAGGAAGTATCTACACCAAGCAACCTTTCGGAAGCAACCTGAAGGACTCAAACTTGAAGGTCAAACCCTAATGGAAAGGATAAGACAAAGAGAAAGCGTGCTATTGTTACCACAAACAACTAATGATAATGAGGCAGGTTTGTATGACTACAACAAGCAACTAGGGCCAAAGTGTACAGCTATGTCCAAAAGAGAATAGTGCACAAACTTCAAAAAGGGCTAGAAAGCAGTGAAGACACCTAAACAAGGACTCAAGCAAGCAAAAACAAACTAAAATACATTGAAGAGGCAAACAAGACTCAACAGAGACATGGGAGGTCTCGAGGGTCAGTGAAGGAAGCAAAGAAACAAGCTGGAGAAGAAACCAAAAGCTTGGGAATCAAACCCTAATAGAAAATTGGACACTACAGGAAAATACACTACTGTGCAGTGTAGAAACCAGCATACATCAAGAGAGGTACGCTATTGTGCAGTGCAAGGAGGGACGTTCATCAGGAAACAAACGCTACTATAAGTAGGGAAGACCTGCGTACATGCCTCAGAAGGGCACAAACAAGCTCTACAACAGTCAACTGAGATGAATCAAGCAAAAAGGACAGGTAACACAGACCTACAAGGCTTCTCAGACAATAAAAAAGACTGAAAAAATGGGCTGGAAGAAAACCTAACTAGGTCCCCTAGAGCAGAAAAACACACGGTTACTCCCCAGTGGAGTCGCCAGTCTGTTGTTGAGGATTTTAACCTTATAGTGAGGAGATGGACACTACCAACTGGGCGGGGTTGACAGGTAAACACATTAATTATATTGAATTTAGTTACTGCAAAAGAAAGAGATCGAGATTGAAAGAAATACCTCTTATCGACGGTTGGTCCTAGCTTTCGCTTGGTCCTTCGCTTGATCTCTTGATTGATCTCCTGCTTGACAAACCTGCAACACAAAAGATACCTTCCTCAGCGTATCTTGGATATAATAAACACGATGAAAGAATAAACAACTTGATCATCAAATATAACAAGATATTAATCCAAATGAATATACAATCTAGTAGACATTCAATTTGGCACAGGAAGGGTGTTTCGACCTTTTTATTGTCAAAGAAACATGAATCAGTACAATATACCTGACATGTAGAGATGTTTCTGCAACCGGATCCTGTGCTCCTGCTCTTCACTCTGAATTGGGAATTCCTCCAGCGTAACAGTACTCCAAGTATTCTTTCTAGGTCATTTATCACTATCTATCTCTAACCCCTCTCATGGATCCTCCTTGTATTTATGGGACAATGTAGGTAGTTTAGATCGAGAGGTGGTTGAATTGGGAGGTTGGGGAAATTGCAGAACCAACTTCAACTAATCCCAATTCATCAAATTAATATATTTTTTATTTCATCTTCTGTGCTTTACAACAAGAGTTGTGTATAGAGAGCAACTTCTGTGCTTTACAACATTTTGGGAGATGTACGCTGGTTGTCCTTGAGCAAAGTAGAGTATTTTTCCAAGGTGTACGTTGGTTTGCTATACAAAGAGGGGCATACATGTGGTAAAATTGGGAGAAACTGCAAGATTTTCAGCTAAAAAGTGTAGTTCTAACAACAAGGCATCGAGGCCAATCCAACTCTTCAATCCTTAATGCCCTTTTGTGTGATCAACAGAGCAATGTGATCACGGACGGAGAAGTGCAGATTTGACCTATAACACCCACCCCAAAACTCTCAAGAGATTTAGGGGTTCCTAGGACTTATGGTATCTTACCATAAGTTTCTGAAAAATTATGGTAAGAATGTATCTCCTCTTACCCTGTTTCTCAGAAGAATTATTTCTAGTAGAATGAGGAAGCAAAGCATGCTTTCTCCACCCTAAAGGATGTTATGTACATTAGGCATGTTTTAGACATGTCAGAATTCACTAAGGATTTCTTCTTAGAGTGTGATGCCTCTAGCCATGGCCTGAGAATAGTAGTACTGGAAGACTAATTCCCATTAGCCTTCACCAATAAGTATCTATGTGAGCAGAACTTGGGAAAATCCACCTATGAAAAAGAAATGATGTCTAGCATTCCCATCGTTGAGACATGGCAACCATATTTAATCAAGCGGCATTTCCATATCAAGAATGACCATCATAGTCTCAAATATTTCCTAGAACAATGGTTTTCCTCACCATAGTAGCATAAATGGGTCACTAAGATATTGGGGTATGATTATCAGATCATTTATAAGAAGGGTCAAGACAACGTGGTGACAAATGCTTTGTTAAGGCAATTTGAGGAGGAGTGTTCCCTCTTTTCATTGTCCTTACTAGTTTCAAGGTGGCTCGACGAAGCACGTCAAGAATGCATGGATTAGGACATTGTCTGGAAACTCATCAAATGGCAAGACCCAAATGCTCTGCCGAGGTATACATCGCACCACAATACCTTGTGTTATAAGGAGTGCATCTTTTTCACCTTAGATTCAAGATTAAAACAACGATCCTTAGAGGAGTTACATTTTTTCACTCATGATTTCATAAAACCTATGAACAAATTAAGCACCCATTATTTTGGGAAGGCATGAAAAAATATATCCACAACTTTGTTACAGCTTGCAACACTTTTCAACAACATAAGGGTGAAACAGTGAAGTCACTTGGTGATTTGCAACCACTTCCAATTCCCAACCATATATGGACTAACATATCTATAGATTTTATTGTGGGGCTTCCTGGGGTAAGCAATAATTTTTTTATTATGGTGATAGTAGATCACCTGACCAAATATGCTCACTTGTTTGCCTTACCACACCTTTTTTCACCATCCCTCGTGGCACAAGTCTTAATGGATCATATTTTAAGCTACATGACATGCCAACTTCTATTTTATATAATGGAGAGCCTACCTTCACAAGCATTTTTTTGTGGGAGTTGCTTATATTTCAAGGTACCCAATTGAATCTTAGCACATCCTATCGTCCCCAAGTGGATAGTCAAATGAAAGCAATCAATAAGTGCTTGGAAACCTATTTGAGATGATTTGCATCGAACATGCCACACCACCAGGCTTAATGGCTTCCTCTAGCCTAGTGGTGTAATAGTACCATTTACCATGGCTCCACAAAGATAACACCATATGAAGTAGTGTATGGCCAAAATCCCTTATTAGTGATTTCCTATTTTCAAAGAACCTCATGGTTTAGACCGTGGAAAACACACTTCATACTACATAATTTATTCTTCGCACCCTTAAGGATAATTTTGTTATGGATCAAAACATAATTAAACAATAGGCAAATCGCTCCAAGCATTCCTTTGAAGCAAGGAATCAAGTGTTTCTTCAACTCCAACCTTATAAACAAACATACCTCAAGATTCATCTCCACTAGAAGCTAGCTATGACATTCTATGGACCCTACATGATCCTCCAATGCTTTTCACATGTGTCCTATAGGCTTGCTCTACCCGATCACTCCAAGATTCACCCAATATTTGACATCTCTTGGCTAAAAAAGTGGTGGGCTCTAATTGTCAAGTGCAGCCTAGATTACCATAATTGGATGAGGGAGGCTCCATTTGGCTCCAACTAGCAGGAGTCTTGGCTTCCAGGGAGTGTCAATTATGCAAGTGCACAATGAAAGAATTTTTGATCCAGTGGAAAGATATGCAACCACAAGATGACACCTAGGAACCATTAGAGATTTTGTAGCAATTTATGCACCTTCATCCTTGAGCACAACAATGTTTTTGAAGAGGAGGGCATATTAGGGTCCTACGCTAACCCCATTACTTTAGGTGTTAGGCAAGTGATGTATACAACCATCTCTTTTGAATAAGGCCAAGTGGTTAGTAGTCAGCAATCAATGTTAAAAGGGCCTCTCTATTAATTAATTCCCACTAGGAAGTTGGTACTTGCTAATTATTTTACCATGTAAAGTAGTTAGGGTTTTGGATGTGTCAATCCTATTTAAAGAGCTAGAAAGCTATGAATTGATTTGTCCAAAATTATTGTATTGGAGCTCTGCTCAAGTGAAAGGTTGCCACACCTTAAAAGGCTCGTGAACATTACTTCATGATTTGGATATCTTAATACAAGAAGCTCATTCAACTACATTTATATTCCTTATTCTCTTTGTTCAACTTTTTTTCACTCTAATATTGGGATTCTGGAATTGTTTATCTTTTTGCTACTCTAATCTGCAAGATTAAGCACATCGCAGTACCTCTCTAGGTACCCCATATTATCCTCCTGTGGTAAATTACAATTGGATTCAAAGGGGTATTATTGAAGAGAGCAATGGTATGGTTTTACTTTCTCTGTGGTTGAACATAATTTCTCTAGGAGTGTAATTTTTAGGAAGTTGTTGGTTTAATTATGATCTAAAATTGGATTTTGATGCACAAAAGGGATTTTCCCTTTTTCCCTAGTTCTCTAGTATGGCTCATCCTTCTTCTGACCTGGATGGAGGAGAGGGAAATGCATAAATAAAAAATAAAATTAAAAATTCCTAAGAAGAATGGTTGGGTAGTTATAAGTGATGAAACAAGACATAAAGTATCTAAGCATATGGAAAAACAAAAGAATAAGCAAGAGGACTTGGAAGCAAGTTTGAAAGAGCAAAATTTGAAATATGAGAAGCTAGCAAGTGACTCATGAAATCATTATAATATTATCTTAGGATTCGGTCATGGTTCCCAATCTTCTATTGGTCACCCAATCATCTCCATTGGCTCAGTAAAGGACAGGGTTGTTGAGGAGGAAACAATAAACAAACAATTGTAGCATTAACTAAGCATTCAAACTTTCAAGGAGATCATGGTCTAGAAAAACATGATGTGTCCATGGAGGAATCCCAGTCAATGCATAAATTTGGTTAAATTATCACGTGTTCATGGTTTTTACTTCTAACTAAATACTAGGACAACATGTAAAACAATATAATTTCAGGTTTTGTAGAAATTTTTCTAGCCATGTTTTCCTTTTTTTTTTCTTTTGAAAAAACATATATAATTTCCTAGCATAGTAGAGCAATCTTGTTCAATCTTTGGAACTCTTTTTACACAATAAAAATATCTATACTTTATTTATAAAGTATAAGAGAGATTACAAAAACCAAAATCCTTCACATAATCAATCAAGTAATCAGCAGCCAACTGATGGCTAGAGGCCCAAAACAGGGCAAAAAAGACAACACAGAAAGCTAGCAGACCACGCAATAATCAATAGGATGCCCCCAACCAATAAGATATAGACCAGAAAATGGATAAGTAATAACAAAACGACCAACATAAGGTCAAAGAAATATCCCACAAAAAATAGATCAAAAAAAGAAGAACGAGACATCCTAAGGATACTGCTCAAAGAGCAAAAATACCAAACTAGCCTGAGTCTCTGTGCAGATCATCATCCCAAAACTCAAAAAAGAGTTTTCCTTCCTCCGCTGAATGGGTCTATTTCGAAAGGGCATCTACTTAGGATTTTTATACATGAAAGATATAGAAAAAATGAGTCCACGCAGATCTTGTAGGAGAAGACGAATCCTGTCCAACCATGGAAAGAGAGCAAGTGCATAGATCAAGCCTTTCTCATTTATCCAATTGACAATAGCATGTAAATCCCTGCAACTTGTAGAAGGTCCAAATTTTGGAACTCTATAAAGGTTGTTTGGATTTCCACAAACCCTTTATAATATAATTTCTACCTACTTTTGTTTTTAAGAAAACTTCATCTATTTATAATGTTGATGTCTATATTTATATGGTTGTCGATATTTATGAACATATTGTATTTTTTATTATCTATATTCATATGTTTGTCTATATTTATGAAACATATACTATTTTTTATTATGTTTTGACATTTCATGATTTGGATTTTTCTATTTTAAAAATATTGTAAAAACCACACTAAGATTCAATATATATTTTTTAATTTTAGTTTACACTATCATACAAATTTATTTGGCAATATTTTATTTATTTATATGTAAATATTAAATTTGGCAATATTTTTTTATTTATATGTAAATATAAAATTTATATTAAAAACCTAAGTATTAATTATGCTTTTATAATTTAATTTACTCATCTATTTTGTATTCAAATTATATGTTTGACTATTTGATTTATCCTTTTAACTTTGGAACACAATCCTCAACTTGTTATAAAAAAAAATTGATAAATCTAAAAAATAATAATACTTCTTAAATCATTCTTCGAGAAGGGTGTTTCTAAAATCAACATGAGAATCTTTATAGCTGTCGACATGTTGACCTTAAAAGCTTGGCAATGTAGTTGCCGACATGAATTTGACCATTATTTCATCTTTTTCTAAGATTTTAAACGTTTTATAAAGAAATTAACTAGCTAACCGCCCAAACAATAGCTAGAGTTCTTATTTTTGTTAATATAAATTGAAAATGTAATTTATAAAAATATATGATATTAAATAAATTAATATAAAAGTGTGGAGCATTATCAAACCAACGCCATGGGACATATAATGTACAAGTATACCGGCTAAGCATTAAAAACAAGTGATACCGATAATCCTTAAACTTAAACAACTTGAAAAATATATTATATTATTTTTAAAATGATGGTATTATATTATATTATATTATAAGTTTACCAGCTAAGCATTAAAAACAAGTGATACCGATAAGGTATTATATTATATTAATAATAGGCATGTGAGATTCATCGTAGCACTAGTCTATAGAGAGACACGAGGTAGATATTTATTTGCTTCGATGCCTCCCCACTCCCCTTCGCCATGTGAGATTGAGGTAGATTGATTTAAATTTGTGTGAAATTTCAACAATTCCCAATGAGGATTATTGTGCGCTTAGCTATTCGATATCAATAGAATATTTTATTTGGCCACATCGATTTTGCTTTCATTAATAAATGAAATGTTTTTCACGTACATTGTAGAGTGCAACAAACATTCTATTCAATTAATGATAAGTGCCCAATTGGTAATGGTTTGTTCTCTTAATGTGGGGCCTTAACCTTTTACTTAGACCGATCATTTCTAAAGTAAGTTAATCTTATAATAAAATGCTTTTTTATTTTTATTTTTTCGAGCGGCGGAGCTAGGGTTTTCATGGCAAGCTAGGGTTTCCTGGACGGGGCTGGGTTTGCTTGGGTGATATGTGGGCTCATCCATGCTGTGAGTGGGACTTATTGGTGGTGGCATTAACCTGTCGACTGTTTTAACAGCCGGTAAAATGAATATTGTGGGTTGAGACGTCACCCTGTTGCGGCCTGGAAAGAACTCATTTCTGCTCATTGGAACTACAAATCTGACTCCGGCGACAGTGGCGTGTGGGTGGCGTGTGGTCCTCCGTGTTTCCGAGTCTACTTGCAGTTTTTGGGGTTTGTTTTTATCATTTGTTTACCCATTATTACAACACACAACTGTGTTGTCTCTGTTTATAGCTGCCGTTGGGGAAACGGTCGCTGTGGTTAATATCTGACTGGGGTATCGATTTGTGCTCATTTTTCGGTCGATTTGGACTCGGTTTCTAGGTTATGGATACCGGAATGGGAGAAAGACTATCGGAACCCTTCATCCCAGGATAACAGCCTCAACGTATCCGATTACATGATCGAGGAGGCAGGTTTATTCAAGCCGGACTCTCACTTCAAGGAACAGTTAAAAGGGAAGAGGGCTCTCAACCTACCGAGCCGACAGGTGGTGCCTCATGGCAAGACACATAGGGGACACCTGGCTGGGAGGCGGTCACATGGTGAAACCGGGGTATCGAACCATTCCGTCGGCAGTGGATGCGAATTTTCTGATGTGGGTAACAAAGCATATGCTGGTTCACCTTCACGTGCGGCCCGACGTTTGAATGGGAGGTATTTTCGCAGACCTGGCGAATCCTGGCTTACGGTGGGCAGAGACATTGGTCTGGAGGAAGTAGTGGAATTCAATATGACTGCTCTGGTTGGAAAATTCTCATATCACGCTATGAATCGGCGTGACATTGTTAGCTGGATTACAGCAAAGTGGAGACCACTGCTAAACTACACTCCGCAAATCTTTGCATTGGCGTGTGGGTGGTACGGCTTTAAATTTGATGAAGAGGCACACTGCAATCTCATTATGGAGAGACTATGGCTACATGGTTATGGTAGCTTAATGCTACAAAAATGGCAAACTGACTTCGACCCTAAAACAGCTTCGATGCGCCTTCGGCACTTATGGGTCCTTCTGCTTGGGCTGCCTCTCGCCCTCTGGAACCACGGGGCTTTTGAAGCCATAGGAAACTGTCTTGGGCGGTTTTTGCATGTTGCGGATGAACACCTAATGGATTTGACCGCCGTATGGGCTAGGTCCTGGTGGAGGTGGACATATCATTGGGGTTAATTGATGTACTCAACATCAATTGGCGTGGACGGAAGTTTTCTCAGATCATAGATTATTGGGGTATCTTTTTTCGCTGTTCTAATTGCAAAGAGGTGGGGCATTTATGGCGCCAATGCAGTGCGCCGGCTTCATCGGGTTGTCTCAAGGAAAGGGGTCCGTTTTGGTCGTCGGACGAAGGTAGTGATATCGAGCTAGACACTACGGGATCGATGGATGGCTTCTCTAACAGGGTACCTACCATGGATGCTCCGGACTCGGCACTGTTCCGTAAGTTAGAAACTCAAGACCCTAACTTTTTCCATTCGTTGAATGCGTTGGATATTTCGTTTATCAATGCTCTTGATTTAAACAATGGAAATAATGGAAATTACATGAGCCGCCTCCATCGCATGAAAGCAAACTCTTCTGGAACTGAACAAGGTACAAATGAATCTTCTGGGGATGATGACCCTGTTTCTATTGATGGCCCTGTTTCTGTGAATGAGCCGACTGTGAATGTAAATGAGACTAGCCCTATCTGCTTCTCCCCTGTCATATCGATTTCCTCTGGTTCTCCTCATACTGGTACTCCGACTGTTATTATATCAAGCGACCCGGAGGACCCTAATATGTCTCGGGGTGATAGTGGGGTCAGGGGTGGTGTGTTGAAGCCGTTTGTAACCAATGTTGAGTCTGTGGACATGATTGGGGGTTCTAGCGGTGAATGCCCAGTGGCCCTGTCGGGGGCTGGTGGACTGGTTGGGGGCCCGGTCCAGTCTTGTGAGCCCATGGAGAAGTTAATTCTTATTCCCTCTTATTCTGAGATTGTTAAGAAGACACCTATCCCTACTTTCTTCAAAAACAGACTGATTGAGGAATCAAAAACTCCTGATGGGGATGTGGGGGGTACTGTAGATGCGACGACCTCTGACCTGGTGGGGGTGGGTAAAAATACCTCTATGATTACAGCTGGTACAATGGGGGATATATGTATACAAAAAGGGGCTCGTCGGGGTGGTTTGGCCCCGGAACTCTCTCCTCTTAAAACAAGGAGTGCTAGGAAAAATAAGATGGCCGCCACGGGGGGGATTGTGGTTGGCCGTGGTCCTGTGGACTCCCCAAACTCTTCTGACACCCGGGCGCTTAGAGGATTAAAAGCCCTAGCAAGGGTTCACAAATGATTTTTTTCTCCTTAAATATCCGGGGTGTGGGAGGGTTTCCCAAACAATTGGCCCTTAAGAGAGTTCTACATATTACAAATCCTGATTTAGTACTTCTCCAAGAAACAATGGTTTGCGGTGAAAAGGCACGTAGTTTTTTTAACAAAGTCAAGTCGGGTTGGATGGTTTGTACTGCGGATGCTGCGTGCCTTTCTGGTGGGCTCTTAGCGGCCTGGAACCCGTTGGTTTTGAGATTAAACCCATCTATCACCTCTTTGGGTATCTTATTATCTGGCAATATCAGGGGGATGGAGAAAAATGTAAATATCATCAACTGTTACGGGCCATACTCGGAAAGGATGGCTTTCTGGGATGAAGCGGTTTCGGGTCATTTGCTGGAATTGGAAAATTTAATCGTTGCTAGGGACTTAAATTTCACTTGGGGGGTTGATGAGGTTTGGGGCAATGGGGCTCGGAATGACCCGATGGGACCATATTTTAAAAAACTCTTCCTAAAATATTCACTTGTTGATGTTACTCCGCGGTCGTTGGCTCCAACTTGGAATAACGGGAGAATGGGGGATTCGATGATTCTGAAACGACTTGATCATTACTTAATATCCGAATCTCTGCTGGATAGTCTTCAGAATTACAGGTCTTGGATTCATCAAATAAAAATCAGTGATCATCTACCTATCATTTTGCAATTTGAGGTGGATAATATACATCAATCCTATCCATTCAAATTCAATGCAACTTGGCTCTTGGATGGGGAATACTCAATGGGTGTGAGGAACATTTGGATACAGCTGGATGTATCGGGGGAACACTCTGCCATGGACAAACTGGCGGTGAAGCTGAAGGCTATAAAGGACTATACTATTAAGTGGGAAAAAAACAAAAAAGTGCTAATGGGTCGAGAACTTGCCGAGATTGAATTAGAAATGACTGGCTTGATGGGGGGTTCTTTTGGGTCTGGGATTATCCCTGGGGATGCAATGAAACTCTCTTCTTTGGAGAGTCGAAAACTGAATATTCTTCTTATACAAGAGGAATCTTGGAGATTGAAGAGCCGGGCTATTTGGATCAAAGCTGGGGACCAGAACACAAAAAAATTTCACCAGTTTGCGGAATCTAGAAGGATGCAAAATACTATTTGGGAAATTAATGATCACAGTGGCCGGCAGATCTAGGGGGCGGAGGATTTGATGGCGGAGGATGGTCGACACTTTCAGGAATACTACTGTGATCCTAAAAACACTTCCCTGGCTAAACAATTCAAAGTCATTAAGGAGTATCCTCGAATCTTCAATGATGAGGAGGGTGATGATATTTTTATGGAAGTATCTCTGGGTGATGTAGAAAACACTCTGCGTGGGTTTAAAAAAAAAAAATCTCCCGGGCCGGATGGGTGGACGGTGGAACTATTTATTCACTTCTTTGATATTATGGGGGAGGATATCAGATTGGCTGTGGAGGAATCCCGAAAACAAGGCACAGTGTCTGGGGCTTTCAACTCAACTTTTTTGACCCTTATCCCGAAAACATCCCATCCGAATAACTATAATGAGTTCCGACCTATTGCTCTCTGCAATTTAGTATACAAGATTATTGCTAAGGTTATTGTAGACCGGATCAAACCCTTTCTCTCCAGACACATTTCATTGGAGCAGTATGGTTTCTTGCAAGACCGACAGATCCATGATGCGGTGGGAGTGACTCAGGAAATTTTCCACACGATTAAACAGAAACGTCTTTCTGCACTAATTCTTCAACTGGACCTGGTGAAGGCATATGATAGGGTGAATTGGGACTTTCTGAGATTAATATTGATTCAGATTGGTCTGCCATGGAAAGTGATGAAATAGATTATGGCCTGTGTAACCTCGATTAACTATGCCATTTTGATTAATGGACAACCTACGGATTTCTTCAAGGCCTCACGGGGGCTTCGTCAGGGATGTCCTCTATCGCCGCTCCTCTTTCTCTTGGTTATTGAAGGTCTGAGTTTATCCATAAATACGGCAAAACGGGAAGGGCTGATTGAAGGCATCAAAATTACTAGAGATATATCTGTTACTCACTCTCTGTTTGTGGATGATGTAATGCTCTTTGGTAATGGCACCCTTGCTGAATGGGTACATTATAAGAGGATTCTTGACTTATTCTGCTCGGTTTCTGGTATGATCCTCAATTATATAAAATCTCGGTTTTTAAAACACGCTCTTTTGATGGATGAGGAATGCTCCATTAGCTCAATTCTACCATTAAAATTCATGGAGGTGGAGGCTGGAATGAAATATCTTGGTTTCTTCTTGAAGCCGACAAATTACCTGGTGAAGGACTGGTCATGGCTTGTCCGTCGATTTGAAGGACGCATCAGTCGCTGGTGTTTCCGACATTTATCCTTGGGCGGCAGGCTCACACTGGCTAAAGTTGTTTTACAGAATCTAGGGGTGTACTGGTTTACTCTGTGCAAAGTCCCTAGATCCATTCTTCGTCTTATTCGCCAGAAGCTGTTTAACTTTTTATGGTCGGGTGGGGGCAATCATGAAAAATATCATCTTATTAATTGGTCTAGGTTGGCTCGACCCTGGAATCTGGGGGGATGGAATTTAAAGGATCTGGACCTGTTTGTTAAGGCCCTGCATGCGAAGAGTATATGGCGTGCTCTCTTTGATAACTCTGTTTGGGGCCGGATTATTAGAGCAAAGTATCTAAAAAATACCTCTGTTGAAAATTGGCTTAGATTGGGCCGGCCTGTTACTGCTGGTGTGTCTAATTTTTGGAATGGCCTGCTGGGATCGTTCAGGGTTATTACGCAATGGATTGCTTGGAAGCCTGGCAATGGTCATGACATCAAGCTGGGGCTTGACCCGATCTTAGGGGGTCCCTCGGAGCATACTCTTTCCATGGAATTAAGGACACATCTCATAATGAAGGGATATTTCACTCTGGCTCATGCGGCTGGGCCGTTTAGGGAGGGGCGGTCCCTATGGATATCGGCTCCACAGCTGGGCTTATCTGGTACTTTGGGCAATGAATGGGATGGTTATATTAGGGCTTTTTATCATTCAAACCTTCAATTATCTGATTCGGCTGACAAATTGACCTGGTCGTGGGATGTGACTGGTGGAAAGGTGTCTGCAAAATTGGCTTATGAGGCATTGTTTGTCGAATCTGTTTCTGCTGTTCAATGGTGGGAAAAATCTATATGGAAGCTGATCATCCCTCTCAAGATTAAGTGCTTTATCTAGCTTGCATTGGCTAACAGGATCCTCACTTGGGATAATTTATGCCGTCGCGGTTTCAATGGTCCGGGTAGGTGCCCTCTTTGTTGTGCCCTGGAGGAGACTGTTGATCATCTTTTTTCGCATTGCCCTTTCATTAGGGACCTTTGGGGGCAGATTTCATTTAAGGCTGGTATTCATTTCCAATGGGGATTCCATACATTAAGTGATTGTCTGGAGGCTTGGTCTCGTCTCCCCTCTGATTGTGCCGAATTGCCATACTTTATGATCTGGGAGGTTTGGAGAGCTCGTAATGCTCGAATATTTGAAAACCTGCAACCTCACTGTGCAACTTTATGCTATAAGACCATTGCTACACATAAAGAATATACATCTACTTTTGGTGTGGGTGTCGGTAGGATGGATCGGCATTTGAAAAACAGATTGGCTCCACCAATCTTGGTTTATCCTTGTGGTTTCTTTGACGGGGCCGCTTTGTGCCGGAATGGCTTAGGTGGGGCGGGTGCAACAATTCATGTGTCCAACACCATCACTGTTCACTTTTGGTTAAATCTGGGAAATGGCTCTAATACTAGAAGTGAGATATGTGCTCTATGGCTCATATTGTTCTGCGCTCAACAAAGGAAGATTCCTTCCCTTGTTATCTATGGCGACTCACAGGTTATTATCTCTTGGGCTAGGGGTACTTCACCCATTAATGTACTTCTTCTCGCTCATTGGTTGGAAGCGGCCAGAAAGCTCATTCTGGAATTTGAGCACATTCACTTTGAACATGTCTTTAGAGAGGTGAATCTGGAGGCGGATATGCTCTCTAAGCGGGCTCTTTACTCTCAGTCTGGGGTCATCATGTGGCAGGAATGGCGGGAGGATTTGCTTTTTTCACAGGGCTCTCATCCGCTACATTGGACATGAGGATTGTTGTCTTTTTTGTTACATTCTTTTTGTATTACTTCCGGTTATATGTGGCATGTGTTACTTATATGACTTTTAGTTTCTATGTGCAGATAATTAAAAACCGATGGGTTCAACTTCTTGTTGGACATTTTATATTCTCATATATATTTTGTGGCATATATGTCCGCCCTTGCAAATGCTGTTCGGTACACTGAACGGATGTAATCCCTGTATTACACTCCGTTGTTGGCTTCTATATACCTGATGGGGATGGATTTGGTAGTTGTTTTTGTGGTTATATATATTTTGGACTTATTATGATACATATGTATTTTGTTGCTGTAGCATGTGATCACTATTATGGTATTGGACGCAGATCTGTATTGTCATTTGGGAGTTTTTAGAATATTGTGGCATCTTCTTTTGTCATTTTCGGAATAGTTTCATGAGACATTTGTTATTGTAACCGGTATGTACCGGGGGATACCTTTGACCGCTTGGTATGACTTTGTTATGGTCTGTCAGTTGGACATATTTTACTATTTCGTATATTAATAGTAAGTTGCATTTTTCTGTGAAAAAAAAAATGCCTCTTTTCAACTATAAATTAGAAAATAATAAAAATTTCAGATATGTCATAGTATTATTATGATTCTAGTTTTATAAGTTCTTTTTTCCAATTAATGCAAATTTTAGAAAATTTAATCAAAGGTTGTTGATTTTGAAACCAAGAAGTATAAGAGAAAATGGTTGACAATGTAGTAGTAAATGAAAAGAAAACCATAGTGAAAGTAGTATAAGAAAGGAAAATGAAGGTGGAGCTTAGTGGTTCTTCTATAATTAAGAGGACTTATAAGAATCAATCTTCTTTAACTAAGAGGATCCATAAGAATCAATTAAGTAATGGGTTGGGAATAATAAAATTTCACATGCCCTTTACAAAAAATATTCATCTTTCTTTTCTATGAAAGTTTAAGAAATCTAGAACTTTTGAGTTGTCATGAATGATTGTGAGACTTAGGGCGTTATAGTCATGGAAGTTTGCTCCTAAAGATTGCAATGCGATCAAATGAGAAGAAAATTATCCATAAGGCATATTTCAAAATGAAGATCATGAGGGACGTTGATGCCAATTATTGCTTAGTTGGAATTAATCGCTTAGATCTCATGTATAAATCTACGCAATCATATAATCCCCCTTGTGTGTGTGTGTGTGTGTGTGTGTGTGTGTGTGTGTGTGTGTGTGTGAGAGAGAGAGAGAGAGAGAGAGAGAGAGAGAGAGAGAGAGGTGGACCCTATTAAAGCCCAAGAATGCATGGGAAGTTAGTATTCACTACTAGAGGATGAAGGGATGTTATCTAGATAGCCCGACAATGTGTTTTCTTGTAAAGAACCAATTGGACCCCAAGAAGACCAAAACCATACTATGAACTAGTGTGCATCATCAGATGATTCATATTTGTTGCATGGGCAAATAATTAATACAATTTACCTCCAAGGCATTGTTGAACCTCATTAAATGAAGAGAAATGCATGAGGAGGTAGGATGCACCACCACATGAGTTTTATTTGATGCCTAGAGATGCCATTTATGCAGTTTAGCCTTTGGGTCACTCTTAGACCCCCATCATAATCTAAATAATAAGAAGTTAAAACATAGTACTAAGAGGGTTGGTGAAACTAAACCAATGATGGAGATGATGCATTTTTCCCCTTTGGTCTTTTGTCAAGCCCCACAACAAGTTGAAAATATATAAGGAGGCTTAACACACTCCTTGGGAAGTTGCAACAGTGAAACAAGGATGGGTCTAATGCATTTTATCCCTTTGGGTTTGCCCGACCCCACTACCACTCAAAATATGCATTGCTAGTGGAGCTAAGAAAGTTTCCTAGAAAGAGGACTTGTGTTTTCTTCCTCTTGGGGCACTAATGGACCCCACCAAACTCTAAAAGTCATATCATCGAAGTGGCTTTGGAGGTTCCCTAGACTTATATGTGTTGTATTTTCTCATCTAATCTTCTGCAAAACTGAGGGTAAGTCAAAAAATGCCACAACAAATAAAATACATCACTAGAGAGGTTGCAATAACCCATCAAATGAAGATAAGATGTGTTTTATATATAGGATGGCCAATGCAGTTTTTCTCCTCTTCTGGGATTCATGGTAGGAATAATGTCCGTAGATCTTAGCTTGGTGATGTTTGAGCTTAGACATGCTTACCCATGATTAACACTACATATTCTAGATATGTGGCATCTCTCAATTGCATTTTCTATTTTGTTGATTGTCTACTGAGTAGAGTAGGCAAGAGATATTGCTAAATCAGTCACAAGAAAACTAGTGAACCAGTGATAGTTGGGGAAAATCCAATCATATAATTGGATTCCTCATGCCAGATTCCTTCTGAATTTACTAGTTGCAAAGCATACTTGGCTGCTAGGCTTTGATTGTAATTGATAGGATTTTTAATTAAATGACGATATTTTAATAATGCAGGTGAAAGAGACCAAAACCATTATTCTTCCCCATATATCAAGTTTGATTCCAAAATCATATTCCTCGCCCTTATTTACCCCTAAATCAACTAGTCGCACACCTCATAATCCATGATGGCATCAATTATTAGCTAGTTGATTAGATTGATTTAAAATGGTGCTAAATTACAAAATAAAAGAAGTAAATGAAGGGTTAAGTGTAATTTCTCTACCATAAGAATTTGAAAGAAGTTGGGATGACATTGTGCATCTATAGAAGGGAAATCAACTTCACCTTGCTCTTATTCATCAGTTCCTTCTCTGTCTCTTGCATGTTAATTAAGCATGCATTTCCTTCATTAAATTAGTACTCGAGCTCTATCATTATGGTTTATTTAATGGATTATTGTGCACTTGAGATAGTATTCTACCCCTTGTCTAAAGAGAATATTTTAAGTCCAATATTATTTCCTACCAAGGGTTGATTATGTTAATAGTTGAATAAAAAAGGATGGAACACAAGAGGAATGAAGGAACATGAATGCAACACTGAAGTCCAATGTAATTCACTCGAATGCAAGCAGCAAAGAAGCATTCCCAAAACAAAGAAAACATAGAGGAATGCAAGAGACACTTGTCAAACTAAAAAATAAGAATTATTGAACAATCTTCATACCCAAAGAGGGTTGGATTAAAGAGGATGATAGGCCATCATCCAGGCCGAGCAAAAACACAAAGAAATCACAAGTTCTATCAAACTACAAAGAAAGGAAATATCAATAATCAAAGTGATGTAAGTATGCAAAAAAGAGCAATGGAGTGTGCATCCAAGTGATGAGAAAGGCTATGTCTTAAGTTAGTGTTGTTGTGAAAGTCTCAAATATGTGAGCAAAAATGTAAATCCTTGATTTCTTGAAGCAAATATTCTCACATCAAATTGAATAATCCAAGTGAGAATAAGATGAACTCTATAATAAGATGATAGCTGGGAACACAAGGTTTCTCTACGGTAGCTTAATAGTCAGATAGGGTAGTTGAAGAGTCAAGAAGGTGGAATACCAAAGGCCACAAGCTAAAACTATAAATAAATCCATTTTATTCAAGAAAAATGTTCTCCTTTTGGCATTCTAAACTATCTTCACTATTAATAAAGAGACCTTTATTAGCTAGTGTTTTTATACTCTTGCTAAGTTGTTTTTGGCCTTGAAACTTTTGTCTCCTTTTTCAATTTTCTTGGTGCTTGTGAGAGTGAGCATTCTAACCTATGGCACTCTTCTCATGTTATGGTATTTATTTTCACTTACCTTAATATACTTGTTAATGCCTAATATGAAATAGGGATCTTCTTGATGACTTAGGACTATTCTTGGTTGATCAAGATCTTTGATTATGCATGTGCTTTAACTCGTGTAATATTCTCCATGTTGTATATGTCTAATCATGTTTCATTTCATCTTGGTTACATGTTGGTTTTGCGATAGGGAAATGTTCTTAACAATCAAATCATTTCACTTTGGGAAGGATTTGGGAGGGTCTGAGTTGGGGTTCATTTCTTATAGAAGTGGGACCATTTTCCTTGTTACTTGTTGCGTTTCAGGATCTTGTTCTTTTTTGCCTTAAAACGGGATCTAATTAGTTCATGCATTTTTCATATTTCAATTTACATTTCATTCCCCACAATCACCTCATACTCATTTACATTTATGCTTACATTTTCATTAGTTTAGATTATATTATAGAGCATGATAGAATTCTTAATTTGCATACAACAATCGGTCCATAACCAAAGGGCTTTCCACTTCAATGGAGAAAGGTCTAATTGATCTCTTTCATTAGGTAAGATTGTGTGGATAACGACATTTATTTACCTACATCAATATAATACAACAACATTAAAGTGTTTGGTGTACGTAGATCAATGTATCTCAAACACCTTTTATGTGCACATAAAACAACAAAATTGTACTTGATACATGCATATTTATGCATATTTGTGTACACCCAACAAAATTAAATGTGGTTATGAGAGAAAGATAAAAACCCTACATAATGGAAATGTAAAAAAAAAACATCCCTACCTAACCACTTTGGACTCTTCGGTTTTAAAAAAATCAACCAAAACACAATCAAAATTAATGACATTATACACATAATACTTCTCAAAAGCCTCAATCCCTAGACAAACAATGCAACATATACCAAAGAATGAAAAAAATAATTGTATAATACCTTTTGTCCCATAATATCTAAATCTATGCTCCTAATAAACGCAAACTTTAACAAAAACAACAACCATTAAATGCTTTAAATCTTTCTCAGTAATTAAATTTCCTATGCCATTTTCACTAAAGGAAAAGAGAATCCAAGAACATAACTCTCGATTCCTAGTCTCACAATCGCACTAAAATTTGTTTGAATTGAATCAAAACACACTCATTACAACTTAACTCAATCACTTATTTTCGCCTTTAAAGGCCAGAAAGAAAAATAAGCCAAAGTAAATAGGGAAATGGAGTACTCTAAGGATTTGACGATTTGGGCCGGAAGTCGACCATTGTCACTGGTTTTCAGGCCAAATCATCTTTCCAACCAAATATGTTTCCTTTTCCCCACTCCCATTCGCCAAAAAGGAGGGTTCCATTAAGTGTCATGCATCTCGATATTTGGCAGGTTTCTAGCATTTAATGCATGGTGTGTTCATGACATCCTGATTCCACCTTCAAACTTCTCATGACACCCATCGAACCCCTTTCTCTGCTTGGACTCTGTTTTTTCCTCTATTACATATCGAATCCAGTTCACTTCTTTTTGTCTGTTTCTCCACTTTGTGGCTCGACACTTGAATCCCCTTCAAGACAATAAGAAGAGAACAAAGATTATTGTGGTGCACTACTGGTAAACTGCATCTATCTAGACAAAGGCATGGTTCTATTGTGTCTTCCCCGGGGTTTCTACTTCTCCCTCTAGCTCGATTGGTTTTCTCCTCAGCGTCGTTACCAACAGAAGGGGATCTTGATTTTTGAAAGGAGACTAGAAAGGTGTGAGGTGTGTCCATCCCTGCTCATAAAAAAAGGTATGCACACGCCTATAGATGTAATTATATGCTCAAAGGGGAAAAAGAAATATTTTTCTGGAATAATCAAATTCCACCTAGAATTCTTCAATTAAGTCTAATGACAACTCAAATGTTGGAAAGAGAAATTCGCGTTGTAGTAGAGAGGTACCCTTGAATGAAATGAATTGTTTGAATTCCATAATTTATTGTTGGAATTTCCAATTCAACCAGTTGAATAGATTCAGATTTCCATTATAAATTAGCATTACAGTTTGAAGAATATGAAATTATAGTTTTAAGTGATGTAGATTTTTGGGAAGAATTATTCCGATTTTCATGTTTCAAAACCCTCAAAACCTTTATCCAGGGGTTCTATTCTTCCTCTTCCACCCATAATTCTTCAATTAAGTCTAATTACCGAGAATTTGAAGGTCAAGATGCCCAACTACGCAAACCTAAAGTGAATATTGATTACAGAGGAAATTTTTATCCTTTCTTTTAATTTTCCACCTATGACCAGTGCAACTTCACAGCATAGTAGATATGAATCCTACTGCATTATTTGATTACTTCTCCAACAATCTTCTCATATTCATGTATTCAGCTCAAGTATCTTGAGATTGAGTTTTAATTGTCTCTTTCATGTTCACTACCAATGTCCTCCTAAATCGAGCAACAATTAAGAAGTGCATTAATACACTATGATTTGGTTAGGTGAATATGGGTTGGGCGTGTCACTAGGGCCACTCTATCTCCAATACTTCCCCATCTTCCAAATCCATTAAATCTACAGTCACCAAGGTTCTCCAATCACCTTTGCTTTTGTTGTCTCTTCCTAGCTTGCCTTTTAGTAGACTTGATCAACTGACTTTTTTATGGAAGGATTGATTGAATATTGTTAATTTTTATGCATGTCAAACTCTTACTACTTTTCAAACTTGTATAGATATAAATCTTTCTGACTTATACACTGATTTATCATGATTATGTGGCTTCCTTCCTTTGCAACGTTGTGATGTAATCTTGAATTGAAGGGTATTCTCTAGCTTGGCAAATATTTTTAAAAGCATCAATTCGAATGAAGTGCATTTTCTTGTTTGTTAAGGATTTTAAAAAGCATAAATGAGAAGTATGCTTTCATTGAAATTCTCATAAACTAAATTTTTTTAGAATCATAACCCCGTTTTGATAGTATTTGATGACTAAGATTTTATGATGTTATTAAAACATGGTTATCCTTCTAAATATATACAGTTTTTTAGAATTCTAATAAAATCATACTTCTCATTTATGATTTTAAAAATCCTTAACAAACAATAAAATGCACTTCATTCGAAGTGATGCTTTTAAAAATATTCACCAAGCTAGAGAATACCCTTCAATTCAGGATTACATCTTAATGTTGCAAAGGAAGGAAGCCACATAGTCATGATAAATCAATGTATAAGTCAAAAAAATTTATATCTATGCAAGTTTGAAAAGTAGTAAGAGTTTGGCATGCATAAAATTATCAATTACTCAATCCTTGCATTAAAAAGTGAGTTGAGCAAGTTTACTAAAAGGCAAGCTAGGAAGAGGCAACAAAAAAAAAATGATTGGAGAACCTTGGTGAAGAGTCAGTGGATTTGGAAGATGGAGAAGTATTGGAGACATAGTGGCCTTGGTGACACACCCAACTAGAAATCGCCTAATCAAACCGTAGAGTTTATTAAGACACTCCTTAATTATTGCTTGATTTAGGAGGACATTGGCAGTGAACATGAAAAAGATGATTAAAACTCAATCACAAGATACCTGAGCATAATGCATGAATATGATAAGATTGTTGGAGAAGTAAGCAAAGAATGAAAGAGGCTTCATATTTTCTCAGTTGTGAATTCGCACTGGATGTAGGTGGAAAATTAAGAGAAAGGATACAATTTTCCTCTGCAATCAGTATTCACTTCAGGTTTGCATAGTTGGGCATATTGACCTTCAAATTCCCAGTCATTAGAATTATTCGAAGAATTTTGTGTGGAAGAGGCATTATAGAACCACCCCTCTATCTGGATAGAGGTTTCAAGGGTTTTGAAACGTGAAAATGGGGAGAATTCTTCCCAAAATCTACATAACTACAAATTATAATTTCATATTCTTCAAACTGTAATTCTAAGTTAATCTAAATCTATTTAGTTGTTCAAATTGGCAATTCTAACAATGAATTATGCAATTCAAAAAATTCATTTCAATCGAGGATGCCTTGATACTACAATGCGAATTTCTCTTTCCAACATTTGAGTTGTCCTTAGACTTAATTGGATAATTTTGCGTGGAATTTGCTTATTCCATAAAAATAAAAATAAAATTCCCTTTGAGCATATTACATCTATAGGTGTGTGCAAATACTTTTTGTTATGAGCAGGTATGGACACACCTCACACCTTGTCAATTGCCTTTCAAAACTCAAGATCCCCTTCTTCTAGTAAAGACACCAAGGAGAAACTTGATCGAGCTAGAGGGAGAAGTAGAAACCCTCGGGGAAGGCACAATAGAACCACGCCTATGTATGGATAGATTTAATGCATTTTACTGCTAGCGCACCAAGTTAATCTTTGTTCTCTTCTTATTGTCCTGCAAGGGATTCACGTGTCGAGCCACCAAGTGGAGAAGTACACAAAAAGGAATGAAATGGGTTCGATAGGTAACATAGGAAGAAAAAGAGACTAGGTAGAGAAAGGATTTTGATGGGTGTCACAGGATGTGACGACCACGCCATGCATTGAATGCTGGAAACTTTCCAAAACTCAAGATGCACGGTGTTGAACAGAGCCCTCCTTTCCAGTGAACAAGAGCGGGGAAAAGGAAACGGATTTGGACGTCGATCGAAGATACGATTTGGCCCAAAAACCAGTGATGGCAACCGGCTTCTAGCCCAAATCATCGAATCCTTAGACTAATCCATAGGGAAATACTTGCCATAATGCTAAAATGATAGCGGGTCATAGAGATACAAATCTCAAAATTGGTTAAACATGATTCATTGTTTAACAATTGTTACAAGAAAACTACAAAGAGCATTATCTTGACACTAGATAAGAGATGAGAATGAGGTGGCATATGCAAACTCAAGTGACAAGAGTATAGTACTATGAGAAAATATTAGGTTAGGTTTTGATTGCAAAAGAGGTTCTACTCTATGGAAACCCATCATTGTAAGGTTATTCCAATCAAGCATTGTAAATTTCATGAAGAAGTAAAATGGGATAATGCATTAATGTCCAATGAGGTAGATTATATGGTAAATTTGGGGGTAAAATATTCAAATATAAATTTAGAAAGGGATATCGTAATCCAATATGTTAATTCAAGAATATACTTTACTAATCCAACCATGGATAAAAAATGACCTAAAGGTATCACAAAATATATTTCAATGTCTTGAACCCACGAAACTACAACAAGAAAGTCTATTCAAATTTTGTATGAGCTATAAGATCCATTGAAGTGTTCTCAAATTTAAATTATTTAGCACTACCTCGTTTGATGGAAAAATCAATAGCCCTTGTTATTGAAAATTGAACCAAGGTATCATCTTCCAAAGATGTAGTAGGTAAATATGTATGTAAACTATCAACATCACTAAGGGGGGTGTGCTCTAATGGCCCACTAGTGAAGTGATCTGGACCAAGAAGGAAGTTGATAGGAGAACCAAGATGGAGGTTATCCCAAGGACTATCCAAAGAAGTCGTGGTCTATAATATTTCTTTATCCTCGTAGAAGATCATGGTCTAAGAGGCAAGTGCAGTTTCCCACATGAGCAGTGAAATTGGCTCCATTACTTCCAAGGTAAAATATACAAATATCAATCTTTGAACTTATTTCATGAAAAGGATTCGAAGTATCATACTTAGTGGGGGTAAGGATTATCAAAATGGTGGAAGTGGCCACATAATTCATTTGCAAAGAGGGTTTGTCCAATTAAACAATAGGGATAGACTCAATATGAGAAACTTTTGAGGGAAATACATTGTCATGGACCAGATGTAATTGAGGATTACAATATGAGATTTGATCAATATTAAAGTGGTGTTGGTGTTTTAACACCAACTTGTACCAAAAGAACCTACTCAGGGGTTGTGTAATATCGAGTACTAGATCTATAGGGCTAAGGAAAAATGAAAATAAATAGACAACATTCTTCATTATGCATGCAATGTAATATAATGGAAACTAGGTAAAAGAGAACAAAGCATAACATATAAATAATATTAGTTTGTGTATTAAAAAAAGAATAGGATAGATATACACCTTAGTGTTGGTTGTAGTAGATGTTGACCTATAAAACCAACACACGGGAGCGTTCTTCTTCTCCTTTTGTGCTCGACTCCCATCCAAGTGATGTATGTGTAGCATCCCAAACAATGAAAGGAAAAAGATATGGGAGGCTCTTTGTCTCTTTCTCTAGGAAATCTAACAACATAACTTTGCTATTATGGATATGGAATGTATTTTCATATTACCTTCTCAGATTTATTTAAAGAATAGAATGTGGAAAATTCTTAGATATAGATCCAATGTGAATAATCCCCTTTTAATTGATGATATAGTGGGAATATAGGTATTATAGACCAAATTAAAGGCTATTTTTGGCAATACTGGTTTGGGAATGTCCACTTTCAACCACTACACCTTTTTGGAAGGCTAGTAATTAAGAGTATTTGAATTTGGTTTTTGGGTCCCTATCATAGGTTTTTAGGCTTTTAGTGCAACATGCTTTCACATATATCTAAGGAAAATCCACACAATGACTTTTTATGGTCAAGTTATGACATTTGTTTGATTTTTGCTAATATTACTGAGGTCATGTGGTGATGGAGGTGGTGGAAATGGGATAACACTACTAGGAATGATGTACCAAGGTGATGATGCTTAGTACAAAGTAAGTGAGCAAAATTAGGCTGGTAACATGAAGATATGTCCTTCATGCATAAATTGCATCAAATGAAAGAGATAGGACACAATGACTTTCATGTTATACACATAATTGTGCCTGAGGAGCATGTTGAAGTTCGTTGTGCTTATCACGACTGCTATATCAATTAAGAAAATGTGAATTCCTAACTTAATTGAGAGATTAGTCCTAATTCCTACTAATTCACATGAGCTACCTTTAAAGGCCCACAATGTGGTCATCAGTGGGTTGAGGGAAAGGTAACCTAAAAAATTCCAAGTAGACAAAGACATGCCACATCAAGGGGGTCCTTCATCAACTATGCATTTATGAGTCATGATTTGATTATGAACAAGGACCATAATTTGAAAATGGTTAGAACAAGGGATGCATGGATATGATAGTTTATCTAAGTCAAAGGTAATGGCCTTAGCAAATTAAGGGTCATACGTTAATTTACCTTATATTGGATAGGTCTAGTGGGTTATGGGCCACTGGAAGTGGAATGGGTGCCCTCTTGTCTTCGATATTTTGACTTAGTAATGAGATGGATAGGTTGGAAGGACTAGTTACGTGGTTGGTGAGAAATCAAAGAGGTTGAAGTATGTTTTGCTCTAACATTAAAATCAATGGGCTCATGTGGAGGGGAGAGTTGTTGCAATGTTGCAAGCTCTTAAATATTCATCTGATTAGGGAATTGGGCCCTTAATCATTGGAGTTTTATAACATCAAGACATATGTGAATGTCATGTTCTTTCCCACAATTAACACAAGGATTCTTAGGTTTATTCCCTTTTTTTAGTTGCATTGGAACTAAGTTGGAATTGTCATTTCCGATAGGATTAATTTCATTGCTCCCTTTCCCTTGGTTCCTATTCTTACATTTCCTAGACATCCTCTTAGGTGGTACCTCATTATTGGGTTGATTTTGATTGGAGACCAATTTTTTCCTAGTTGTGAAGGAGGATATAAGGCCAAGGTAAAATGTAGTGAAGGAAAGAGATGAGGATTGATATAATCTAGTGTAGCATTAACCTAAACCAACATTCCTATGGACAAATTTGGGAGGTTTACATTCACCAATATTTCCAAGTGGTGGAAGGTTTTTGTTCCATGAAACATTATCCATGATACACTATGAGAATTCTATACAAGGCGTCTATCGGAATTGAAATATCACCAAACGGTGGCAATAAATATCAAAAGAGAATGGGAACATTTTCTTGCATGGAAATGCTACCTTGAGGAAACACTCCAAGCACTTCCTCACATTTTATGAATGTTTCTCGGGGTGAATGCCGCTAAAAAAACACATATGCTTAACCCTAAGGAGCCCAAGTGGATTTGACCTCTTGAACCTTTTGGCCAATACGAATTTATCATGGAAATTCAAACTACTTGAGCTCATCCTTGGGCCAAGAGGGAAACTTATAAGAGAATATCCAATCATTTTGTCAAATAGGTTAATTCAAAGCAATTGGGTAATGAAATAAATAATCAATTAATCTCATGGTTCCTTAGTCTCTCAAGGTTAATTTTATGTCACAAAAGTAAATTTATCCAACTACACATGATCGAGTATTAAGTATACATATTAATCACCCAAAGCAATAATTGAATCTTATCTTGGTGTTTTAGACCAAAAGAAGAAAACTCTAGGTTAATTTTATTAACGCAAGTTAATTTTAGGGTATGTTGCTTAACTAATGTTGAATGTTCTTGTGTTTTCTAATCTTTCTCATGAAATTAATTTTAGACAAACGTGATAAACTAGTTAATATTGAGACATTGTTGCTTAATATGGTGTGCAATGTGTGTTTTCAATGTGTGATATTGTAGAAAATAAATGCACTCAATTTCTTCACAATTATCTTTATTTGAGTTGCAAAAAATCATAAACAAATAAGTAACAAGTAGCACATGAAGATTTACTAAAAAAACAAAAAACACACCTTTTATTTTATTTAAATCCATTTAAAATGAAAATTAGTGCTTAACAACAAAGAATACTGAGGTGCTCCAACATTGGAAAAGGCTAGATAGAATTGCCACTATATAGATACTCAACAAACAAACTAGAAAAATACCCTTAATAGGGAACATTCATATCACTAGGCTAATGGATCTAAAATTTCGGTTTTCTCCGTTTATGAGCATTACAACACTAAAAGTATGCAAAATAGAAGCATTGCTAGGAAAATATAGGGAAAAAATGAAAATAAAAAACAATGATCGTGAACACAATGTTGGTTTCATGAATCACATACATATATAGGATATTGATAGAAAACTAGAGAGGAAATCCACATAAGAAATCCTAAAATCCAATCTAAGGAAAAAACCAAAAAGGAAAGAAGCTCCCAAAAATAAAATCACCATTTTGTTGACTATCTTTTGTATGATGGGTGCTATAAAGTCCCCACTAGAAAATAGGTATGCTAGTGAAAAACAACAAGAAATCAAAGTTTTTACACTTATATTCAAAGAAGGAAAAAAACAAACTAGAGCTTTGAGAGAGAAGGGGAGAGGAAAACCTATAGGCTTGAGGTATTTGATGGATCATCCAAACTTGTAGCTGAGCTGGAGAAGCAAGAGGAGGACTACTAGATCCACAAATCCTACACATAGGAGAAGAAAAAGAACCTTCATTACTTTGAAATAGAAAACCTTTAGATCCAACTTATCAAGAAAACTATAAACCCTTACATACATACTTAATTGATTTAATGAAAAGTAAAACACATAAATTTAACATTACGCCAATAACAAACAAATGTGGCCCAACGATGGACATTTTATTATGAGTAAGAAAGATTAGTGTGGTGAATCCATACCTTTGAGGGATTAAATGGCCACAGATCCTTTTTCCTTTAGTTCCATTTCATTTAAGGCTCTTTTTAGTGCAATGGTCTTCAATGGCATCCTCTAAATCCTCCACAAGCAAATTGTGCAAGTGAAGACAAAGATTCAAATTGGGAATTACTTTGTATGAGAAGAAAATATATATAATATTCAAACTCTATACGAAATATTGATAAACATCCAATATTCATCATTCAAAGTCCTCCACCCCATGTGAAGGAGGAATTTTTAATAGCCTTTTTATCCTTTCTAGTTTTTCTACATGAATAATAGGTCCACATGCTAGAGATTCACTGAAATATTTGTGCTTTAGGAACATCACAAGTGATCAACCTTAACAAAATTAACCTAGGAGCATGCTGTGATAAAGTTGATAAACCTATATAAGAAAAACAATATTGAAAAAATCTGAAACACAAGAATTAACAATGGCTCACACACGGTATATAGAGATTTACCCTGAAAACCCTTAACCAAGAAAACTTGCCTACCTAAGAGTTTCTACCCTTTATCTCTTTGTATTATGTTTCCTATTTGAAATACAATAATACAAAATACAAAACCCTAATCCATTAACCCATATTATATTACAAACCTAACTCCGTTAACCTGAATTAGTTTACAATGGACCAAAAAAGCTCAAAACAAACAAAAAATGGACCCAAAATTTTCTTTTGAGGGTTTTGTCCCCATTCCCCATCAAACCCCCTTTTCTTAGGGAATGCCTGTCCAAGATAATCAACCAATCCCCCATTGACATTCATGTACTTATTATTTGTATTCTATTCTTATTCTTAGCAAGTATTATTATGTTAAAGCTACAACATCATTAGTCATTCTCCAAGTCAATCTTGTGTGTCAATATTGAGCCTTGTGTGTCGAGGTAGTTCCTTATAGGAGCCTGAGTTGGAATCAGGAAACTTGGAGAAGAGAAGAATCTTGGGTTGGAATAAAGAATGAATAAGCCTCATGTGTTGAGGTAAGTGCTTTGTATGTCAAAGTGATGGTGTTGTACAATCTTGTTTGTCAAGACTAAGGTATTTTATGTCAATACAGATCCTTATGTGTTGAGGTAATGCTTTGCATGTCGAAGCATGAATGGTGTGTGATGTAATACTAACCATGGTTGAGCTATTAAGTCTCCTCTAGAGACTGGACACCTCTATAGTGAATTACTTTAGCATATGACCACTTGGAACAATAGTAGAATAAAATGATCACATCATTGGAAAAATCTCCTTAGCATATTTGATATGATAGATAAATTAAAGTTGGCACATGTGGACCATGCAGATAATACAAGAGATAAAGATAAGATGTGATAAGATAAGAGAGAACTCGATTTGCTCACTTCAGTAATGATAAATACTTTAGTTAAATAAGAGAAAACTCAAATTGTTAAACTTCAGTGATGTTAACAAGAAAGACTTCAGTTAATTAAAGCAAAAATCGAATTGTTCACTTTAGTGATGTTATTAGGAAGGAATTCAGTTAAAAGAGTTAACTAAGTGTCAATAAAGATAATCTAGTTACCTAAAGTGTTTTGCATGTCAACACTTAAGTTGAACTAAAATACATCACTCTAGTTACGACACTTGAGTTGCAACACTTGAGTTATGACACTTGCGTGATGTCACTTGAGTTATGACACTTGAGTTGCAACACTTGAGTTACGACACTTGAGTTGCAACACTTGAGTTACGACACTTGCATGATGACACTTGAGTTAGCCACCTAATTAAGTGATCTAGCATCTAGATGAAGGGGGAGTTCATCCTGAAGTCAGAAGATAAAAATAGAAGTGAAAGGAAGAGAAGTATGGTATATATATGTTATGAAGGATTGATTAATTCAATGTGAGAGCGAATTCTCTTCACTCTTGAAGGCAATTCGCTTTCTTTGTGCATGTGACCAAAATCAATGAATTTGTTTTGTGCAGGATATTATTATGAGGTTTCCATCTTCTCTCTTTCTATGTGATTGCACCAAGTGTGCTTGGTATTTCTTTCTGATAATGCACCAGGGGTGCTTGATGTAATCTGCTCATTGTAAAGACATTCTCTGCTATCTATAAATATTCTAAGGAAGATTTTGCTAGGTTTTTCTCCCTCAAGTACTAGAGGATTTCCCCAGGGTAAATACCGTGTCTCATGTGAATGCTTATGCTTTTGATTATTAATTGATTTCAAGTAATACTATATTATGCATTAAGATGAAAAATTAACATATTATTTTGGCACTTATTTGGTATCTACTTATGACTCAATAATGTCTTCAGAAGAATAATATATTTATTTTTCTCAATAAAAACAAATTTATAGTCATTTCCGTAGATATTTTAAGTGAGATTTTGGTAGACAATATTAGAGAGGTTACCTTAAATACATTTTTGGGGATGTTTTTACCAACCCTATAATATCCAATATTGAGACCATTGGTTGCAAAATCAATCAATTTGATGTTGAGGTAGTGATAGGTATCAAATTTTTTTAGGTGGTCAATCACCCAAAATATTATAGTGAATATAGACAAATATTCCCATGCTTTTATCAATGAAAATTAATCAAATGAGTAATCATGAGGGTGGGGACATTTTTGTGACATTTCATGAAAGTTCAAGTTAAAAGGATTCCTTATATATAGTTCCTAGAAAGATGCAAAAATGTACCATTCTCCATTATTTTTGTCCACTCCTTGTGTTGGAGAATCTCATGCTTTGGAATGTAAACTTTGGTTTCTAGCCTTGGTGATAAGTTGTTGGATCTGTTGGTTGTGGAGCCTGATCTTCTTAATTCAGAGATGTTGTTTCAGCCAAGTTTGTACCCCAGTTTTATATGATATGCAGGTGCATTGTACACTCATCCCGACGGGTGGGTGTCGGGGAGCATCTACCCCCCACGAGAGTAAGAAATTTAATGGGTTGTTTTGTTGGCCAATAGTTTACGGGCCCATGGTAATTCCCTGTAAAAGGAATACATTGTAATACGACTGTGTAATGTATTGTAGCATTGTAAATATCTATGTGATTATGTAAGAGAGAATGAGAGAGATTGAAGAGGAAGTTACAGCATATGTGCTGCAGGTTGTACCCCTTCATTTGTTGGATGGTATAATAATAAAGGACTGGAAATTTCTCCGTGGATGTAGCCCAGATTGGGTGAACCACGTTATATTGGTGATCTGGATTTATGCGGGAACACAACAGAATACACACATACCCATAAAAACAAAGATGCGACGGAAATAACACTTCATTTCATTAATCCACGAACTGAAACTTGTTTACATACATTGTGGAAATAAACTAGCTAGAGTGTTGGTAGCTTATCTCTGAGAAGAGATGTGGCAGCTACATGCCTCTGAACTCTGTGTTACAATGAGGCTTGAAGGCCTATGTATTATTGAGAAACAATGGAAACCCTACACATCCAGAAACCTAACCCTAGGAGGTCAAACGCCAGAATATGGGCCCCATTGGGTAACTTGGTACATCAATTTCCCGGGGTCATAACTTTGGCATGCTACCTCTGTTTGACGCGCATGATACATCGTTAGAAATATCTATTCAAGGACTACATTCATATATGGCAAATATTGAGTCTGAAATGGACTAATATCGAGTCCAAAACAGACTCACATTTTTCGGACCATTCGATATAGAAAAAACATCGTTTAGGGCCTCAAAATAGCTCTGGAAGTTTAGGACCCGAAAACTGCCAAAAATAGTAAATTGTGCTAGAATTAAGGAAACTGAAAAACTGAAGAAACAATGGTGGGGATCCAAGTGGAATAGGCGGGTGGCCACCAATGTCCTTCTGGATCAATTGGTGTCTCTCTTGTATTGTGTTTATGTGATTTATATTTGCATCTTGTTTATTGTTATTTCTATTTGATCATGTTTTTCTAACAATTGGTATCAGAGCCAAAGGTCTATTTGGCATATAAACTCGTAGGAAAGAAGGGTTCCTGATTCAAGTGGGAGAAATGGTGAAAGAAGGAAAGTTTAAGGTCCATAAATTTAATGGCCAAAACTACCATTTATGGAAGATGCAAATGGAGAAATATCTGTATCAAAAGGATCTATTCCTGTCGTTGGGAGGAAAACAAAAACAATCGGTGACTATGAAGGACAAAGAATGGGAGGTTCTTGACAAAAAGGCACTGGGAACAATACGGCTGTGCCTGGATTCGTTAGTTTCTTTCAATATCTCAAAAGAAAAGACAACTAAGGGTTTGATGAGCGCATTGGGTAATCTTTAGGAAGAACTCTCTGCCTCCAACAACGTATTTCTAATGAAGCGTTTATTTAATATGAAGATGTCAGAAGGTGGATCTGTTGTTGAACATTTAAATGAATTTAATACAATTACAAATTAGCTAAGTTATGTAAAAGTGAATTTTGATTATTAGGTTATGGCTCTTCTAATCTTGTGTTCATTGCCAAAAAGTTGGAACAACTTGGTCATGGCTGTAAGTAACTCTATCTCTAGTTCAAACACTTCGAAATTTGATGATGTTGTTGTTGTTATTCTTAACGAGGAAATGCGAAGGAAAAGCACAGGGGAGACATCAGGTAATGCATTGACCATGGAGAGCAGGGGAAGACAAAGGGAGAGAGGAAAGAGCCCAGGTAATCACAACAATTCCAGGAAGGGTAGATCCAAGTCCAGAATGAGAAAGATAGAGTGATGGAATTGTGGAAAGACAGGACATCGAAATAAAGACTGCAAATCTCTAAACAAGAAAGGATATGGACAACAAGAGACTACTTAGGAATCAAATGTAGTAGGTGGTGTGTTACAATATGCCTTGATTCTTGCATTAGATAATACTAGTGATTATTGGGTACTATATTCAGGGACTTTATGTCATGCTACACCCCATAGGAAATTTTTTCATGATTATGTTCCAAGCGATTTTGGACATGTTTTATTGGGTGATGATAAGCCATGTAAAATTGTTGGAATGGGTAAGGTACGGATAAAATTAAAGCATGGAACTGAATGGTTGTTGAAATATGTAAGGCATATTCCTGCTATGAAAAGAAATCTGATCTCAACAGGGCAGTTGGGAGAGAGTGGTTGCTTATCTACATTTGGATAAACGTGGTGGAAGATCCCTAAAGGATCGATGGTGATAGAAAAAGGAGACAGGATAGGTACGTTGTATTTATGTCCTCATAATACTAACTATTCTATCTCTTTAGCTTCCACAGGAACGGATACATCAATGTGGCATCATAGGCTTGATGACATGAGTGAGAAGGGGATGTAGATTCTCCACTCAAGGAAGTTGCTTCCAAATATGAAGCAAGTAAGTTTGAAATTATGTGAGAACTGTGTTTATGGAAAATAGAAAAGAGTCATATTTCTCAGGGTTGGGAAACAGAAGAAGAGTGAAAAGTTAGGGCTTGTACATACAGATGTATGGGGTCCAACTCAGGTACAATCTCTTGGTGGCTCTCGTTATTATGTTAATTTTATTGATGATGCAACTAGAAACACTTGGGTTTATTGCATTAGACAGAAATCTAATGTGTTTTCTACTTTTAAGAAATGGAAATATTTGGTTGAGAATGAGATAGGAAAAAGGTTGAAGTGTTTGAGATCGGATAATGGAGGTGAGTATTGCGGCAATGAGTTTGATAGTTACTGTTCATACCATGGGATTCTTAGAGAGAAGACAGTCCCAGGAACACCACAAGAAAATGGTGTGTCAGAAAGGATGAATAGGACGATCATGGAGCGTGCAAGGTGTATGAGATGGCATGTAGGGTTTCCCTTACAAGTTTGGGCAGATGCTGTAAATAATGATGTTTACTTAATAAACAGAGGGAGTTCAAGCCCTTTGGATGGTGGGATTCCAGAGGAGGCATGGACAGGTAAAAAGGTAAACTACTCATTTATGAGAACTTTTGGTCATGAAGCATTTTTCCATATTGAAAAAGAAAATAGAACAAAGCTTGAGGCTAAATCTAAGAAATGTACCTTATTGGATACGGGGTTGATGATTTTGGTTATCACTTATGGGATTATGAAAGTAACAAAATCAATAGGAGTAGAGATGTGATATTCAATGAAAAGGTCATGTATAAAGATTAGTTTCAGGGAAAGTAATAGGAAAAGGAAAACATAGAGTACACAGTGCTTGATGAAATAAAATAAAATGAAGATCTACCAAGTGTTAGAAGATCTACCAAGTTAAGTAGACCCCTGAATGATACTCTCTTTTAATGTATTATTTATTGATGATTGATTCTGGTGAACCTAAATGTTATGAAGAAGCAATGCAAGTGGAAACTAGAAAGAAGTGGGAGCAAGGCATGAATGAGGAGATGGACTCATTGGTAAGAAACCATAATTGGGATTTAGTTCAATTGCCTGCAAGTAAAAGAGCATTACAGAACAAATGGGTTTACAGGTTGAAGGAAGAAGATGGAGGAAAGAAGAGATACAAGGACAAAATTGTTGTAAAGGGGTTTGCACAGAAGAAAGGTATATATTTTAATGAAATATTTTATCTTGTTGTTAAAATGACTTCAATTAGGACTATTTTAAGTCTAGTGGCGGTAGAAGATTTGCATCTTGAACACTTAGATGTAAAACAAACTTTCTCCATGGGGATTTGCAGGAAGAGATTTATATGCAGCAGCCACAAGGGTATGAGGTCAAAGGGAAGGATAATTTAGTATGCAAGTTGAAAAATAGCTTGTATGTCTTGAAGCAAGCTTCAAGGCAGTGGTATATGAAATTTGCAAGGTTTATGACAGAACAAGGTTATAGTAGATGTCATTTTGACCACTGTGTGATCCAAGAGGATCATCTCATCACTGGTCAGATTTAGAGTCTTCAAACATTGGTTCAAAGGTTATAGTGGTAAAGAGATATTCGACAGCTTTCTGTCGACGCTTGTTTCATTCGAAATGGCCTCCAGATGAAGAAGTTGTCAGCGTTTGAAGTTTCGACAAGAATGGTTAAAAATGGTTCAAAGGTTGGAAAAATGTGGTTTGTTGAAGTTTTGGGAATCGAACCCAAGAACTCAGTAAGGCCACCATAAAACTTCATTTGGTTGCAAAAAATTGTAAAAAGGGGGGGGGGGGGGGGTGGGGGGTAAGGGCATAGCCCTTGACCCCATGCCAAAACCGAGGCCCCCATGTAAACCATAGACCAACCATTATAACAAACCATATGATAAACTATATTGTAAAGTGGGCGCAAACCATGTTACATTAAGCGGTGAGCCCAAAGGATAAATCCATATCATTTATTAAACGTGGAGCGCATATATGCCACCGCATTGGCATTTCATAACCATAATATATGTATTCAAACCATATAATAACAAACCAAATGTGGTATATAATAAACCTTGCCAAATGCCAAAACAACACGGGAGGAGGAGAGGCCCGCGGGTTTGACCTTGGGACCTCTCCCCCATAAGTGTTGCGTCTTACCACTGGGGCAGCACCCCACCGTTGAGTGGTAAGCGGTGCCAAATTATTAAAAGGTGGCAGCACCCATGGCTATAAAAAGAGCCCTGAAATGTCAAACAAAAGTCCAAGTTCTGTTTCCGAGACAGAGTACAGAGCGTAGGTTCCGAGACAGAGTACATGCACATTTCCCAAGTTGCAGAGGCCATTAATGGACACAGATTCTGAGGTATAATCCATACTGTCAATGCTATTTTATCTTTTATGCAGGAAGTTGATCTCGTTTTACATGCCAGCGGAGGTCTCAGGCATATATGGTCAACTTTATACTCATTTTTCTCATAATTTAGAGAGGAACACAGTGGTGTAGTCCGTTTCTGAGTCTGACAGACAGAACTCAGAGTTATTTCCAGAACACTCAATTTGTAACCATTGAAGACTTAATAAGATCGGCCTTCCCATTGAAAGCAGCCCGTAGATGTACCCCAAGAAGGGTGAAATCCATTATCAGCTCTTGTCTTGTTTTTCAGGTTTGCATCTCTCTTTTATGTGCTTATGTGTTGATTTTGAAGCATTTAAAAATCATCTTTTAAGTCAATTTTATGAATGTTACATGCAAGTTTTTTTGGTTAAAAAGATCCTGATATTTTCAGATCACTGTTTTTATTTCAAGAGGCTAGATAATGGAAGATATATTATCTTGTTATTGTATGTGGATGACATGTTTGTTGCAGGGTCTAACATGCATGATATAAATGTGCTCAAGAGGAAGCTAGCTAATTCATTTGCGATGAAGGATTTGGGTGTTGCAAAGAAAATCCTTGGTATGAGAATAACAAGAGACATGAAAAATCACAAATTGACATTGTCTCAGGTTGAGTACATACAAAAGGTGTTCGAGAGGTTCAAAATGCAGAATGAAAAAACAGTTAGTACACCTTTGGTCAACCATTTCAAACTAAGTAAGGATATGTGTCCCAAGAAAGAGGAAGAGATATATTACATGTCCAAGGTTACCTATTCATCAGCAGTTGGCAGCTTGATGTATGCCATGGTGTGCACAAGATGATATATTGCACATGCAGTGGGAGTTGTGAGCAGGTATATGAAAAATCCAAGTAAAGAACATTGGAATGTAGTAGAATCAATTTTCAGGTATTTGAGAGGTACTGCCACTCATGCATTATGTTTTGGAAGTTCAGACACTGTTCTACAAGGATATGTTGATGCATATATGGTAGGTGATAAAGATAGCAGGGGGAGCACCACAGGGTATGTGTTTATTGTAGGTGGAACAACAGTAAGTTGGATTTAAAAGCTGCAAAAGGTTGTTGCACTTTCAACAATAGAAGCTGAGTATGTTGTTGCTACATAGGCTAGTAAAGAGATGATTTGGTTGCATAGGTTCATGGAGGAATTGGGTAAGAAGCAGGAGGATAGCAGGTTGTATAGTGATAGACAGAGTGCCATTCATCTTGCAAAGAACTCAGCCTTCCATTCTAAGACTAAACGTATACAACTAAAGTACCATTTCATACGGTATGTTCTAGAAGATGAACTGTTGAAGTTGGAAAAGATACACACTAGCCAAAATCCTACAGACATGTTGACAAAGGTAGTAACCAGAGAGAAACTGAGTTCCTGCTCGGTTTCAATTGGCCTTCTAGCATGAAGGTGAAGATGAGAAATTTTTCAGATACAAGATTCAAAGCATAGTCCAGCAAGTGCAACATTGGTGGAGTTGCTGTGACCAGTCTCCAAGTGGGAGATTGTTGGTTTTGGAGCCTGATCTTCTTAATTCAGAGATGTTGTTTCAACCATGTTTGTACCCCATTTTTATATGATATGCAGGTGGACTGTACACTCATCCCAGCAGGGGGTGTGGGGGCCAATGGGCCCCCAAAAGAAATTTTATGGGTTGTTTTGTTGGCCAACATTTTATGGACCCATGGTATTGGGTAACCTGTAGTATTTTCCCATGGTAATTCCATTTAAAAGGAAGAAATTGAAATACGGATGTGTAATGTATTGTATCATTGTAAATATCTATGTGATTGTGTAAGAGAGACTGAGAGAGATTGAAGAGGAAGTTGCAGCGGATGTGTTGTAGGTTGTATCCCTTCATTTATTGGATGGTATAATAATAAAAGGACTGGCAATTTCTCTGTGGACGTAGCCCAAATTGGGTGAACCACGTTATATTGGTGTTTCTCTTGTATTGTGTTTATGTGATTTATATTTGCATCTTGTTTATTGTTATTGCTCTGCGATCTTGTTTTTATAACAGTATCTTACAATGGAGGATGAATAACGAAGTACAAAAGTATGTGACTTCATTAGCATGGTAGTTAATAATATTGATCTCTATGGAACAAAAACCAAAAAGAAAAATTTACAGTTCTAATATAGCTGGGATTGGAAAAGAGTGTATGATATCATAGGTAGGAAGAGTCGCTTGTGGATTTTCCAAGTTGTGAGGGTATTTTCTTTGGTTAGACTTACAAGTTTCTTTGACTTATGTTCTTGTCTTTTTATCTATCACTTAGTTAGGTAGGGTTTTAATTTTTGAAGATTGTTTGTTTTTCCATTAATTACTTGGAGTTTGGATCAATGAAAAATATTTCCTTAACACATTGTAACCCTCAAATGTGCTAACCCTCAACTGAGGTGTGATCTTACAAATATAAACATATAGCTAAGTGATAAATCCTCCCACTTTGTTAAAGATACGTATTTGTATACTTTGTTACATGCAACTTCTTTAATCAAATATTATATAAACATAGGACATGGAGAAAGGCATACCTAAAATAGAAATTTGTACTTACAAAGATATCGCCAGGACCACAACAACAACAACTAGAAAGCACATTGGGGTGGGAAGGTAAAAATAAATTACAGAGGGAGAAAGAGGGGGGCGGTGTTGGGGAATTTTTACCATGGGTGAAATCATTACTGGCATAGATTGTTGTTTGAGTGCTCGGGGGTATCTCGACAAAAGATGAGGGAAATCTGGTTGGGTGGAGAGTGGTACTTAGGAACTCAGTTGGGAAGCAACCAAAGGACCTGCAACATAGTTCAGGAGCTCATTTTGGAAGCAATCGAAGGACCGGAAACTCATTTCAGGTAAGTCATTTTAAGCCTTTCATTTGGTTTGGTTTTGAGTTTTAATAGAAGGATAATTTTAATATAATTGTTGTAATTTTTAATTAGTTTAAAATATCACCTATATCTTTGGAGCTCTTCATCTACTATGATACCAGATGTAAATCCCTAAATCCTTGATTATACAAAAAAATAGAAACTATGCAACATTAACAATAATTATAACCATAAAAGCAGATAATTACTCGAGAACTAAATATTCACAACAGATTCATAGTTTCACGGGATGTAGAAATTATGCATCATTACCAACAAGTATAACTATAAAATCTTTTAATATTTCAAATTAATAACTAATGAGGACAATCAAGAGTACATACCTAAACCAGTGAGTAAGACTTACAGTTGCACCGATGACCAATTGACCGAAGTAGGAGCATACCACCACGAGAAACAATAGGGAAAACACAATTGAGGGGATTGTTCTCCTCCCAATAAACCCCTTAGTCATAGACCTAGAGCCCCCGAACCCTCACTCAACAATACCAAGCTAGCCAACACCATAATCATAATCATGTTCTACCCTCATCCTCCAAACCTCCATCACCCTCTCAGCTCATAGAACTCCTCCTGAAGAGGAGGATGAAAAAAGATCCCTTTCCCCTTCTCCTTACTCCTATTTAATATTTTCCAAGCTCCCCTAGGATGGACACATGTTCACATGCAATAATCCTCATGGAAAATCCCCCCTAAATAGATAAATAAATCATAATTACATATTTCATTGTTTTTCTTTAATAACCCCTTCTTTAACCTAAGTCATGGTTAATTTATCTTAATTTTTTAAGTTATATATTTATATTCTTAAGAATCTCATGCCCTTAAAATAATATTAATATAAGTCTACATAGTCTAATACTATTGTCCAGGGAGTAGGACCCACTTGTGTGTCCATCACGAGTATCTTCCGTACCTACATTATAACCCCGGCATGCCCTGTAGCACTAATGCAATATGTAACGGAGAGGTGTTACATACTCCCCCCTTCAAGTAACTACATGCCGAAGTTAGTGTTACAAGATTCCTAAACATAACGCTTTTAATTCCTCCCTTACACACCCTCTCCCATAATCATACCATTCGATCAACCTTCGAACACCCCTAATACTCTGGATGGTCCCGCTTGCCATATCATGGGTCCTTTGTTGCAACTAGTATAAGGGTTTCCTACCATTGTGTGACCGCAGCAAGCATCATAAGTCTCGTCATAGATCAGATGAGGTGTGAGTATAACTCCCGCTATATCCTCAACTTCTTGCATAAGTCTAAGGCTTAAGTAATTTCAGCCTTAGCTGGGCTTTATGGCCCACAACCTCATCTGGAGGGTACTAGGAATTTGGTCCAATGCACCAAGCCATGCACACGAGGCATCTCATAAGGTTGGCCCAAAAATCCCTCCACAACTCTCACCGGGAAATCAACTCTAGGCATTGAAAGTTCTTCTCCATATACCTCCCCCTTGATGAAATACCTCAAGATGTAGAATTTTGGCAATTGTACAAAGCAAAGGAACTGTTGGCAAGATATTACCTAGTGATTTGGTCTCGATCCCATAACTCCCTTGTGGTTATGGGCTCCCACAAGATCGTGGATTCTAGAATGACCTGGCCTCGAAGTCCCCAAAGTGGAATTCTTGCCACATTTCCACTCGTAATCATATAGTCAGTCATTAGTCATCATGAAACAAGTCCATATACATTACCGCATCACTTCATAATCATCTCATATCAACCAATCAAGTGCAATTATTGCATCACATCATGTGTACTGACTTCATTAGCATGGTAAGTAATATTATTGATTTCTATGGAACAAAAACTAGAAGGGAAAAAATATAGCAATAATATAGTTGGGATTGGTAAAAAGTGTATGATATCATGAGTAGGAAGAGTCACTTATAGATTTGCTAAGTTGTGAGAGATATTTTCTTTGGTTAGGCTTATAAGGTTCTTTGACTTATGTTGTTGTCTATTTATCTATCACTTAGTTAGGTGAGGTTTTAAGTTTTGAAGATTTTTTTTTCCATTAATTACTTAGAATTTGGATGGGTGAAAAATATTTCCTTTAACACATAACCCTCAATTGAGGTGTGATCTTACAAATATAAACACATAACTAAGTGATAAATCCTCCCAATTTGTTAAAGATAAGTATTTGTCTACTTTGTTATCTCACAAATATAAACACATAGCTAAGTGATAAATCCTCCCAATTTGTTAAAGATAAGTATTTGTATACTTTGTTAGATGCAATTTCTTCTTGTATCACTTTAATGAGCTATTGTGTAGTTGTAAGGTGAAGAAACGCTTGCGTAGTTGTAAGGTGAAGAAACGCCCATCAATTGTGGGTTGTCTCATGCATATTTAGTATTACTTTTTAATAAAATATACGTGTGTACGTGTTCGAATTTAGTGCATATCATGTGTATAACTAATATTGTATTTTTCATAGACTATTCATTCATGTGAAAGAGAGAATGAGGAAACCCATTATGGATTAATGATCTAGACCATCATATTAAGGGATGACGATACAATTCAATCAAAGGGATGGCGATTCAATTCAATCAACAACTTGTACAATACAGTATGACTGAAAAGTGCATACAACAACAAAAAATAGCTTAAAACATGGAACAATAAGAAATAAAAAGCATATATTAATGAGAATCTACCCAACGACAAGAGGCACAATAAATAGCTTAAAACATGGAACAATAAGAAATAAATTAGAAAGCATATATTAATGAGAATCCACCCAACGACAAGAGGCACAATATAGAGTTTTCATGGTTGTAAAGTCTAACCCTTAAACAAAAGGTTTATAAAATTGGGTAGAACAAATGGTCACATGATCAAAGGTTTTTTTTTCATAAAAAAGGACTTACAATTTATATTAAAAACAATAAAATGATACAATGTTCCATAACAAGTATTGTCAACCCTAGTATAAAAAGTAAAAGCATATGACCAAACAATGACCTGCTTAGTCAGCAAAGTGCAAAACATAGTTACCAAACTGAGAAGCAGAAGATCCGTAACCCACATCACTCTAAACCAAGCCAAAAACAAAACCATCATGTCCATATCCTGATAAAGAAACCCAAGCAAAACAATCACAACCCCCGAAGAGGAAAGTTGTAATCCAAGAAGGCCACTAAAGGCCACACGATAAAAGGGTGTATGAGTGAATCATTTACTTTTTGAGCTATGTTAATAGAATACAAATGATATATGTGTATTTATATATTTATATATTTATATATTTAATTACTAATTTAAATTTTTATATGTGTATATTTGATCTTTAATCAATAAAAAATGAATAGTGAACTCGAGATATGGTATATGGGGTTGATAATTACTTTGTTTTTTTAAATGAGGTTGTAGTATGGTTTATTTTGATCCAATTAAGTTTGATAATCTATTGTGGAATTTAGATGGGATTATTAAGTTATGAAGTAGTATTAATCATGTGGTAAGTTGATTTATTGGTGTGATTAGATTATAAATTTGAAATAAATATAAATATTTAGTCAATTACACATAATTTAATTTATAAAGTTGATTATTATTTTGTTTTTAAAATTAAGTTTATTATATTTATTATAAATGTTAACTTAATTTAAATTTGTTCATTAGATGTAGCTTGGATAGTTGAGAAGAATGATTGTTACCCTCCTGACTCACATTCAAGTCATTTAATTCTTGTAAGTGACATGATGCTCTCGTTGAGCTCTTATGTAATGAATAAAGTGAACTATATAATTCTGACCATACCTTAATTCTTGGAATAGTAGAGATTAAAATATTTCTCAATAAATATAGTCCTTCAATACTAAAATGTAATAATCCATGTTAAAATTCATAAAACCATGTTAATCCATCAATATGATTAGGTTGTGAATTTGGAATTAATATAAACACTCAAATCACTTATTCATAACCTTCTTAAAAATGATACCAAAAACAAGAACATTGTAAGAACTTGGCAGGGATTGCTTTAAAATATTCCCTTACGGTAACTCTAGTGTTTTGACCTGAACCAAATTCATTATTTTATTTTGAATATAAAAAGAAATTGAAATCCTATGACAATAGGGATTTTTGAAACTTTCACGTTGTCACAATCACGGGCCTAACTTTGACATTTGTAACATTTTTATTATTATTTATATATAAATCCTTGTCATTATTTAATAAGTATTAGAAAAGATAAAGGAATTAGTTTCGTAGTGTAATCGTAACTTTGACATTTGCACCAATTTAGTTGTTAGATCCCAATCATGTAGATACTAACTTTGACATTTTTATCATTTCAATTGTCATCTAAATCTGCAATCATTCAATAGTAACTAAGTTAAGTTTGTTGAAGAAGTTTAAGTGAATCATATATTTACTTATAATTGTTATTGTTTTTCAATTTATCAATTGATATAAAAAATTAAATATAAACTTTGCAATCGATAATATCAATGAAAATGGAGAATTTATTATTAACATTCTTAGCCGTTTACGTATTTTCTTTTAAATAAAACATATTCTTAATAAATCAGAAACAACTTTATGTAAAATTCCATACCAATATTACATAACTATATTTTAGATCTTTTTCTTAAAAAAATTAAGTAATTTAAGCAACTTCTTCTTAACATCATGTATTTGTATTTGTTCACATATTTGTTATAGCATCTTTTGCCACATTATTTGTAGAGATGTCCGTTTTTGGTTTTATGTATGATCTTTCCCTTTTTGCAAACTCCCTTTTCAAATTGTGGATCATTTACCTTATACCCCTTCTCGGAAAAATCCTTTAAATTTTATTTTTTTTCATCTCATATACGCCCTATGTATGGTTAGCCCACGTATATGCACCTTTGTAGTGTCTAGCCCACATATGCACCTATTTGGGGATTATATATATATATATATATATATATATATATATATACTTTTTTTTTTCTCGGGAACTTTGTACAGGTTTCAATGGTACTAACCTCTTTTTTCCGTGAATAACTACCCCAACTTCTCTAACTGCCTATCCAAAAGTATAAAAGAGGCTAAAGAGAAGAAGAGAAGGAGGAGAGAATACCTATAGCATCATAATTTTGTCATTTTGCTTATAGAATTGATCCACCTAGCAGTTGGAATTATTGTCGGATGCCAACATCGACTTCGACAAGTTCAGTGAATTCTACAAGTTCATCGACTTCGACATGCATCGTCGACATTTGCGACTGACAAACTACGACAAATTGTCTCTTTTCCTTCTAGTCGATTGTAACAGTTGAACTTCTGAAACCGTTATACCTTCTCTTGTAACTGAACGTAACGGGCAGACAACCCAAGAGTTCTCAGCACTCTCTTTAAGCATGTAAAATATTGTAATATACAAGTAGGAGAGAAGAATCAAGAAGTAACAAAGTTTGGATTCCTGCATATTGCCCGTGTGTGTATATTTATGTACGTAGTGTATTTCCTGCTTTGCTTATTATTATGCTTCTGCCATAACAATATTGATTCATTCAATCGAACTGTTGTCCCCGTCGTGCACCTGGGCGCGTACGGATCATTGGTATCAGAGCTTCATTCATCCATAGCTTTGTTCGTGCTTAAGTTGTGCGTAGACACTTCCATCGAATTTACCTAACTTATGACTGTTCAAACACGGTCGCAAACTCAACAATCCAAGCAGACACTACCTTTAAAGATGGTAGGAGAAACATACATTAGACATGCAATTGATGAGAAAGAGTAACTCATAGAGAAAGCGTTGGCTCGACAACGAACTGAAATGTTCTCCCAGTTCAATGAGATTCTCACACGATTTGCTTCGACATCAGGAGAATTTCCGACAAGATCTAAATCCAACAAAATCAGTCCATTCAAGGTGCAAATGAATTTGGACATACCAAATCTAGAAGGAAATATTGACGCAGAATCTGTCGACAATTGGAATCTTATTACTCTGTGAATCAACTCTCATAAACTAAAAACATCACCATTGCATCCTTAAAGATGTCAACATCTGTGCACCATTGGTGGGAGAACCTATCGATAAAGATGGAGAAAAGTGGAGACCCCATAGAGACATGGGCTAAATTTGTTGAATATGTCTGAAAGGATTTCTACGTGATTTCTACCCGCCTAAGTACGTTGAACAACATTATAAGAAGTGGCAAAAGCTAAGGCAATGGAAAGACCAGTCCGTACAGAGTTACACCGACGAGTTCTACTGACTAATGGCTAGACTTGGCGTTCAAGAAGAAGAGAAATTGCTTGTTCCGAAGTACGTCAGTGGATTGTCCCCATACATTCAATAGGAGATGGAGTTTCTGACTGTCAATACGCTTGAGGATTCATTCCACTATGCCAGTAATATTGGAGCCAAACAGAAAGGAAAAGCACGCTTCGCGACCAAGCCGACAGGACGACCACCCGACAAGAAGGCACCAACCGACTTCGACAAGTCAAAATATTCTCAGCCAACTTTGCCAAAGCAAGATCATGGAAAAAAGCATTCTCAAAAAGACAAAAGGGAATGTAGAAAACAACCCCCTACCGAGAAATGGTGTGATTACCACAATTCATCATGGCATGATACGTATGAATGCAAAGCTCGAAAGAAATTTTTGGAAAAAGTGTTGGCATCCGACTTGTTCAGCAAAACTCTGGTAGAATCTGACCCAGAAGCAACGACCCTCTTGACATCGACATCGACCACTCCAGCATCCTCGACTATTATCAACGAAGAGGAATGAGAGAACCTATTCCATACACAGATATGGGTTCAAAACAATCCATTGCATCTGATTGTGGATAATGGTAGCCAGAAGAACTTTGTTTCTGGAGATCTCGTGAAGAAAATAGGTCTTATTACCACTCCACATCCTCAGCCTTATAACATCGGTTGGATGAAGGATGGGAAGGAACTAAGGATCACCCAACAATGCAAACTCACCTACTTCATTAATCCTTTTGAATATGAATTACACTGCGACGTGGCACCGCTCTCCATAGCCGACGCCTTGTTTGGGAAACCTTACTTATGAGATCAACATGGAAGTTACTAGTCACGACCTCAGAAGGTGATTGTCAGAATTCAAAACCAATGGTACGACATACCAGAGCGATAACCTACACCAACGGTTGCAATGATATCTGCTAAATAGACAAAGAAGCTCATCAACCATGCTCAGACGTTTGCATTGATCATGATTAAGCTGCAACATTCCAGGAAGACTGCAGCAACCAATCGACTCACTGACCAGTGTAGCTCCCGACAGAAGTAGCAGATCGACAATATTCTTGATGAGTATCAAAACCTAATCCAAGAGCGAGACGGAGTACCTCTACATTTCCAGGTAAAACACTCTATTGAACTTGCTCCTGGTTCTTCATTACCTAACACATATGTTTATATAAGATCCATTATCGAAAATGAAGATATTTGTAGACAAATTAAAGATTTGATCAACAAAGGTCATATCTGACCCAACTCCTCTCCTTGTGGAAGTCCAGTCGTTCTCATTCCAAAGAAAGATGGGACTTGGCGCATGTGCATTGCCTACCAGGCCCTCAACAAAATTTTGGTAAAAAATAGATACCCTCTGCCATGGATAGATGAGCTCATCGACTGTCTGGAAGGTGCTAAATTCTTTACTAAGATCGACCTCAAGTCGAGATATCAACAGATTCCAATCGATCTTGCAAATGTATGGAAAACTACTTTCAAGACCAAGGAAGGATTGTTTGAATGGTTAGTCATGCCTTTCAGCTTAACCAATGCACCTATGACCTTCATGCAGTATATGGATAACATTCTTCGACCTTTCATCGTCAAATGTGTCATTGTCTACCTCGACAATATATTGATTTTCAATCGATCATGGGAAGAACATATCGAACAATTTCGACAAGTCCTCGACACTCTCCAACAACATTGACTCTAATTGAACATGGACAAATGTTCCTTTGCGATGAACAACATCAAGTATTTGGGGTATGTAATTGAATCTACAGACATTCATGTCGATCCAGACAAAGTGAAAATCCGTAAAGAGTGGCCCATTCCTCAAAGAATTCATGAACTAAGAAGCTTTCTTGGTTTGGAGAATTTTTATCGATGATTCATACTCGACTTCAGTCACATAGCCTGGCCTTTGAATCAGTTGACCAAGGGAAATGGGAAAACTGTCTTCAAATGGACATCAACACATCAAGAAGATTTCTAGCAGCTCAAACACAATCTTTGTACTGCACCAAAACTTGTGTTACCTTATTTGAATTATCCCTTTCAGATTGAGACGGACGCATCAGACTATGCCTTGGGCGCAATGATCACTCAGTCGGGTCACCCAGTCGCTTTCCATTCCAAAAATTTTAACGATACTGTTAGAAGATATTTGACATATGAAAAAGAACTGTACGCCATTGTTCAAGATCTTAAGCAATGGAGACATTATATTCTTGTCAAGGAGACGGTCATTCTCACTGACCACAAGCCTTTACAGTTCACTCTGTCCCATTCGAAGTTACAAACAACTCCACAACTCAGGTGTATTAATTACTTGCAACAATTTCAGTTGGTAATTAAGTATCGAAAAGGTAAATCCAATGCCACCACCGATTTTCTGAGTCAACCACCCATTACTCTCCTTATTACAGTGATGACTATGAAGGGTTATGACACCACCACTTGGCCTCAGTTATATCAAGAAGAAAATGAATTTTCATCAGTCTATCGACAACTTCAGACCGACAAGTCATTGACCTTCGACTATTTCTTGAAAGACACCTTGCTATACAAGCTTGGAGATATTTGTGTACCGACAGGTGAGCATCAACAACAACTCATTTGGGACCTGCACTACAGCAATACTGCAGGAAACTTTGGAGCAACAAAGACCCTTGTTATTCTCCAAAAGTATTTCTTTTGGCCTTTTTCCAATCGCTTTTCTTATCCAAAGACCCTTTGTTAAGGTTGAAGGAAGGCATTTTTCCAACCGCTTTTCTTATCCAATCCCCTTTAGTAGGATTTTGTATGTTTATATGATCTTCAGAAGTCGATGCTTCACTTATATGGTCATTTCCTGTCGTGGATCCACTTCACGTCACAACATGAACGTTGCAATATTTGTTTCGTTTTCAGCTGCAATCATTTGTATATTCTGATTCTGTCCTTTTGGTCTTCTCTCTTGCATTTTTCCTTGCAAAATGGGTCATGGTTAAATGGCTTACAATACTTGCAAGTAGTGCAAGGATTCTAACAGTCTCTAGCTAAGTGTCTTGGTTGAGCGTAGTTATAACATACAATCTGACCTCTTCCTCTGAATCCTCCACGACCTCTGTATGTGCCTTGATCATACTGCAGGTTTTTATTATTTTTCTTTGTTTCTCCTTGAATTTTGTAAACATCATGTTTTCTTTCTATCATGAGGTCATATGCTCTACATTTATTATCATCATGGCCAATTGATTTACAAAATGCGTAGTACAGGTTCTTTGGTGTTTGTACATACTTCTGAAGTAGGTAACAGTCCTTTGGGCGATGTCCTCTACATCGAGAAATCTCACACCATGGTCCTTGTTGTTAATTCAATGGATTCGGTGCTCCACTAGCGATGTAATCTCTGAATACAGGGCAGTGTTCCTTGGAACATCCTTCCCCTTTACATTTAGTACACCAAACCTCTTCTCTGGTTTCTTTTCCTTTCTTCATGTCTTGTAGATGTAATGTCATTGCTAGCTGTGTTTGTATATGTACCATTCCTGTGCTAGTTTCTCCAATAGGCGAAGCTTCTAGATTCATCGCAATTTCTAATGCCTCAGTTTGCGATGCTACCTTATGTTGCCTCAACGGTAACCTGATATGGGGAAAAAGTGTAGCTATGAACCATTCTTGATGTTGTTGCGGTGCTATTTCAAATCTTACTTGATCTAATAATGCTTTGAACTTTTGATCAAATTCCCATACAGTCTCATTAGGTTTTTGTTTGATTTCCTTTAGCTCTGTGATACAATGAGATTCGGATTTAGACTTCTTAAATTATCTAATCAACACAGTTATGATCTCTTCTAATGTTCTATTATGTGCCACAGAATATTTCATGAACCATGTTAAAGACATATCTATGAATTTAGTAACTAGCTGAGCTTGTTTTATGGCATCATCGTGGACTTGCTTAACATTCCACACCGCTTCACAGAGAAACCAATGTTGCTTTGGGTCTTCTAGACCAGTTCCTTTAAAAATGGGTAGCTTAATGTCGTCTGTCATTCTTCTTCTAGGAGGTGTAGTGTTCTGGAACGATGGAGGTAGTCCACTATTTGGAAAATTTTGAGTATTTGCTCCCGCGGTGTTACTGCTACTAGTGTTTTGTGAACTAGCAATATTTTTCTCTTCAATTGGAGGTTTCTGCGGAGTGATAGGATTATATCCAAGCTATCTAGTCTATGTTTCACTCTCAAACTCAACCTGATATTAGTTTCTATCACTTCCTAACTCGGTTTCTAGGAATGTGCGAGGTTCGGCTTCACGATACCTCTTTCTAGTGCTAAGTTTATATCTTTTGCCACTTCTTAAAATACCAATATATTCGTCTGTGTCACTATCTGTGTTACTGAACATTACAGACTCAACCCCTAGGAATCTGACCGCATTCTTAAAACACATTTTTCTGCTAACAACATTTTAATGTATAAACTAAGGTTTTTCAGGTACTTACCTCTAAATCCTTTGAAGAAATCTCCTTCTGCTACGTTGTAAGACTTCACAGTGTCCACATCGAATTTTATAATGTAGCTCTCTAGCACGCAATCCAACCAAAAGTCTACTCCTCTAGAAATTGGATTATCAACCTCTTTAAGCCTCTTAATCAACTCTGGAGTCCAAACTGTAGGTTATCCACCCTAGAAACAATTTTTTCGTTCTGTGAGTCTTGATATCCACTCGTGTAGCTCATTAGCGAAAAATGCGAAGAAAACTATGTGTAAGTCAGAAAATAGGTATTTCTGCAACCATTCTTCCGTAGAAAAACGCAGATGTTTATTCTCCTTCTTTGCAAACTCCTTTTCTGTCTGAATCACCCAGTTCTCTATCTATATTGTTCTCTCGGGATTCCAATTATCAGATCACATCACCAGTTCAAGCGCGACAACAGAACCATTTTTTGAACTTTCATCTTTCCTTTGGCTGACCCGGGTTCTGTGAAGTTCCTTCTCATGGACCCAACAAACCCCTTTGCACTAGCCCTTTCAGCAACAACCTGCGAACAGGCTGAGGTCTCATTTGAGGTGAAGTTATGGGGGATTACATAAGCAGGTTTCTGTAACCGTGGTGATGCGCGCATATGGAGCTGGCTTCTGGCAAAGTTATCCTTACTTCGCATATGCCTCAATTATAACAACGCGAATATGTGACTGTGCACTTCGCAGTTCCAATAGTACAAACTTCGTTGAATCATTGGTATTCCTTAACACTTGACTAGGCAACTACTCATTTGTCACATTCATTAACACCTAGCATATTCATACATGTGTGTCCACCACTTAGCATGCTATTCTCATCAACATACACATGAAAATATATATAAAATCATAAGCATACATGAACAAAAAATAACTCATAGACCCAATCACACAACACAGATATTTACGTGGTTCACCCCCCCAGATGGGAGATACGTCCAAGGGAACTGTTCTTTATATTATAAGGAAGGGTTTACAATTCTGGTCTGCGCACACAACTGCACAATCCTCTCTTACAATGGATCTCTGCGCACACAGCTGCAGATTCTTTCTCTTACAATGGATCTTTGCGCAGAGTTCCAGAGTCTTTCTCACTTAGATCTCTCCCAGCATAGATCTACTTGAAGATCTTCATGTGTCTAGCAAAATCTAACAATAAGATCTAACATAATCTAACCCTTCCTTATACAAAATTTCCCTTTTTATAGATTGTGCCTGAAGGTCACATCTTTACAATAACTATGGGCCAAAACCCCATAGTACCCTTAAACCCAAAATGACACAGTTCTCCTATTGACCATGCTTTGTCTTTACTTCACAGGAGTTCTGTTGTCCTTTCATGACCGTCCTTAGTACTTCGCTTTTACTAAGGGGACTAGTCCTTTTCTGCTGACTTCGGATCGCCCCACACCCTGCTCCCGGGAGTTGCAGAGTTGTTTCTCCCAAAATTGGCCAATGTTAAGCCTCGCCTAACTTGTACTTCTTCCATCAAAACTGCTGCATTTGGGCCTCTCCCAACAACACTTAAAATAGTAAGGTGCACTAATGCTCCCCATTTTATAAACACTGGTGTGTTTTATCTATTTTAACGCACCAATGCATTTACATTGTTGAGCGTTGGTGCTTATTATAATATTGAGTGTTGGTGCATATTATAAAATTGAGCATCGATGTGTATTATATATGAGTGAGCATTGATTCATACTATATATTATTAAGTGCCAATATCTATTAATACTTGAACATTCTGAAGTCTTGGTAATGATATTGATAACAATAACAATTACAATAATTGTATCATAGAAGGGAACAATGTCGTTATCATTAATTAAAAACATCATCTCTCTTATTATATTTATAAGCCCTAGTGTGTTTGTACATGTACATTGTATGGCTTGTATTAACCATTTAAATACAAATGTACATAATAGGTATTACACACACCATATAATTCAATTGAATATAATGTGTTGATATGTTTTAGAGTTTAATTTTTTTCATATTGCTAGTATGCAAATGTAGCTTCTTATTTTTTATTTATAAAATTTTCATTATAATATATATATATATATATATATAATGTGTATGGTTATAATCATTGCATTAATGTACTATATCATTTATGATACAAATATACCAATTGATTACACCTATGTTCATTGTAATAATGCAAGCCATCCATATATTTAATTGGCAACATAACATTGATACGAATAAGGGACCCTTCCTCATACAAAATAAAACTACGTCAAGCATGTCCATGATAATCAAAATGTTAATAAATAATTGTAACTATCATTGGTAACTTGTCATAATACCATATGGGACAATATGTCCACATTAAACAAAATCTCTGATTTTTACATACAAGCATTCCAAAATATAAAATTTGCAACATCCAATTATATTGTTGATCATTCATCACTCAAACTACTATTATTGTTCAAACTACTTACATGCATCATTTATTCATAACTTGTAGGGGATATTGTAATTGGGTTATTTGTTGTTGATGTTATATGTACAATCGAAAGATATTCCTGTATATTGTTTCATGTATTTACTATGTACCCTTGTGTCGGGTCAAAAGAAAGAAAAGAATAAATAATAAATATAATGAAAAAGTCAAGCCGACATGAAATAATAATTGTTTATTATGAAATTACATTTCGGCTAATAACAAAAGGATGTGACCTTTCACTTCATTCACTATAAAGTAAAAGTCATGAACTTGGAATTTACCAAGCGATAAATTGATCCATCTTTCCACTACAGTGAAGTGATAAGGAGCAACTCTAATCTCATGATAAATCTTATGTCTCTTGTGCTTGGCTATATTTATGTGATCCTATTGCATATGTGGTTGATATTTTCAGTGTATGGTTATTCTATGATATATGTTATATCATAAGGTAGTAATCATCAATATCTGAAAATAATTATAAAATCAACATCGTATCAGAACTGTGGTTTCGAGAGGACTAAAAATATGTCCTGTGCAACATGAGAATGGTTTGGTTCGTGGTTTAGAGTTGGGAAGGTATTGGCCCATGGTTTTCTTTCCAACACATGGTTTTACCAATTGGTTGGTAATTGTTTTTTATGCACACTTTAAAAATACTTTTACCTGAGACTAGGGAAAGTGTTATCTCTTTCCCTTAGGTAGTGTGAATCCTTAGTTGGGCATGTGAAATGTTCAAGATCTGGATATAGGGCTAGATGGTAAATCATGCCTCTAACTCTAAACCAAAATTCTTAATTTTAGTTCCCTCATGATTTTGGGAATTAGCGAGTCTTTCTTTTGCTAAGAGATATCCAAAGTTAAATGGGTTTGTCATGGGGAATTAATGAGTGATGTTAGGTATGTTAAAGTAAAGTAAACTCATGCTTAAGGTTATAGAAATTACCCTTGCCATATAAATACATGTTTGTCGGAGTTTTGATAAATGATATTCATATCATACATGCTCATTGGATTTATCTTTAAATGATAATGAGAAACACGTCATCATACACATAAGTCTAGTATGGAGGCTCCGACAACAATGATTCATGATCAATACCTACCCATGTTCTTATGGGTAGAAGCATCAAGTACAACATGTTACTTCAGTGTAGGATTCTTGGTTGCTGAGGGAATCCAAATGCAGAGAGAGCTTGGTGCTCCAACACATAGGGACATGGAGGATCTTGGATTGATTAGAAGTGTGGCTGAGAGTAAGTGAAATCTCCCTAATATGAGGAAAGTACACAATTGGGATATTGAGAGATTTAGCATGATGGACTACAAGTCCATGGCTACACCTATGGCGACAAATCTGGAGAAGTTGAGTGATTATGCTTCCGTTTCAGATTTGGTAAATTGAAGGCATGTGTTGAGGCACCTATGTGGTACAGTTGGATATGGCATTAGATATGTCTTAGATGATGAAATGGGGTTGCCGAGATATACAGTTTTTGACTAGGAGGAGTGCAGTGGACAAAAAGAGCGAGAAGCATATTTATGTAGCACTCGATATAACATATGTGGAGTATATTGCAGGTTGCGAAGCAATGTGGCTTCAGGAAGCTTGTTGCAGGACTTCATCAGAGACATGGTGTAGGAGGGAGCAGTGCAGCTCTACTGCATATCCACATATGAGCATATTGCAGGTATTTTCACCAAGCCTCTGTCCAAAATTAAGTTTGTATACTTCAGGGACAAGCTTGGTCTGATGGAGAATGCATTCCTCAGTGAGAGGGAATGGTATCATCTTGATGTTTCTCTAGGGTGCAACATCAGGCATACATTCTACCAGATTGGTCATGTGGTTTGAACAAGGAGAATGATACATTCAGTCATGGGAAATGGCCATGTGATTTGGTTAGTGGTGAATGGCCCCGAGGTATCCTTGTTTATCCATGTGATTTGGCTAGGTGTGATTAAGGCTTGAGGTGCTTGCACAACCTTTCTTAGCCATGTGATTTGGCTAGTGGTGAATGGCCTGGCATGGCCTTTCTTAGCCATGTGATAAGGATTGAGGTCACATCGCATACTCTATGAGGGAGTACTCCATGATGGAGTAATATATCTCATTATAGAGCAGGTTTTACTTGTTTATTTGATAGGGACTAGCTACCACTTGTTGATTGTGGTTCTGTGTGGACCAATATGAGTTCTGTGTGAACTTTTGAGTTATGTGTGAACTTATGAGTTTTGTGTGGACTCTTTGTCCTACGTGGACTATGGTTATGTGTGGACCAATGAGTTATGTGTGGACTCCTAGTCCTATAAGGATTGTGGTTCTGTGTGGACCGATGATTTCTATGTGGACTCCTGGTCCTATGAGGATTGTGGTTCTGTGTGGACTGATGATTTTTGTGTGGAATCCTAGTCATGTGTGGACTACGGTTCTATGTGGACCAATATGAGTTACGTGTGGAATCCTGGTCCTATGAGGACTGTGGTTCTATGTGGATCGATGAGTTCTATGTGGACTCCTATTCCTATGTGGACCGTGGTTATGTGTGGATCGAGATGAGTTATGTGTGGACTCCTAGTCCGATGTGGGTTGTGGTTCTGTGTGGACCGAGATGATTTCTGTGCGAAATCCTAGTCCTGTGTGGGATGGTTCTTGTGTGGAGAAGACTCCTTTGTGGAGTGTATCCCTGTGTGGAGAGTACTCCTTTTTGGAGTGGATCCCTATGTGGGATGTTATTCTATGTGGAGAGTGTTCTTGTGTGGAGCATGGCCGTAGAGGGGTGGGCTAGATGCAGTCATCACTGCCTTCCAGTTGTAATGACTAGTAAATTGGAAGAAGAGTCTTCCTAAGGAGTGTAGTCTCCTTTCGGTTTTAGATTGATAAAGTGCACAAGGAAGTAATCCTTTGTGATCTAGGATGACCAAGCTGATCAAATAGATCAAATATCTTCTTTGAGAATATGATGTGGTTCCAGTGGGGACAGTTGTTCTGGTTAGAAGGACTTGATCATAAGGGACGAAACTTCTCTTCTATTTAGAAGAAAAGAAGAAAGCGAGTGATGACAATCGTGCTAGAAGAATACCTTCCTCGCTAAGAGGGAGTGTTGATGTTATATGTAGCATCATAATATATTCCTATATATTGTTTCATGTATTTACTATGTACCCTTGTTTCGGGTCAAAGGAAAGAAAAGAATAAATAATAAATATAATGAAAAAATCAAGCCGACATGAAATAATAGGTTTTTATTATGAAATGACATTTCGGCCAATAACAAAAGGATGTGACCTTTCACTTCATTCACTATAAAGTAAAAGTCATGAACTTGCAGTTTATCAAGTGATAAATTGATCTATCTCTCTACTACAACGAAGTGATAAAGATGCGGCTCTAATCTCAAGATAAATCTTATGTCTCTTGTGCTTGGCTATATTTATGTGATCTTATTGCATATGTGGTTGATATTTTCAGTGTATGGTTAATCTATGATATATGTTATATCATAAGGTAGTAATCACCAATATCTGAAAATAATTATAAAATCAACATTTGCAAATTTCTCATTGATTAACTTGATTTTGTTCCACCTCTTCATGATCCATATAAAAACATAAAAATAAAGTGCAATGAGTATATCTACATTTATAGTATAATATCATGATTGTATAAATAGAAAATAGTACCATAGTAGCTAGTATTGAATGAGTTACGGTTTGTTTTCTTTTCTACAAAAACAAAAGAATTGAAATTAGTATTTCATGCGCTAATTAATCTCTCTAGTTACACATAGAAATAAATAAATGACTACACATGTTTGATGTTGTTGTTGGGGTAGCATTTATTTGACCATCGACATGAACATTATTTTGGACATCGCTACTACAAAAACAAAACAATTGAAAATTAGTATTTCATCTAATAATTAATCTCTCTAATTACAGATTAAAATAAATAAATGATTACACATGTTTGATGCACATTGTCATTGGGATAAGTCCTCGTAGATAGTGATACAATTATTCTTATTTCTTTGACCATATCTAGGTTCTTTTTTTTTGACATCGCTGCTAGCTGGCATGTTTCGGGTATCATCTCATTCTATGTTTCTAATTTTCTTAATCTTACGTAACAATGAAAAACACAATTAAAAATTGATTAATATTATATGAAGAAAACCTAGAAAAAATATTAATTGGTAATGTTCGGGACTAGTATGTACATATTATAGAAAAAATTGTTTAGCAATAATACTTTTTAAATGATTCTTTTTGCTATTATATTATTTTATATTACAAGTTTCACAACTTTCATTGAACATTGCTCTAGAAGCACTCATTGTAAAGCGTTTAAGTAGAACCTAATTCTTGGATTAATTGGATTTATTTTTAAATGTAAGTAAAAGTAATATCTATAATAATACTAATAATCTATTTTTAAGGTCATAGTCAAGCTATACACCAATTTGGTGTATGGGATAAGGGACTCCCCTCTGTGCAACGATGTAAATTTTAAAGTCTATATATGTGTACATACCCCGCCTCCCTCCGAATTTGAACATGTGACCTCCTAAGAGGAAACACGTGTTCTTAATCATTAGGCCCACTGTAATATCCCCATTTTGACCCTTAGGATATATTGGCTTTTATGTAAACATTGCGCATATGTGATGTATAATTCCTAGCATGGAGCTCAAGGCCAAGGCCCCGCTAGTGAATGCCCAACTTTAAGAGGCAAGTATTTGATATTGTGTTATCCATGTGCTATTAAGCCATGGAAATTGTAAAATGATGTGACTATCATGTAATAAAAATACTAAGGGATGGCTATGGATGCAACTAAATGAAGGGGAACTATGTATCCACTAGGGAGAGGTGAGGGGGTTGTGGGATTGAACTATAGGCTACCATATGTCACCTTGGGAACCCCTTTTACTGTCCTAGTTTTTGTTTAATTCTGTTGCAAGGAGGTGGGTGAGAAAATCAATCCATGAGAGTTGATGGAGTATGGGAAGCCCTGAAATCCGTAAGGCAGGGTATGGGCTTTGTCTGACTTGTCTCATAAGTCACTCCACCTCATGGGAGGACGTTTTCACTCATCCCCATGCCATGGGATTCATTCTAGCTTTAGTTAGGAGGAAGATACAAACCAGAGAAGGGGAGGAAACCATAAATTGCAATTTGGGAGAGAACCACGATTTGCAGAGCTAAGATCGCTAAAAAATCGGCGTGGGAATGGAAACCCATTGGGGAATCCATGGATCCGAACCTTGGGGTGATTTGTGAGTGTGAGACGCCCAGAAATCCATAGAGAAACCAAGATTCAATAGCTCGAAATCACAGACGTGGGACAGATCCTTTTGGCCATAACCCCGAGGAGGTCCAAGAGTGGATGACAGTGCGGAAGAGAGAGCATAGGTTGGAACCGCTTGATAAACCCGGTGAAGACTGTTTGTTTGAGTGGGAGATGTCTGTAGCTCTGTGGTTGAACTCAGTGGCTTAGCTCCCTCCTCCCTCGTCTCTTGGCATGCTTGATAAACCCAACTGTGTATTGGATTAGCATGACTATTGGTGTGATACCAAGGCTGTGAGTAAACCTGGGTAGTTCCTCCTTAGTGGATACATAGCCCCAACTCGGGGGTGGTCTCTGAGTGTTGAAATACTACAGGTTGGGAAGAGACCTACTGTTCAGTTGGAACATTGTAGTCCATAGCCAGTTTCCTCGTGGTTTCAATTAAAGATAAGTGTTTCCTTTTGCCTCTGATTCATGTCATTTCTATATACATGAATGAGTGTTTGCTTATGACAGAATGCATGGATTGATTCAGTTGATTGATGGAACTATATACTTGTTTTTATGTTGTTATTGTGTCTATGATGAAATGCTGATAAATGCATTCTGAGTGTGTGTTAATAAGGTTTAATGCAGCTATGTTTTGCCTCCATGTGTTTTATTTACATGTGAATATGTTCATTGATGAATAGGGATGAGTTTGGTTGAGGCCCTGGATGTGCGAAAGGTTCAGTTAGGGATTTGGGGAGGAAATAGACACCCCCTATGGTGTTCAGGCTTCCCCTGTGGTTCAGATGAAGGGAAGGGCCATGACTGAGTAACATATGAGCCCTTACAGAGTGGTAAGGAGGCCTGTAGGAAGATTTGGGGCCACATTTAGGTTGGATGAAGGACAAGATTAGAGTCATTGGATGTGGCAGATGATCATACAGTTGCACAGGGCTTGCCGAGATCTTTCCAACGGTGCCGGATTTTCCCAAAATGGGCTCATGATGAAGAAGTTATCGAGCTGGGAAGTTTGCAGAACACGGGTATAGCCAGCTGTCGACCTTCCGAATCCACACTGCGAAATGTGGAATTCGAGGGCGCATTTCTGTAATGTCGGGCATTTTGGCATCCCGAACTCTCGACTCCCACACCGTGGAATGTGGAATTCGGGGGTGCGTTTTCTCGACGCAGTATATTTGGCGTCCCGACTCTCCAACTCCTGCATTGCGGATGCAAAGTATGGAAGTCGGGGGCACGTTTTATTCTACGCGGTGAATGTGGCGTTCCAAATTCCGACTCCAGCATCGCGGATGCGGAGTGCGGAAGTCGGAGGAGTAAATCGTCGAAATGGTGGATTTAATGTTCCGACTTTCCAACTCCCGCATCGCGGATGTAGAGTGCGGAAGTCGGAGGCGGATTTTTGTCGAAATGGTGAATTTGGCGTTTTGCATCGTGGATGTGGAGTGTAGAAGTCTGAGGCTTAAATCATCGAGATGGTGTATTTAGCGTCCCGACTTTCTAACTCCCACACTCTGGAATGCGGAAGTCAGAGTTGTATTTTCTTTGCTGCTGTGATTTGAGTGTTACACCCTTCCGACTCCCGACCTGTGGATCGCAGATTGCAGAATTGCGGACCAAGATATTGCGACTGTGTAAAAATGGAAAAATTGTGGATAAGTTAAATAAAAAAATAGCTCGGATTGTTCCCCCATCACTCTAAAGGACACTGAGGGGATTGGGGACGTGACACCCACTCAGGTTGCACTTTATTTCCATTATATCTCTCATAGTTTTTAAAAGTTTTTCTCCTTGTCATTAATGTCCAACACCGCTCCAAATGAACCAAGAGCCAATTCATCATCATTAAATCACTATTCAATTGTTTTGCATGTTGTCATAGAGAGAAAATAGAGGTATAACAGGCCACCTCATAATGTGCAACAAAATGACAAAATATCAACAATAGTGGAAGGGACCTAACCACCATAGAGGTTGAGCCCACTAGTATTGGTTGGGGGCCACCCCTAACTACTGAATGATTTATCACTATATATTGTGCTCATTATTGTTATTGTTAAGACTATTTTTGTATTTATGCATGAAATGATAATAAGTTAACTTAAGGTCACAATTTAGCCAATATCAAATATTGTCACATGAGACCCCCTTGTTTATGGGACAAGGATTAACCCCTTTAGTACGATTTTGACACCTACACCTTACTCTATGAAGATGTACATACTCTACCTCCAATTCTAAATTTATAATTTACACAGAAAATACACTTATTTTTAACTTCCACTTAGATACTAAAAAAATATTTATATATATTTATTTCATAAATAATTTATATTTATATATAAAATTTAATAATAAATATTAAAATTTATAAACATTTTAATACTTACCTAATTTATTTTAAATTTGCTCAATTACGTTAACGACCAGTTATATATATAAAAATAATAATAATAATAAGTAATAACAATAACAAGTACCACAATGTTGTTGGTATTTAATTTTCACCAAACCTTTTTATTTTAAAAGAATGACACAAATTTGTTACCGTACACCTATTTAAACCCTTAACATTATAATCATTCTTCGAAAAGGTTTATAGTTCTTCCGACATTTGACATAAAAAACATTTAATAGAGTTGGGGAATGTTAATAGCATAGGGCCAATAATTCATCATGAGAAGGACCGACGCGACCCATGTTTCCACGGCCTATTGCTCTATTCCCATTGAAGTCTCTAGTCCTTTGCCCTTCTTGGCTATTTTCTTCATTCTAGACGAAATGGATCCACGCTCTTGCCATTGTGGGCAATCTTTGTTGTCTCCATGAATGACCCTACCCATTCAAGATGGAAACTGTGGATCTTGATGTTGCCTTTGAAACCAAGGTTGAAAAAAATTATCAAATTAAAAGGATTACTAATCCTTCTTAGTAGGTGGATTAATCCTTCTTAGTAAGTGGAAATCATTTGATCTAAAGGAAGTGGGATGAAATTCAAAGTTCAAATTCAAAGTTCAATTGATGGAATGGGAAGAGGAAATTAAGGTGACATTGTCTCACCTTAAAAGGAAACATAATATAACTATGACACTCCTAGTTAACAATTAAAGATAAAGTAGCAAAATCTTGAGGAATAATTGTGGAGTTTGTGATATTAAAATGAGTCTTTATAATCTTCTTTTGGCATCTTTTGAATCTCCTTTATATCACACATAATAGAATGCAACACTTATGGTGATAGTGATAATGACCCGTATTGTTCATGGATGAGGGCAAGCTTTGATGCTTATTAACTCGAATGAGATTAGAAAAACACCACCAAAGTCAAGGCCGTGCACAAATGAGTGCAACGCCCCCTTTTCCTTCTCCTATAACTAAACAAACAAGGCTCGAAGAAGAGAAAAGATACAACAATAAATGATTCCAAAAACAACTATAGAATCAACCCACACGTGATCGACCTCTCATCCAATGTATCATTCAAGAAAGTGAGCCATTGATAATGGCATGAGTAATGAAGTAACCATTAGTGGTAATAAATCCATGTTTCATGATTGGTGCTTGAAACATATTGTGGGGATCATTATATCCTTTGCATAGGATGCTAATAATATCATTGGAGAGGAGTGATAAAAGTTATCCCTCAATTTACACTAATTAATCATTTTTTCATTGTTACACCAACATTAGCATGGTGATTCACCAATTTTACACTAATTAATCCTTTCTTCATTGGTACACCAACATTAGCATGGTGATTCACCACTCCATTTTGCATCCTTAAAACTTGATAAAGGGAGATTGATTCAAAATGACAACATAAAGTAACCCTCTAAGTGAGATAAGAAAGTGTGAAGTTGTTCAAAGATGTTTGATAATAAAATTATTTGGGATTAATTAAAAATCCCTATATTATCAATGCTTATGATACACCTTTCTCCTTTTGGATGGATAAATCATAAGTTGCTTCTATCTCATTATAGATGCATGCTCTAGTTTCCAAGTGAACTTACTTTTTTTCATTTTCATCGAGGTCATAAATAACCTCATAACCATTATGATTAAAGAAAAAATATTTTATAAAACATATATAATTTCAAATCAATATAAATCCATCCTAAACATATATTTATTAAGCATCCAATTTCTTAAAATGTCATTTTTTATGACTTTTTATTTCGTTTTAAAATTTTATTTTATGAGCAGATAGAATCAAAGTTACATAAAATTCTTCAACATATAACCATTATAACCATTATGGTCAAAATGATTATTGAACTCATTGGACTTCAAACAATCTTACTAAATAAAACTATTCAATCCAAATATTAATATGTTAAATAATTTTTTATATTATTTTAATTTTTTTAATTATATATATTGAGTCAAATTTTAAATTAAATTTAAAATTTGACTCCATATATATAATTAAAATAATATAAACAAAATAAAATAATTAAAATAATATAAACAAAATAAAATAATTAAAATAATATAAACAAAATATTTAACATATTAGTATTTGGACTGAACATTGTAGACCATCTCTATCTATGAAACCATTGCATACCGTTCAGTTTAAACAACTTAGAAGCTTTGAAACGATTTTACAGGGATATGTACTATCGATGAGAAGGAAGAAAAGGTAGAGCTTTCAATTTAAGCAACTTAAAAGTTTTCAAAAACCGTGGTACCAGATCATCCATCCATTCACTTTAAACTACTTTTATTTTTATAATATATATAATTTTTTTTCTCACATATATAACTATTTGTATACGGATGAAAGGCATGTGGAATTATGATAGGTCGTGTCTAGAAGTTTCCGCATAAAGTAGGTAGCCTTCTTCATTGACAATTTTCATTCATTCTAGATTTTGTACTTCCATTTTATTTACTTACATGCCGCCCATCTCGTGATTTCAACGTCTCAAATTTCCAAACAGTGACATATTTTATATTTGCATGAAAGTCATGTGAAATTACCATTACCCCATCCGCCATGAACGAAACCAGAAGGAACCAGAGCCTTCATTTTAGATTTTGTACACCCAACGACTATTTTATTTATTTTTTATTAGGTACTCCACCCCTCCCCAAGGATTTAAATATTTGTGAATTTCCTAACACTTCCCAGTCGGCCTTATGGTGAGCTGTCGATGTCAATGGAAATTATTCTTTTGCCAATCATCGATGCTACTTTCTAGTAATAAATAATTAATAAATTATTGGCCATCACAAAATTTTCGCGTATATTGTGGAGTACACGTCTATCACACACTATGGTCAAGTGAAGTAAATTTGACTACGGGATTTTTTTTTGGCACGATGTTGTAGTGATTTTGCAAAACATAAGTTTTTAGTTGTTAAATTCTAGAATTTTGGATGTTTTTAAGATTTTAAAAAATATTAAATTTATTTTTAATATCAAAATCCCAATTAAATACAATTAAATTTCAATTTTATAAAATAAAAAAAATACCAAATTTTAACTAAAAATAACATTGAGACTTTTAGACGTTTCCGAACTCGTGGAGTCGTGAAGGTAAAAGTTTCAATTTCGCTGAAATATGTGCGCGCGTACGACCTCCAGTGGAACTTTGACTTTTACGGTGAGAGGACTGGTTTAACTTGTGCGCACATTCTTTCATGCATATCGATTGTCCACCAATATTGAATTTGAAATACAAGTCACTCGTCAAATTTTACGGTTACATGATTTTATAAAACGTTTAATTAATTAAATTCACTTCATAGGTAACCTTGTTCTGTGGTCGTATTTGACGGGGAACCTTGATATGGGTCATATTTGATGTGGAAATCACTTAGTGATGAGCAATTTTTTTTTTCAAATTCCATCCCTGTCGTTATTGAGTAATTATGTCAAATTCCATCCCGTGTTGTTATTGAATAACTATTTAATGTATTAAATATGTAATTTAGTTTATTATTATTTAATTTATTAGCATAGTCATAAGTAAAGTGGTCTGTGAACATCATAAGTGAAACTAATTAATATAAACATAAAACAAATACTATTTAATAAATATATCCATTTTCTTAACAATAACTTAAAAGCTTATTTAAATCTTAATTAAAATGCATTTGAGCATAACAAAATACGACGACCATTAAATAAATTTCCACTATACATTTGTTACACTCGATTAATCTTGTTGATACACTCCGGGAAGTCCAAAATCTCAAATAATATCTAAACACCTATCGGTGTAATTAAAATTTTTTGTTTAAAACATATCAAACGATTTAAATGTTTTATGAATTTGTTTATTATCATTTTAAATTAATAAAAAGATCATCTCACCATTTTACATTAGATAAGTCGTAATAAAAAAAAAGTCTAAATTTAAAAAACATTTAACTCTCTATTCCTTTAAAGTTTAACACATTTTTAACAAATTAAACTATAATAAAACTCTAATCATACTTTGAACATCAATTTTCTTATAAAAGATATCATTCAAATCCTTAACTTTTACTCTTCAGTGTGTCCCTTCTTGTTCTGACGGTGATCAGCCACTTGGCACTGGGAAGCAACCAGGAAAGCCCACTCGACGACTGAGTGATTGTTTAGCAAGCAGACCTACTGTCACCGACATGACATCGATGCTAGCACTGAGTCAGTCAGAGTCAGAGCACCGAGTCAACATCAGAAACCACCTTAACGTTTCTGTTCCTTTTCACACTCATTCTGTAGAGATTGTGTCGCTTAACGAGATTACAAATTTAACCCCTTTCCCTTTTATTTTCTACTTGTCGGTGAAATGCATTTAGTTTTTTCGTTGCCGGCTGGAAAGTTTGCGATTTGTTGCAAAACGTGTATCGTACTCTGCTATAATAGGATTATGCCATGAGATTATATTATGAGACTATTACTCCAACTCTGGCTGATGGTGTAGCTCATTCCTCCAACTCTGGTTGATTGTAGGTTAGGATGGAGGAGTCTCTAAGGTAGATGGGCTCTTGCTGTCACCTGTGGCCGCCCTGTTTGTTTGTCTAAACAGGAGTTTCAGCCATAGTGGGACCGCATGCCTAATATACTCAAATGTAGCATGTAACCTGTAGGGTCTCTATCTCTGTAGGCTCTATATCGCCTAATTTATCCTTATTTTAACCGAGATTCTCCAATTGCGTAGACTTGAACGCGGGATCGCATTGCTCTGACTTCTCTGCCCCGCCCAACCGCAACATACATGATACTCTGGCGTTATATAACCCTGCATGCCTCTTAATAACTTCGATCGGTCTGCGTTTGAATAGGGCAGGAGGACCGATCGATATTCAACTTAGATTTTCCGTATCGCTTAGATTTATTTCCTGAGAATGTATGGTGCTTTGCTTCCAATACGCGATCTGTTTTTCTAAGCTCTTTTCCCTACAAGCACAGCGTATCTGAATCTGATCCAGCAATCATCTGTCGATTTTCAATTCTTTGGCATGAACAAGCGTTCGAGGCGAGACAGGCTTCGTTTTCAGTTTTGCATGCTCCATTCTTTGAAGCGGACTGTTACTTAAAAGCAGGAAGAACAGGTTACGATTGTTGAAGCTTGGAGGAGAGATTTTAAATTTTGCTATAGCTAGCTCAAGCAAGAATTACTTTGAAGTTGTGGCCGTGGCGTATTGGTTTCGTCTCTGCAATATGGAAAGGAGAAGTTTCTTTTTCATCTCGATAGTATCTTTGAGCTTTTTACAACATGGATGGCTTACTGTGTGTAACGCTAGAACGATGCCGGTTTCGGGTTCAAGCAATGCAGCTGCAGCGCAATTTGCAGACATCATGAAGCTGCCGGGAGTGTTTGCGGATCGAGTCCGGCAGCCGTTGAAGTCTTCCGGTCTACCGGTTTTTCAAGAAGCTCCAGCTTTCCGGAACGGCGAAGAATGCAAGGGCTCTGTTTTTGCAACGGAAGAGCTCTGTGATCCTAACGCCGTACACATAGCCATGACGCTGGATGTCGCTTACTTGCGGGGATCAGTGGCCGGAATTCTTTCCGTTCTTCAGCACACGGCGTGTCCAGAGAATGTCGTGTTCGATTTTCTGGCGTCTAACCGGCAAGAAGAGTTGAAGGCCAGTTTATTGGCGACATTCCCTTACCTGCGATTCAGAATGTATGATTTTGATGTGAATCTTGTCAAGGATAAGATTTCTTCGTCGATCCGACGGGCTCTAGATCAGCCCTTGAACTATGCAAGGAGCTATTTAGCAGATATTTTGCCCGCTTGTGTGCAGAGGGTTATTTATCTTGATTCTGACTTGATTGTCGTCGACGACATTGCCAAGCTCTGGGGCACGGATTTGGAATCTCGTGTGCTCGCGGCACCGGAGTATTGCAAGGCGAATTTCACCAAGTATTTCACCGATAATTTCTGGTGGGATCCGGCTTTATCCGAGACCTTCGAGGGAAGAAAACCCTGCTACTTCAACACGGGTGTAATGGTGATCGATCTTGAAAAATGGCGGGCAGGGGAATTCACAAGAAAGATCGAAATATGGATGGACATACAGAAGGAACGCCGTATTTATGAGCTCGGATCTTTACCACCATTTTTACTGGTATTTGCCGGTTTGGTAAAGCAAGTCGATCACCGTTGGAATCAGCATGGCTTAGGCGGAGATAATCTGAGAGGCCTTTGCCGAGATCTTCACCCTGGACCGGTCAGTTTGTTGCATTGGAGTGGTAAGGGTAAACCTTGGCTACGCCTGGATACCAAGCGGGCTTGCCCGTTAGATACTCTATGGGCTCCTTACGATCTCTATCTACCAACCTATTTTCTAAACAGGTAAGAAAGCCTTTACTCGGAAGCTTTTTTATCGACTTGAACCTGATTTGATAAAAATGGCAAATATAATTTTATGCCTCTGCATCTTCCAGTCTTGAATTTCGATTCGGGTACCAAATAGTGGAAAGAATAGCAACCACAGGCAGAACAATACAAATCCTTCCTGTAAATGGCAGGGGGGCAATGGTTTAATATGAATAAGGTTGTTCCACAGCATATAACGCTTTGTGAATTGATATCATTTTGTACTGTGATATATTTAAATGTGTACGTACTCTTTGATCCTCAACAAAGAGTCGAGCAATGCTGCTAAAAGTTCATGTAAGGCAGGCGTTATTAATTCAGTTTTTGGCAACTGTAAAGTGGAACTGTGGATGTAAATTTTTGGAGCAACATTGATGATAAATTCTTGAAACCGACAATTGTTTCATACCTTATAATTGTATCTGCAACTTCACTTTTGCATATCACTGCAAATTCACTTATGAATATTGTTCAGTGTTCTGTTTAGTTTTAATTTCAGAGGATCTCTGTTTTTTTTCTCAACATGGAATTCATTTGTTAGTTTTGAGCAGTCAAATTCACAGATCTATAACAGAGCGATTGATTTTTAAGCAGTCACAAAGTCACAGATCCATAACAGAGCGAATTGATTAAGGTCATATTAAATCAACTAGTTTTAGATTTTCAAGCGAGAGCTTCAATCGAAGCTAGTTATAGTTACAATTTAATTCATGCAATAAATAGCAAACACTCCTTTCAACGCTAATGACAGTGATCTTAAATTCTTGCATGTCTGCACCGCTGTTGATGTGTTGTTTTTATTGTGAAAGTAGTTGCGTGAGCAGCAGGCTATTAATTGTTATTATTATTATTTTATTATAATTGGAAATTGGAATAGGGATAGTAAATGTGGGTGGGGAAGTGGGAACGATTGTGTGGTGGAGCAAGTGTAGGAAAGCAGAAAAGGGTCCATTCCGTGACGTGGCATTGGGACGGATGATGATCTGTGCGTACTTTGAATGAATACAATTCATGGTGGTCATATCGTACGTGCCCGGCCATGAGAATGTACGTGTGTTGCGGATAGTAGCTGTATGTGAGCTGGAACGCATGCTGCCAGACCGTCGTTGTACGGTAATCATTCTCCACGCGTTTTCTGTTACTATCTCGCCTTTCCCATTCCCACTGCTTTTCCAAATACGGGAAGGGCAGCTTGATCGCATCACACAGCATGGACGTTGTGAGCGTTCCTAACAGTCGTATACCCTCTTTTCTTATTTTAATAAATTGTAATGTAATTGGCGTTTAGATTCGTTTCGTTAATCATAAAACTTTTCATAATAATTGTTTAGTTTATAAAGTATAAAAGCCTTTATGCTATTCTTTTATTTTATTGTTGATCTTGCTGGTTTGTCTTTACACACATTTCATGCTTTCATGCACTAGGTGCAAATGCTTTACACACACCTTTTAGTTTTTTTTGGAATTTCCCTTCTATAATTTGGATTTATTTTTTGAAATTTTAGTATTTGGAATTAAGAATTTTTAATGATATTATGCAAAACCCAATAATATCGTTTCACCGTTGATATTAAGTAAAATTCAATGATATTGTTTCACCAATAGTAAAAGGAATTTGCTATAAAATTAATCGGCTGCATGTACAAGGAATAAGGACAAATGTACAAGAAATACGGATAAATGTCAAAATAATATTTTATAACATAGACTTGTTATGAGCAATCTAGAATATCTGTATTATTAGGGACTCTAGAATATTGTTGGAACATTATTTGAGGTTAATTTTTCTTTTAAAATTATATCTTCAAATTTAGAAGAGTAAGGTATGTGTTTGAAACGGAAATAGTTTTACAAAGGCTTTAGGTTCTATCATATGTAAATTAGAATCTTAATTAGGTTGTGTAGAGTTGATAAGATTTAGCGTTTTGGATTCATTTCATTAAATTTTTTTGTGATTCTAGAATGAGGATTTTTAAAGAGTTTAGATATTTAAATTAATTTAGTCAAAGTGTCCTTATTTTAAGAATTTAGAAATTTAAATTAATTATATTAAAGAGTTTTAAAGATTAAAATTTTTAATAAACAATATTTAAATTAGGTGATATAACTAATGATTACTTTTAATAATGTAAAGGAATATAGTAAAAAAATGTAATCATAAAAAAAAATTTAGAAATTTAAATTAATTATATTAAAGAGTTTTAAAGATTAAAATTTTAATAGACAATATTCAACTTAAATTATATAACTAACAATTACTTTTAATAATGTAAAGAAATATAATAAAAAATTTAATATCTTTAAATTAATTATATTAAAGAGTTTTAAAGATTAAATTTTTTAATAAACAATATTCAACTTAAATTATATAACTAGCAATTACTTTTAATAATGTAAAAGAATATAATAAAAATTGTAATCATAAATCTTTATTTGAATTTATTTCCAACTTAAAATGCAATCATTTTTAAATTAATTAATTATTAATTATATTAAAGAGTTTTAAAGATTGAAATTTTTAATAAACAATATTCAACTTAAATTATATAACTATCAATTACTTTTAATAATGTAAAGGAATATAACAAAAAATGTAATGATCAATCTTTATTTGAATTTAATTCCAAGTTAAAATGCAATCATCTTTAAATTAATTATATTAAAGAATTTTAAAGATTAAAATTTTAATAAACAATATTCAACTTAAATTATATAACTAGCAATTACTTTTAATAATGTAAAACAATATAATCATCAATCTTTATTTAAATTTATTTCCAATAACTGGTTAAAATCCATTTAACATTATTATTAATGAATAAATGACTTCAATTATAATAAGAAACCCTTCCTTATATACATTGTATGCCACCTACACTTTTCCATCTATAAAGAGATGTCTATTTCCAACAATTAACACACCTGGGAGATCCTTGTATACATTGTATGCTACCTATGCTTGTCCATCTATAGGGAGATGTCTATTTCCAACAATCAAGTACATTGGGGATATAAATCTTCACTTCGAGGATAATGCAAAATTGGCATAGCCCACCCAATAATATTTGACAAAAATTAAAATTATTAAATAATAAGTGAATGTGAATGGTTTTATTTATTTGATATAGATATCATTTTCACAAATAAAACAATGAACATATTATTTTTCATTTTTACTTGAAAAAAATATAAAAGTATAAGATATTAAGTAATAAAAAAAAATATTAATAGTTATTGAAAACCATAAATAGTTACTACAAATTTAACAATAAGTATTATATATAAAAGACAATATCTATTCATTAATTAGTATACAAAATGGTACAATTGTGAGTTCAAGGGGTCCTCCATAGAGTAAAAAATATGCCCTCCTTGAGCTATGAGGCTTGAATGCTCATCCATAATCCCAGCATAGAGTTTGAGGTATGTTCATAGTTCAAAACAAAGCATTTCTAGAACAAAGTTTGTAAACTTAATCGAACTACCATAACAAGTAACTATAACTACAAGGACTGAAACTCTGATATACAGAACTATAGCTAAACAAAAGCTGAAAAGAAAAACTAAAAGGCCAATGCATTGTCCAAAAAACCAGAGATTGATCCATAACCAAATGGTTGGGGGGGGGAACCATGGTGACCTTGGTATCCTCGCTTTCGAGGTCGATGGTTTCCTACGGGGCCAAAGTGGAGGTGCCTGCAGTTGAGTAGCATACTGGAACGTGACCCCTTGCTTTTGTGCCATAATGTCGAACTTGGAATGCGACAGATGAATGTTCACCTTCATCTTTTTTAGTGGCGTGAGCTCCTCCCACAAGCCAACAATGGTGTTGTCTCGGTTAGTGATCATGGATCCCAATAGATATTTCACCGACTAGTAGAGGAAAACGAAATGGTGGTAGAGGGCCATGCGCGAGTGGGTGTCGCCAGGATCCACTACCCCTTCCGCCAGCTTTGTCAGGTTCTCCTCCATCTGCATCTCACCCTACCTTCCCGAATTACATTCTCAACAACCTCAATTTCTCTCTTGACATGGGCATAAGTGTTATGTTGGTAAAGCATAGTTGCCTCCATTTCCCTCTTGAAATCCCTCAAAAGCTTTGGGTTGGCCATGGGGGCCTTCCCCTTGTGCTTGTCTCTCATGCCCATGGTCACTCTCCTAAACTAGGTGGAAAAATCACAGTGATGGCCTCCCAGGGAAGACATTCTATAATGGAAGATGAACAACTGGTTGCTCGAGTCATGATGCTTTGTGAGAGGGAAATAGAACAGGAGAAGTAACCGACGAGCCCGAATTGTTTACATGCGCCACCTTCTACCATGAGCCCTGTTGTCGTTATAGTTCATATTGGCCAGGATTTCATCGTACCCCTCCAACTCCATGATCATTATAACTCTGCTGCACTAGTAAAGCTCCCCTGACAAATTTAATCTTTTTGGTTAGTTTATGTTTTTTTGACAATGTAAAGCTCCACGTTGATCTACTCTATTTTTTCAAAATTTTAATGCTCTGGGTCATTTTAAAATATGCCATTTTGATTGGAAATTTTAGATATGCATTTTTTCTCATCAATTCAAGTCGAAGTAGTCTAGAACAACATACATGAAAAGCATAGAGTGGGCACAAGCCTACAATGAAACATTTATGATGCAGGTTCAAAATATGACCTATGTCAATATTCCTAAAGAGCAACACGAGTAGAAGCTAGGGTACAAATGCATATTAATTAGGTATGATGAAGAGTGAAAGGAATGATATCTTCATGTGAAATGGTAGATCCAAAAATGATGAAAATGCATAGTGCACTATCTTATTAAGGAAGCACAGTTATGAAAGAATCAACAAACTTTAATAGTATAAGGGAACACTTTTAATTGGACACACTGAAAGATCTAGAAAATGATGAATTCGAGTTAGAATTTGAAAAACCTGGTAAAATGCAGTGGTAACCTTCTTCCTATCCCTCCCATCTATATTACCTCAGGGTGCAAGGACACCAACCACTATATTTTTATTCAAATTTATTAAATCCTTATTACTGACAGGGAATGAAGGACCACACTACTATTAAAGAAAACACTAAGAAAGTGGTTTATGAAAATACTTAAAGTCTTGGGAATAAAACTTGGAAGTTTTGAGGGTATAAAACAAAAGACAAATAGGTAAAGAGTGCATAGAAGGAGAAAACACAATGCATATGATGCATACACATGGATAAATCAACTACACAAATAACTAGCAATCACCCCTTAAAGGGAAAATAATGCCATAAAACAAAGTCATGGTTAAATTGTAATATGTTTATCTTAAATAAAGATTATATTTGTGAAATGATCCATCTAAACTTAGTCATAAATGCTATGATTTATCGAAGATAAGTCTTAATATAAAATTGAGTGTAAATGATAAGCTCCATCCAATTAATTAATATAAAACTAAGTGTAAATGATAAGCTCCATTCCGTGTAAAATGTAATATGTTTATTTGAAGATAGCCCATGTATGTGAAATGATACATTTATAGTAAGTAATAAATGTTATGCTTCATTCAATGTGATCTTCTTGTCGAAGTTAAAATTTCTTGCCACTACAATAGAATATGTGATGGGTTTACATATGTGATGGGTTTACATGGATCTATTGCTAGAAGAATGTGTACATTATTGACATTATTTTCTATTCTCCATACCATCAATATCATACTTATACTATCAATATCATGTAAAGTATGGCGAAGTTCACCAACCTTGAATGAGATATAAAATAGGCATAATTATATGCCCGAACATGAACTATCAATTGCTCTAAATCCTTTGCACGCACTATTTCATTTATATATTATTTATTAATTAAAGACATCCAAATTGTGTGTTTTTTCTTGCCGAAGCACAAGCTCGTACTATAGAACTTTCCTTATTGGAAAAAATCAACTTACGCATGAGTTTCTCCCCTTATTTACTCCTACAAAGTTCATCTAAAATAACTATAAAAAAACATTAATTTCACTAAAAGGTAAAAGGATTGCATGAGTAAAATATTAAAAAAATTAAAATGGAGATGTAATTTGTAATTGCCATTTTGATAAAAGACGTAACAAGCAGCAGAATTATCCATTTAAATTTGATAGCTCGTGGTTGAGTCATGATGACTTTGTGCAATTTGTTATGGAGGGCTGGTTGAATTTAGTTACTAATTCTGAACTTAACCCAATTGACAGTTTTTGCCATAAATTGAAGAAGTTTAAGCAAAAAATCACCAGTTGGATTCATTTGAGGAAACAATTGGATAGACAGAAGCTTGTGATGGTTGAGGAACAGTTACGAGAATTGTACACATATAATTTGGAAAGGCCATTGGATAAGAAGCAATTTGCGTTACTTAACAAACTGGAGGAGGAGAAAGTTGATATTTATTTAAGAGAGGAAAAGGAATGGCATCTGAAGAGCAGGGCTCTTTGGGTAAATTTTGGGGATAATAATACTAGTTTTTTTCACTCTTTTGTTTCAACTAGAAGGAATAACAATACTATTTGGAAGTTATCAGATGTGGAAGGTAATGAAGTGTCGGGACAACAGAATCTACAGGACTTAGCATTGAAACATTTCAGGGATATTTATAAGGTGGATCTGGGTTGTGATCTTGCTTCACAGCTCCAGGTGATCAAACATTATCCTAGATTTTTTGACTCTGATGATGCCGATGATCTTTGCAGGGAAGTTACTTTGGAGGAGGTGGGGAGGTCACTTAAACTCTTTGCTAAGGAAAAAAGTCCCGGGCCAGATGGCTGGACTGTGGAATTATTTTTGCATTTCTTTGACATCATGGGAGAAGATATTGTCAGGATGGTAGAGTTTACTCGAAAGGAGGGGTATATGTATGGTGCTTTAAACTCTACATTCATCACATTGATCTCAAAAGTGAATGATCCAAAGACATTTGGAGATTTCAGGCCTATTGCACTGTGCAATTTGGCATACAAGATTGTTTCTAAGATCATTGCTGGTAGGCTGAAACCGGTTCTCTCAAAGCATATTTCAAGTGAACAGTTTGGGTTTTTACAGGACCGACAAATACATGATGCTGTGGGTATTACACAAGAATTATTACATTCTGTCAAGTGTAGGAAAAAGAAAGCCATTCTACTTAAAATGGATTTGGAAAAAGCAAATGATAGAGTAAATTGGGATTTCCTTCGGTTAATCCTGATACAGATCTGGGTTCCAGCTTTGGCTATTAGATGGATTATGACTTGTGTTGACACTATGAACATTGTTGTGTTAGTGAATGGTGCCCCTACCTCTTTCTTCAGCTGCTCTAGAGGGATCCGTCAGGGGTGCTCACTGTCTCCACTATTGTTTCTGTTGGTGATTGAGGGACAGAGTAGGATTATTATTCAGGCAAAATCTGAAGGTAAGATTATCGGTATTAAAATTACCAAGGACTTATATATTACACATGTCTTGTTTGTGGATGATGTTTTAATTGCTGGTATGGATTCATTGATGGAATGGAGGTGCTATAGAGATATTATCACATTATTTTGTAAAGCTTCTGGAATGTGTGTTAGTCTGAAGAAATCTTGCTTGTTTGGGAATCTTATTGAAGAAAACCGTATTTTGGGCATTCAATCCTTATTGCCATATAAGTTTGGTAATATTACAGATGGCTTTACCTATTTAGGTTTTCACCTTAAGCCTAATGGATACTTGATCAAAGATTGGGAGTGGCTGATTAAAAAGTTTGAAAACAGGATCTCTAATTGGACATACCGTTTGTTGTCAATTGGAGGGAAAGTGACCTTGGTTAAGTCGGTTTTGATGGGTACACGAGTGTATTGGTTCTCACTATTGCCTATCCCGTGTTCTGTGATTAATTCATTGAGAAGACTCATGTTCAATTTCTTGTGGACGGGTGGTTTAAACAAATCTAGTCTTGTGATGATTGGCTGGGAGAAATATTCTCTACCATTTGATGCTGGGGGCTGGGGCATTAAGGATTTGTCTGTGTTCAGTGAGGCTTTGCGTTTGAAGAGCTTTTGGTGTGCAATTTTTGGTAATACTCTCTGGTCGAAAATTATGCATCAGAAATATATTAAGACTGAGATATCTCATTGGTTAAGGACTCCAGATAAGAAGTTGAGGGGGGTTTCACCGATATGGAATGGGTTCATGAAAGTTTACAAATGGTTGGCATTGTAAATTTGCTGGAAAGTTGGCACAGGGGAAGAGGTGGCAATTGGCGTGGATCCCATTTTGGGATTGAAGGATTCTTACATATTAACTAATAATCTTTTAAGTGTGCTCAAAACCGTAGGGTATTATACGTTGAATACCATTGCAAATTATAGAAGGGTGGGCTATTGGGGTATTGATGTCGACCTTCAGTTGTCTCCTATTCTAGATATGGAATGGCAGCAATATACTCAGTTTCTTAATGCTGTTGGAATTCGGCTTAATTCTGAAGCTGCTAAGATTGTCTGGGGTGGGAATGACGCCACTGGTATTGCGACTGCTAGAACTGCTTACAACTGTATTATTAAAAGAAGATGTATCTTTCCAAGTCACTAGTGGTATGGGAAAATATGGCAGTGGCATCTGCCACTTAAAATGAAATGCTTCTTTTGGTTTGTATTACAAGACAGGTTGAAGACCTGGGAAAATCTTTCCTCTATGGGTTGGATGGGCCCCAGTCAGTGTATTTTGTGCAGAAACTATGCTGAAACATCATTACATATGTTTATGGAGTGTTCTTTTACTTTGGAATTGTGGGAGAAAATATATCAGATCTTTGATATTACTACCAGATGGGGTGGCCCAAATATTGCTATTTCTCTGCAACATTGGATGCTGAATTGTAAAGTTCATAAAACTTTACCTATTTTCTTTTGCTGGGTGGTTTGGGGTATAAGAAACAAGGCAATATTTGAGGATTGCAAACCATACTTGGAAAAATCATACAACACTGTTTTAAGTAATTATTTGAACTATCAGAAGGAGGTGAAACCTTGGGCTCGAAGAAACATTGGAAAGTTTGAATTGGAGGTTAATAATCCTGTACTTTTTTCGACGGAGCTGCTAATATGGGTGTATGTGGTGCTGGTGGCGTCATTTTTCTCAGCAATAATCACTATTACACTTTCAAGATGAAGTGTGGGTTGGGTACTAATATGAAGGCATAACTTTTGGCCTTATGGTGTGTTGCAAGGGTGGCCAACATTTTTGGTTTGGTGAATGTGAAGATTTTTGGTGACTCGCGAGTTACCATCAAATGGGCTAGGGGGGAATATGACCTTAATGTTTTGAATCTGACTGGTTGGTGTGATAGAGTGAAGAAAGAACTTCACACTTTGAGATTGTTCTCCATTGAACATATCTACCGAGAATTTAATTCACAGGCTGATCTTCTGTCAAAGCAGGCTTTGGTAGAGGTGGATGATTACTTATTTTGGGAGGAATTTTGTGAGAATCAGATGACTGACTCGGGCAGCTTATATTTTCTAGACTGATTTGTTGATATATGCCAAGGACATTGTTATGTATGTTTTTTGGCTTCTGACATATATTTTTGCTTTTAGAATTACTCTCCTCATGAGAGGTTGATGCAAGTACAATATTAATACTGATATCATGTACTATTTGATTCAAATGTTGAATATCAATAGTATGCTTTTTTTTCGCGGGAAAAAAAGACGTAACAAACATTTTCTATATAAAACATAAATCTATGCAATTTTTCTCCTTGGAAAAAAACTTATATTTATGGGTATTTAATATACATGTTTAAACAAAAAAAGAGGCTGGCCTGGACTCGAGATTGTATTTCACACTGATCAAATTAAAGAACTATACCACCCCTTAAGGTGCTCTAACTTACTCCAAAAAAGGCTCTTAAACTACATTCAAACATCTACTATAGAATGCATTAATAATACTTTAAAAAACAATCCATTATGACAAAAATGTTTTCTCGGATGCATTACTAATGTTTGGTCACATTCAACATCATCCTCTGTACTCATCTCTTCATGGAGATAGAGGCCCCCAACCCTCCCTCCTCAGGTGCCATTTCCTTCCAGGAAATGGACATGACCATCAGTGCCTCCACTCCCACTAGATCTGCCTCCTTGAAATTTGTTAAGAAAGAAACTTCCAATCCGGAGGTAGTCATACCCTCCTCCGCTTCTCGGCTCAAATCTCTAGCTCTCCAAAAGCGCAGACTGATCGACTAGTTCACCGAAATGTGTCCCTCCCCGAAATCGATGGATGCATGGGTTTCAAAGTTGTGGTGGTCACTTATCAAAGGGAGCATCTCAATCTACTCTTATGAGAAAGGGTTATTCGTTTTCCTTTTCAGAAAAAAATTGATAGAGATCCGATATTTAGAAATGGACCATACTTCTTCAGATCTATAGGAATCTATCTAAACAGTTGGACCCTAGAATTTAATCTTGAAGTTGATGTCCCCTCATGCGTACCTGTTTGGGTATGTTTCCCACAATTGCCTCTTCATTGTTGGGGTGATGATTCTCTGGAAGCCATTGGGAATGCCTTAGGGAAGTACGCAGACTAATCAAAGCCTAAAGGAAGAATCGCCATCGAATAAAGCAGGGAGACCAATGGAAAACAAAAGGAAGAATTGACATCAAGGGAAGTGGCTTTAGGACTGCAAAAAAAAATTTTAAGCACAATAAGTGGAGGTGGCAAAGTAATTACCTTGAAAAGCCTGGGAATACCAAAGACATGGGAGAACAAAGGAGGTAACAACACCGAATATTAAGGTAAATAATGAAAGTAGTCTCTTACAACTATAGGGGTTTGGGGAGTAAGTATAAGAAAAAGTAGTTTGGGATTTGATTTGAATGGAAAAACCCTCAATCCTCATGATCCAAGAGACTAAAATAGAAGAAAAAATCAAGTTGGAAGTAGGAACAAAAATTTGGAAAACAAGTCAATCCAAAGCTATTAGAGCTAGGGGAGCATCTAGAGGAATATGCACATTATGGGACAATAACACCTTCAAATTGCAGTATGCATTGCCATCGCAACATTGGTTTGTTGGTCTCCCTCCTACCCAAAAGGGAAGGTAAACAAATTAACTTATACGATGTTTACTCCCCCAATATGTAGATAGATAAACAACATTTTTGGAAATCTCTAATAGAAAGAAAATATCTTGGGCATCATATAAACAATATTTTTGTAGGAGGATTTGACACTTTCCTCTTCTCAATGGGAAAAAGGGGGCAATGTAGTCAGATACCCTTGTAGAGACAATATGGAGGGTCTCATATCTACTTGGGATCTCATTGAAATAGTACCAAAAAAAGGAAAATATACTTGGACAAATAGGAGAATCAGTCCTGGACATATTTATGCAAGGTTGGATAGATTCCTAGTTCATAGTGACATTTTGGTTGACAATCTGAGAATGCATTCCTCCATCATCCCCTTCAACATTTTGCATCATAATCCAGTCTCGCTCAACTTCTATGAAGATAAAAATAATGGACCAATTCCTTTTTGATTCAACCCTCTATGGCTTCAAGAACAAAATGAAATTGATATAATTAAAGACTATTGGAAAGAACAAGTGAAAGGCTAATAAGAAACAAAATAAATATGAAAAATTGTGCCAAAACCGATTACACATCCCTAGAAGAAGAAGATATAATGTAGGAATTGCTAACAAATATGCCCACCCTTATAACAAGGCAAGAAAATGGAGAGTTAATCATGAATATACAGGAATCTGAGGTAATGGAGGATATCCAAGTCTTGGATCCTGACAAGGAACCGGGACCAGATGAATTTACTATTCATTTTATGAGAGCCAACTTGACCAAAATAAAGAAAGAACTTAGTTTAATGTTGATAGGGACCCATAATAAGGAAAAAAATGGAGTGAGTACTAACTCATCCTTTATAGCTTTGATTCCGAAAGAAGCTAGACCTACCTCCTTTTCTATATATAGACCAATATCCCTCTGCAACATAGCTTACAAGGTGCTGACAAAAAGTATAGCAAATCTTCTCAAAAATATATTTCCCAAGGTCATCTCCCCCAACCAAGGAAGCTTCATGGAAAAAAGACAAATTCATGACAACATCATTTTGGTTCAAGAAGCAGTTCACTCCAAAAACAAACAAAAAGAAAAAGGTATGGTTATTACGATTGACATGGAAAATGCTTTTGATTATGTAAAACATTCTTTTTTGTTCTAGGTTTTAAACAAGTTAGGCTTCGAGCAAAATTTCATTCTATGGATCAAATCCTACATAGGATCCTCGTGGATCGCTCTCCTCATCAACGAAAGGCCAATGGAATTATTCCAAAGTAGTTGAGGACTCAGAAAAGGATGCCCAATGCCACCCCTGATTTACATTGTTATGGAAAAATGTCTCAGCAGGAACTTGGAAGAGGAAAGGAGAAATGTAGATCTAAGAGGTATAGGAATAGCCAAGGGTCTCAAATCCATTAACCACTTGCAATTTGTAGATGATAATATTTCCATGGGAGGGGATTCTATAATAATAGCATTTAGGTTCAAGACAATTATGGATAAATACCTAAGGCGTCACGAGGTCAAGTGAATAAGGGGAAATGCAATATTTATGGATGGAATTGTTCGATGTAGTTATTGGGCACAATAGCCTAAGTTCTTGAATTTTAAGTTGTTTTGGATTGAAAGTATTTTTGACACCTAGGAATGTCGATCATGACAGGGCCTTGCAAAGTAGGGGACTGGAAGCATATTATTGAGAAAATAAGAAATAAAATGTAGGCATGGGGATCCTAGTGGCTGAACCTGGAAAGAAGAATGAATTTGATTGAAGTTGTTTTATCAACCCTTCCTATTTATCAAAGTGAAACTCTGTTAACCCCCTTTGGAATATATAATTAAATCTCCAAAGAAATTCGATTTTTTTTATGGCAGGGAGGCAAATCCAACAACAAAAAATTTCATTTAATTAAGTGGAGCACGGTTACAAAAGAAATGGAGATAAGAGGGCTGAAATAAGAGACCCAAAAATGATGAACGTAGCTCTAAGGGCCAAATTAGTCTGGCAGATAGTAATCGAAACTGAAGAATGGTTGATGAAATTTTTGATAAAAAAATACTTCAACACCAAAACAATTACAAATTGGGAAACTGTAGAGTGGACTGGGGGAGGCTCTCCAATATGGAAGATCCTAAAAGTGGCAGCTCTTTTGGTCTTAAATCATATAGCCTAGTCGAGTGGCAACGATAAATATTTCAATGTGTGGATATATAAGATAGAAGGGATTGGAATTCTATCCCGAAAAAGAGAGTTTCAGGAAGTTCAAAATTGGCTAACAGAAGGTGGATCTTTTCCATTTTTGACTTATTCGAATGGGAGGATAGAACTAGAAATTGGAAGGGATGGAAGTCTTTGGTGCCCCCTTCATCTAAAGGGGAAATTCCAATCCTTATTGACTCACTTGAAAGGTATATATTCCATAAAAAAGAATACCAAGGATAGAAGGATTTGGGGGAAGCAAAGAAAGGTCTACAATGTCAAAGTAGGATACGAACTCTCCTCTCTAAAAGAGGACCCAGCTCCGATTGATGCAATTTGGAAGAACATTTGGAAAGGATATGGATTACCCAAGGTAAACATATCTGCTAGTTGCTAGTTCATAGTAAACTTCTCACAATAGAAAATATCAGGAAAAGAGGAATAGAAGGTCCCTCAAGATGCTTTCTTTTCCATAATGCAAAGGAGACTATTATGCACCTCTTTTTCGAGTGTGATATGTCCCTGTAAGTATGGAAATTAAATTATCCTGAAGTAGGGAAAATCCTATCCATCTCCTCCACTTGGAAGGAAAATTTTGTTAATTGGAGCAAGAAATATTATGGATCGTTAGAAAGGAAAAATCCGTTGAGAAGGGTATGGACAGTCCTTCCAAAATTCACGTGTTGGAAAATTTGGATCACAAGGAATATAGAAATATTTGTAGGAGAAAAGCAATCGACAATCATGTCAACAATTCAAATAGATAATAATGCAAGAAGATTATCCTCTAAATCCACAAGAGCTAGAGGATCCAAGAATCGTTAGATTGATCATTTGGAAACTCGAGAAAAAAATTAGCTTTACGACTATCTTGGGAAAACCTTCTCCTCTTCAAATAGTCTACATTGAAAGCCGAGAAAATACCAAGATCAAAATGGACCAAGAATCCTTCAGTGTTTGGTGTATAGAGCAGAGAGTCCATCTCCTCTTCTTTGTTGGTTCCTTCAAAGAAAAACTAGGGTTGGCATGTGCAGGGGCGTCATATATGACCTCGAAGGATAGGAAGAACAGTGCTTCACATGGGGACTGGGAAATGAAACCAATAACATAGATGAAGCAGTTGGAATCTACCCTGGTCCACGTCTCACTAAGGAAAGAGGAATCAAATCAATAAAAATAATGAGGGATTCAATGTTGAAGATTCAAGCCTTGCATTTGGGCACCAAAGGAGAATCTTCACCTTTAGGGAAAATATTAAGGAGAACGAGCCATCTATCCCAAGCATTCAATAACATTTCATATCACCATGTGCTAAGATTGAATAACACTCGACCTAATATGTTAGCGAATAGGGGGTCCACCCTCCTTCAAGGGAACCTCAAGCTGAATGAAGGGGCCCCTATCCTCTTACATATCCCATGATGGAAGCTTAGGAAACACCCATCCAGGTGAAGGTTTGGTGGCATAAAATGATAGGAAAGGACTTGATGGAATGGGAGTACAAACATTTCACATAAGGGAGAAGTAGATATCAATGGAAAATTATGCATTCATACATCATTGCGCTTTCAGGTGGATCCACTCATAGTGAATAAAGGAATTGGGGGTGTTTTGAATGTCTTGATCGGTCCAAATTTAATCTCGAGCACCTTCCAAAATGGGTGAGCACCAGAGGACAAGTTGTTCGAATGTTGGAAGGATAGGGGGGATGATGGACTAGTAAATTATACCCAGTTTTCTCAACTATAGTTCACGTATAATACCAAGAACGAGGTGAACATGAATTGTAATCATTGTCTCACATGAAACATATCATAGCTGAGGAAGGAGGTGAGATCCCTATGTGAGGAGGTTGTTGGACTATAGCAGGCACTTTCAAGCATTTCCGGGAATCAACAAGACAAAATATTGGAGATCCAACATAAAATGGAGGAGATGAAAGGAATGGTAGAAGAACATGGAGGAAATATGGAACGCATTGAAGATGATTTAAATGCTCATATCTAGTTGATTCAGATATGACCCCAAGCAATACGACCATGACAACTTCAGGGCACATGGGAAGACATCCACTGCAACCAGCTGACTCAGACATGTACGGGAACAACAACAACAACCAACATGATTCAAGCTAGAACCAATAGGGTAGCAAATTTCTTTAAAAAATGTTATGTTTTTTAGCTGAAACTATGTATTAGAAAAGTACATTAGAATCTACCAAACCCTTTTCACCAGCCCTTTCGGGAACAATCTGCGAGCAGAATGAGGTCTCACCTGAGGAAAAGTTATGGGGAGGTTGCGGAATCAAGTTTCCACAACCGGGTGATGCGCGGTTCGAACTGGATTGCGACGCAGAGATTCTTCCCTCCTTAGGTTCTCCAACTAATGAACAACGCGCTACAGGGCTCACACTGCGAAAGAACTAAGTAGACAAGGAAGCTGCGCTACCTAGTACTGTGTGGCTGGACACTCAGATACTTTCAACATTCATTAGATCTGTGCAACTACGTAACTTGTGCCTTTATCAATACACATTACTTAGATTATTCTGCATCCGATGTCTTCTTGAAATGAAACATGCATACATTCACAAGTATTTAACGCTTGTACATATGACTTAGAGCAATATTACTTAGACCTTAATCTTGTCATTCACATTCCAGAAATATAGACAATAGCGCAAACATGAAAGAATAATTGTGCATAAGCAACTACAACATCATAAGCAACTAACACATTCACATAAATCTCATCGAACAACACAGGATTTAATGTGGTTCACCCCTAGGATGGGAGCTACGTCCACAGGAACTGTTGTTTATTATAAATGGGAAGGGTTCAATAGTTCCAGTCCACACACTCAGCTGCAGACTCTCTTCTCTCTTCAATGGGTCTCTGTGCACGCAGCTGCAGAGCCTCTTTACAATAGTCTCTTAATAGAGATCAATATTCAACAATCACCAAAATGAAGATTAACCATTTCTCTTACAAAATTTTCCCTTTATATAGATCGTTCCCTTAGGTCACGTCTGTTACAATACATATGGGCCAAAAAAAACCCTAAGGTACCCAAAATGGTGCGGTTACCCCGCTAACCAAATCTGTTAGGCTACGATAGCGACTTCATCATCGTAGCCATCCCTCTGCGCTGTCTCTGGATTCTGGAATCTTCTGAGTGCACATGGTCATGTCTCTTTCAACCCTTCTGCCGAGCGTATGCCTATGGGTCGCTATCATCCCATCGTTTCTTCTCTAATCGTTTCATGCGCCCGGTTCACTTAGTGCTGCTGCCTTTGCTCATGCGACTGATCACTTTCCTTCTTCGCCACTCCTTACCCGCCTCCTGGGAATCTCAGAGTATCTTCCCAAAAATAGATTGCCAACTGATCTTACTAGAACTTATACTGTTTTCCATCCAAAATTCTGCCATGCTGGATCTTCGCGGAGCTGGCACTTTGCAGTGTTGGATCTCCGCAGTGCTAGATATTTGCAGTGATGTAACTCTTATTTTGCTGACGCTGCACTGCATTGTAAATTCGCATCTCCAAAATTGATTTGTCCAAAATTGGCTTAACTTGGGCCATGCCCAACAGGCCCCTAACACTCACATGTGGCTTGTCCCCGGGCCACTCTCAGTAGGTTCAGTGGGATTTTCTTCTCCTTGTTGAGCTATCTTTGCAACAAATTGTTCATAAGCTGTGCTTAACTTCACAACTGTGTCCTTAGATTCCTACTCTACTTCCTTGACAATTTCCAACACTTCTGGCGACAAGTCTTCCTTAGCCTATTCTTGCGTTGTCGTCTCCGATTCTCGGAGTTCCTGCAACTTCTCTTCAATCTCTTGCGAGATAGCAAGAGATTCTTCCTAGAGGGGCTGTGACATTGCCTCTATCTCATCCTCCCTTTCTCTCAAAACTTGGATTTCCCTCTTTAGTTCCTTGACTTCCGCAAACCGTCGAATTCTCTCTATTGCCGGCAAGGTCTTCATTTGCGCGTTTAGAGAATCTAACTCTACTTGTGTGTGCTGTAAGCTGTTCTGGACCTGCAGCAGCTGAGGGTCCTCTTGTAGTGTAGTCCATACTCTGGTTGCTTCATCTAGCAAGTTCTGGCACTTAGGCTATTTCACTGGATATATTTTCTACGGCAACCTTTACTTCTGCTGCTCTAATATTTGTTTGATCTGGCAGTGTCTTAGGGAGATTCTATGCTTCCATGTTGGAAAGCTTTTCTTTGTAGTCTATCTCCATGTCATCCATTTCATCCTTAAGATTGCTTACTACCGAGCCGATCTTAATGATGGTATTTGCGCGTTCTGGTTGCTCATCACACACTGGTATCTCTGCGCAGACTGAAGCAACAGTCTCCTCTATTCTTTGACGCTCCTCATGTGCACTTTCAAGTTCCTTATCCTTTTGCGCATTTTCTTCTTGCAACTATTTATATTTTGCTTGTAGATCCTGTTGTTGGCCCAAAGTCACCATATCTCTGTCATGGATTTCTTCCAAAACCTGCAAGTGCAGATTATGTAGACCTTCGAATGACAACATCGTGATATCAATATCCACATGTGGTAATGTCTTCGTGCCTTCACTTAATTAATCGCTTGGAAGAATTACACTTAGTGGGTCTATGCGGACGATGTGCGGTTGCAGTGCCATGGTTAGAGATAAGGGTTTTTTCTTTTGTTGCTGTGTATCCCTTGATCTTCCTTCTAAATCAGATTCCTGAACAAAGTCTTTCTGGACCTGTTCGACCTTCACCGCTATGCCCTGGATGGTGGTGAGATTTTCTTGTAGACTAGCTTGAATCTTCTCGTTTTTGATATCTTTTAGGGTGAGCGCTTCGTTCAGATATGCACTGAATATACTCGTGATGATCTCATAATCATCATCATGCAACTTTGCTTCCGATGGGAGCTTTGTGGATTTTTGCTTCTTTTTCTACCCTTTCTCTAGTACCGATCTTTCTGGCTCCTTCCTCTTTTCTCCTGATATACTCTGAGCTTCTCCAGCTCCTTTTCCTTGCTCATCACTAGTTTCTTCCATGACCTTTGTTGTGGTCGGAGTACTTTCATTTGAGTCACTGTCGATGACCATCGACCCTTTGACCTTCCATTAGTCTAATCACTCCTTCATGATCAGATCAATACTAGCTTCATCGAGCTGATAGTTCCTTGCAAGCCACTCTGGATTCTTCTTCTGTACATTTGGTGAGATATAAATAAAATGCATGTCAGCATTAAAATTCAAAGTGTGGATATATTTTGTTGTTACCTGCTTTGATATGTGCGGTGTGCGAACAATAACATCGCACAGTTGTTCATAGAATGTGAACGTTACTTCGTTTGAGGCGTTCTATTGGTCCGGCTTCAGACTTGCCCAGAGATTTGCGTATCTGGGTCCTCGAAAATCCTGGATGAGAGAGGAAAGACCGACATAATGCTTTGGTTCTTTCCAGGCTACAAAGGTGATCAACACCATTAGCCAATTGTAATGAAAGACGGTGCCATTGATTTGAGTGTCGTGGACATCGTCCAAGAAATCATTTAGCAAATACTGAAATCAGTTAAATCTTACTCCCTGTGCTGGCACTTCTGTTGGTATTTCCTTCCACAAGAATTTTCCTCCAAGAAGCTGTACTACAAACCGCATGGCATCATCTTGTAGGTCTTCTGTGATGAAACCTCATTTTTGTTTAGGGATGTTATATTCTTCTTTCATCTACACATCGATCTCTTTGTACCTGGTCTTTCCCCCAAAGAACTTCTGAGGGTTTTCACCTCGCTTACTTAGTCCTGTGATCCTATGGATCAAGTCTATATTGATATCAACATTCCTATCCATCCAGAGGTAGCCTTGGTGTGTGCACGATATCAATGTGCACACAACCACATTGAGTTCGGGAGTCCTGTTGAAGTGTGGAATCCGCAGCAGGTTCATAAGTCTTGATTCCACGACTTCAGAAAGCCAACTCTGCGCTACCAGCAGTGGATTGTTCTTCACATCCATTTTTTGGCACATGTATCTATCCAGTTGAAACTAAGGGTATTTCAAATCATCAGGATCCTTCAACTGTTGCAGTAAATCATAGTCTTCAAGCTTTTAATCTACGAGCTTGCCTAATAAATTTTCTTGTGGTTTAACATGAGTGGACATTGGTGGAAGCGGTATGTTGTATTTGGTGTTTCTGGCAAGCTTCAAGGCTGGTGCATCTCATGCTCGCGGAGATATATAGGCTGGTATTAAGTATATGGGAAGCTCTGTGTCTGCTGGTGGGGCATCTTGTTTCTTAGAGCCCATTACTTTTGGCTTTGACATCTCAACTGCAAGTTCCTTTCCCTTGTGTTGCATTGCTGGAGGTTGGTGTGGCGAACGACATGAAACATGGACTTTTCTGGAACATACTTCTTGGCAGGGGTTCTCACCAACCTTGTAGTCCCATTTTGTTTGAATTCGTGCAGCACTTCACTTAGAGTGGATTCTTCGGACATTCGCTTACAGAGCGACTCTGAACTGAAGGAGGTCTATGGATTCTCTCTAATACTCAAGCTGGAAAATCATGGTAACCAAATCACTGTGCAAATTGCATTATTTGTAGGCACTGGAAGCCTTCCCCACGTCCCTTAATGGTTAGATTAGCATTAAAAGCTATGACCGTTTGGCCAAATCTCAGTAGAATCTGTGTACTTTCCTTCCTTAACTACACCTTCAACGGGTGATTCCTCCTTAAATGCGGAAACAGATAGTTTCCAAACCACTGCATAACAGTCACTTTTCATCTCTAACGGATTTATTGATGTGTTGCGTCGAACTGCACGGACGCGTTCTCACCACTTCCAGCGCGGTTAACTGTGCGGTGTTGTATTTCTTCTTTGCATCCGTCCTGTTTCCTTTGATCTGCGCAGCTTCATTTTGAACTTTGCAACTGCGCGCTTTTACTTTTCTCTTTTTCCTCCTTTGAATATATATATATTTGGAATCTGTGCAGCTTCATTTCATTGAGGGTTCGACGAAGTAGGACTATCCCGATAGGGTTTTAGTCTACTTCCATTTATTAGACCTGGTAAGTTTTCTCCAGCTACTATGGCTAACCGAGCTATGCCACCGTTAGTAACATGCATAACAATATATGGCCCAAGCCAATGCATTTTAAATTTTCCAGGAAATTTCATGAACTTACTATCATACAGGAGGACAAGATCTCCTAACTGGAATAATTTGTGCTTGATATGGCGATCATGCCATGCTTTCTCTCTGTTCTTCTGCACTTGCTGGTAAAAGCCTGCAATGAAGCGATCTTCCTCCAATTCGACATCACCTTCTTCAACGAAGTGTAGAAGCCTTTCTTGCAATGTCTCCCCGTCTGGAAGGTCTGTGAATGCAACAATTCTTAAGCTTGGTACAATATACTCCACCGACATCACAGTTTCTTGTCCATAGGCCAAACCGAAAGGTGTATGGCAGGGAAAATTTTAGGGGCGAATTATAGCCCATGGGCGAAATTATAGGGGTTTCCAAGAAACCCTGGGCGAATTTTTAATATGAAATGAGTTTTTTTAAATTTAACATATTAGCCCCATATTTATTTAACCCATAGTCAAAGGAAATCGAATAGCCAAGGTAGCGAAATTGGAAAAATCAATATAGCCAAGTAAAAGAATCCCGAAATGGTGAATTCGCCCAGAATTTCGGGTAATGGAGGCTTGGAAGAGTTGGTTCGCCCACCATTTAGGGTAATGGAGGCCGCATACAGTTGGTTCACCCACCATTTTCTGGTAATGGAGGCCACGATTAGTTGGTTCGCCCAGCTAGCGGCCCAACAATTTATTAATTGGGTAATGGTCTAATGGAGGCCCGAGGGCCGAGGCCGCGATTGGTAATGCAATTTATTATTTGGGTAATGGTCTAATGGAATTGAAGGCCCGAGGGCCGAGGCCGCGATTGGTAATGGTAACTTGGTTGAATGGTTCAAACTTCGCCCATAATGACGCCCACGAGCAGCTGGCTCGTCCCACGTTTTCGGCAATGGCGGCCCGATGTTGAGGTTTTTATGAAAATATCATTTCAAAATTTCAAATCGCCCCAACTCCCGTTGATTTTGGTTAATGGGGGTTTGAATTGAGGTTTCAACCACCAAATTTTGTTGGGTAAAGATTATTTTAACCTTGAATTGGTCCATACTCCATAAATGAGATGAAGGTTCCAGCATGTCGAACTCCCTATATAAGGGGGGCAAGAGCCAGTAAAAACCACAAGAAAAATAATTAGATCTCTGCATTCGGCAAAGCTGGAGTTTTTGACAGTGGCTTCTGCGGTTGTTCAAAGTTTCTTGGGGTTTACAGTCTTCACTGAGGCTAAGAGGTTAGTTTTGTTTTCGATTTCATAGAACTAGATGTCTGGATAACAGAGATGTTACATTTATTTTAATGTTTATTAGCCATCATAGGAGGGCTGTGAAGAGTGATCTGTTTGTCCTCTTAAGACTTGACAATATCAGGTCTTAATTGTGCAATGTATGGACTGATTATTCAATGAAAGATTGTCTCTTTACTGGATGTATTCAACTTTGATGTAATAATTTGAGGCACATACATAATTGAACTGCTATAGTATCTTTTTGAGATTTGTACATTGGTTGTAAGTGTAAATTGCAGACCCATTATGGATAGAAATACTGCTATTTATGGCATGTTTTCCGGTTTAATATGCTGCTTCATACTAAATTTTCCAATGCATAGAATTGTTTTGGACTCCATTTCCCGGGATAAGCTGCTTATCTGCTTATGCCTTTGTTGCACACCTCAAAAGTGGCAGAGAATTTGGCCACTAAAAAGCTCAACCATAACTACATTTAGCAAGCTACAATGGAACAGATCATGGACAACAAGTTAAAGATCACTTGCCAACAGAATATACAATTTTTTCAAGATGTCAAAGTAGAAGAACCTCTTCACCTAGGTAAGTGGTTCATCAGGAACCAAATCCAACCAAAGTTCCCCAAATTAGTACAGGACATGATGCAACAGAAAAGATTGCTCCTAAAGGGAGGAGGACTAATCTAGGTGCCCAGCAAGATCCATCTTAAAATGGTCCCTATATTGTCCTTCCCATGAATTTTTCAAGGTTCTAACACCCAGTGCTAGAGCATCCGACTCAATCTGCAAATTCTCTTTCCAACAAGTTAAAAAAGACCTAAAACAAAGAAATGAACAAAAAGTTATGGTCTTGGCAAGGCTCTGCTTTTTTTCCAGAAAGCTCATCTTCATCCAATGTATCGTGCACACTCAACACTAAATCCATGTTCAAGTTAGGGTTCTTACATCTTAGGGGTTTTGCCTCTTAGGAGAATTGACAAAATTATAAAATGTAGTTTCGAACTTTCAACCTCTTGTTATGGTCCATGGACTTTTTGCAAATGAGCATAGCAGACACATCTCTTCTTAGAGATAGCTACCACCATTTTAGCCATTGTAATGGTACTATGCTCTCCACCATTCTTTCAGTAATAGAATTTGGTTTACTACATCTTTGTGTTACTATCTGTGTTAATGTTATCTTTCATTTCATTATCAACATGATATGGATAATAATTAAACAGAGATAAAAATTTAGCACTCCAATGAAAGGATGGCATGTCAACCTGTCACTATTATGATTCAATTTTTCAGCAAACATTTTATGTGAAAAATAGACAGCAGTGTCATGTCAGTCACATAAACAGAGATCAGAATTCAACACTTCAAAGATTGAATGGCATGTCAACCTGTCACGTGGAATGAAAACCCACCACAGGGATATGGCACTGTAGTAATAGCTTGTAATGGGGCACCTTGGGGTAGATTTCTAACAAAACAACAGAAATGGGGAAAATGTTCAGGAGCAGGGAAATAGTAGGAAATGGGTTTAGAAACAGAAAGGTTGAGGAACATGAAAACAATAGGAAAATGGTTTTAGAAACAGGAAGGAAATTTAAGAAAAATTTCAATCTCATCAATTTAAAAAAAAAAAAGTTAAGATTTCAAATTCTTTTAGACATAAATGCTCAATTATAGCTTGAATCTCAATCTATGAATAAAATGAGTTTTCATTGCCACAATGAAATTTGAAATTTCAATTCAGTAGATATTATTCACAATCTTGAGAAGGATAACAAGATGTCAAAATGCATAAATATTGAAATGTTAAGTGTAAGTGGTACTGAAGCAAGAAGTTTGTGTTCAGTTGTCAATAACAAGGGTGTTGTCGGGGCTTACAAACCAGTTTCTTTTTCATTGATATGAGAGATTGACATGAAGATATCATAGCAACGGATCAATAAAGACCATACTTACTATTGCGTCGAAGCTAGTTTGAACTATGTCAGCACATTGCCAACATATTTGAAGTCCATCTCCATTAACCTCTAAAGTATCTACCAGGAAACAATAAATTGAAAGTTTGTAGGATATTGAATGACTATCCTAAAGACTTGCATATAACCTAAGGGGAATTTGGATCCTTGTTCCTTCCTTGAGACAGAGATGTCCTAAGCCACTCAACTATAGGGGCCTGCCTATTGTTGTAATGTTCGAGTTCCTAAGAAGTTGTGAATGTTAAATATATATTGCCCATTTTTAGTTGGGTGCCCTACTCTGCTAAAATTAGAAGTAGGTGTCCATTTTAGAGGGAACAAACCAACTTTGTCTTTGCCTAATCTTTGTTGGAGGATGAGTTTTATCCTCCACTATCCAGTTGTGGAGCAAATTTGTTCTATAAATATGTATGTTTATGCCATGCAAAGTTGATAATTTAGTGTGAAAATTATCTAGTATCTTCTTGTGCATGTTTTCTTAGAAGAACCAACATGGTATGGTTACATAAACCATAAATATGCTCATTCACTTTAGTATATTATGGCATTAAATAGATCTTCATTCCCTAAGGTAGTGAATAATGGGTCTTCACATCACTAAAAACTATCAATTCCATGCAACCAATTGATGTTCATGTCGTCCACATATTTGTACCACCATTTCGGTTTTAGGAGTTAATGCCATTTCTTTCAAAATATTCTGTACAAAAATTAGCCATAAGATGAGATAGCAGTGATCCCACCTTCACCACGGAAACTGAAATATATTGAATATAAACATATTTCCACTAATTTGGTGATTTTCTAACAAATGATCCTTGCTACGCCCTTATAGCTATGAAGAATGTCCATTCTCCTCTACCTTGATATCTTAGTGAGTTTTGATGTCATTTCACTCTTCACAATTATAGGGGTCATAGGAAGGATCGCTTATAAGGAAACTACCAAATTAGTGGAAATGTGTTTAAAGTCATAGCAATGGGATCTCCACTATCTTCTGTTGTGGCTAATTCGTATATGGAATATTTTGAGAGAAATTCCATTGACTCCTTCGCACTTGAATCAAAATGGTGTTACTGATATGTGGATGTCACAAATGTCAATTGGCCGCATGGGTAGAGCCAACATACATCGACGTGCTAAGAGAACTAACTTTACATTGAAAGGCCCAAGGGTTAGTCTTCCATACATCTAAAGTACAGTGGATAAAGTTGCAACGATACTAAAATGAAGACACATTAAGACTGCCTTTTCTTCTCCTACAATTAGAAACATGTTAAAATTGGAAAAAGATCCAATAGACCCTTGGTAACATAGGGTTGTTTACTTAATTCCATGTTCTTGTGGAAGACCCTATATAGGGGAGACATGTAGATCTGTACAAGTTAGGGTTAAGGAACATAATGCATACATTATTCACAATCATATAGGAAAATCAGAATTAGTAGAGAACTTGCTAAATCTTGGCTTCACCACGGTCGTAATGTTTAAATCTGAACCTGACACCAATCTGTTGTCAAATGCTATGTAGAATTAAACAAATAAATGTCCTCAACCAACAATGATCACTTAACTGAATTAGAAATGAGTTCTATGTCCTCTACTAGTGCAAGAATAAACACGTTTTGTCTTATATTTAGCCTGCTTGTGACTGCTACAGGAAACAAGATATTTAGTGCTACGTGAAACATCAATACTATCACTTCTATACTGGAATGTTATGGCATTGAGACATTCTCAAAATATTTCCAAGGGTGAATGTTGGTCTTCAAAACATAGATCCCTTCTCCAAACATGGTACACAAAACCATAAATGGCATGAGAAGAATCCTAAATATAAATGCACAATAGAAAGATAAGTGCATGGATGTTCACCCCATCTATCAGCAGATATCCCTCTTCCAAGATTGCTACAAGATTGTTTGATGGATGCTACATGATTTTATGGTCTCAAACATTTATTCACCCTCTTGATCTGTGCTGAAACTACTGATATTTGGTGATGAAATTCCTAGGATTCATGATTGTTCATGTACTGCTGACATGATGCCCTAAATCTCTTTTTATATTATTGTTTTATCCATATTTCAGGTCGCCCTCTCGCTACTAGAATGTAGTGATGTTACAGGACAGTTTAGGGCATAGGCATACCATCATTTAATTCCCACTTGACGGCTATTGTTGATTGTTTGGAGACAGTTTTACTACCAAAATTTTCCCAGAACAACTCCTAAAATTTTCCCATCTCCACATTAGGGAACAACCATACACATCTCCACATTAGGGCACAACCATACAAATATGGGGGTAACAGGTGCTTCATCAAGGAGTATGTATTTTCCCTTGGAGATGGGGTTTGCATGCCATGTGTCATCATCTTGTGAAGGGTGTTTCACTTCAATGCCTTTTAAGAATGACAATGAACCATACGATGCCTTAAAATATGCAGGACATGACTTATACGATGTGAGGTACACTTTTGATGATGAAATGAATCAATGATTGAAAATTGGATCAAAATTGAAATTTTCTCTCCAACTCAAAAAGAGTGTTGAAAAATGTAGGTAGATTTAGTACCCTGACCAGGGACCATCACTTGAAATTTTCTCTCCAACTCAAAAGGAGTGTTGAAAACCCTAGTTTCAATGCTAAAACAACCCTAAAATGGTGTTGGATAGAAAATGGAGAGTCCACATTGTATCTGATACAATGTTGAGATCATAAATAGATAGTGGATCTATGGTGAACTCTCCAACAAAATCTAATCCAGTGCAGAAAAAATAAAGCAGAAATGTAACAGTACTTAATGATGAACATGAGAGATGTGGGTTCTCGTAGGCTAAAAGATTATCTTTACTTCAATTGATTATCATTTTATTACAGAGCCTTCTTAATTTGCTATGATACATGCCAAAAATTATTACAAGTTCTCTTTTATGTGGCTCATCCACTACACACATGATTGTCAGTCTATATATGCTATATAATTTATGAATCATTTTGCAAAATCTTGTTTCTAAATTAAATGCAAATCTGGGCAGAATTTTTCTATTTGCATCATTAGAAGTTGACTTAGAGTAGACTAAAGACAACCCCAATTTGAGATTGCTGACACAATGTAACACAAGATCTACAAAACAGTTCACAAATCTGGTAATTCCTTTCACAGTTTTATCTTTGCATTCATGGCCTTTTTCCACCATATCTATCCACCCACGACATAATTCCGTTTTTAATGTAGGTCCATAAAATCAATTTTGAAAGGTGCAAATTCTTAAGCCTCTCTGGTGAAAATTGGAAGGCTTCTGATGATCAGCCTGCCACAATGTGCACATCAGTGATTCCATCTGAGCAGAGTCACCCATAAAGAATTTTTCCATAAAGTATTTACATGTAATGTAATCCCTTTGAAGATGGTGTTTCATATCGCTAAAGAAACTTGGGATCTCAGTGTGTGATGGATGTCATTCTTCTTCTAGTTCATTATAGAGATTCTAAACTTTTTTTGTGGTTTTGAATTTTCAGGCTTCCAGGATCCACTATATAAGAATTTGATATGATGTCTTCACCTTATGATTGTTGCTAGTGGATTGTCCACAATTCTTCCTCTTTTTTGGGGACAAGAAGGGTAGATCTTTGAGTCCTCTTAGTGGTTTGGATTTGGATAAGAAAGTGAGATTTGAATACATCATAGGAAGGACCGTTGAATACCATAAAATGCAAAAGTGAATCACATCATGTAATGGTAATGGATACAATTGAAAGGGTATTTTCCAACTTGGGGGATTTATATACAGATGATCGCCTAGAGTAATTACTACTTAATGGAATACTTTGTGCCTTTCATGAAAATACTGGTGATGACGCCCACGTGATTTTGAATGGATTTGGTGCCATGGTCAATGCTTTAAGTCAAAGAGTTGAGCCATATTTTCAACAAATTTCTGGCAAATTCAAATGGGGATTAAATAACAAGAGTACAAAGGTTAGATTGCAAGCTAAATATCAGATTTCCAAGATATGTTGTAGTAATGGAGCAATGACAAGATGAGTAATGAAGCAATGCAATCAAGGTCCAAGGTCTGCCTAGAAGAGTAGTCCATTTTGTTGTACCAAAATATCTCCAATATGCCATGCAATTGTGCTGAGAAATGTCCTAGTTCGTCATTCAGTCTCAAGCTCTTTTGCTGGTTCAAATGCCACACAGTACATTGAAATTAGTTTTAGATGGTTGTTGTCCATGAAAGCTGTCATTCTAAGGCTTCGACAACCACCACACTTCACCCATTATTTTTGTTCATGAATATGTTGTTAGTGCTGGTCTGTATGCTATTGACATAGGGTTTAAAGAAGGTTTCATTGATATCACAGTCCACCAATGATCATCCCTATAAGCTACAAAAAAATCACCATACTTGCTGCTACAGGATTCCATGTTCGAGGGTACAATATGTAGGAGAAAAGGCCGATATCAATGCCCTCAGACATGACTAAACTTTAGTTCTTGACATTCCTGGTTTAAACCTTTCATAAATATCAGTATTGTTGTAAAGAACATTCCCAAACTCGTTAGAAAGGCTACTACTTAGGTCATTCTATCAAACATACGGCAAGCTATCCAACAATTATCCTAAGTCTTTGTGAAGCCCTAGCTTCTCAAAGTTTAAAAAAATGCCAACATTTTGGTGGGAACAAGGCTACATGGCTAAAGAACTTGATTATCTCAGACCTATAAAGTTATCTATGACATTTGATATTTATTCCTCTATATAACAATTTTTTAGGGGTTAGGGGTTACTCCGAATATCTAATTTTATCTAAACTATTTTCCCATGTCTAATCAAGAACAATAATGCAATTCAAGGTCTACAATAAAGGATTTCCTTCTATGTTCTTTGTGTTGTAATTGATAGCATAAGAATCTAGGATAGACTTGATGGAAAACTACCTTGTATATACCTTAAACTTTTTGTATTGAGCAAAACACTTGATTTCAATTTGAATTGTTGATCTAATTTCCTCTTACTCGAAGATCCTAATGGTATTACATTTCATATTGTTTTTATTTCTGAGCTCCTTCTTCTATATTCATATGCTAGTTATCATTCCTAAGATTTTGTCCAGATTATATTTAGATGTGTTGTTGGTATATGCTTTGTATATTTATAGGAATTTGGAATTTTTAGATATGGATACTCACTTCATTTCTTGACTTGTGCAAACTTGTGTGTAGAGTGTTGAATATGCACAATTTTTTTTGAATCATGATCAATTCTTTTTCTGGTGAACTTCAGCTTTTGGTTATTGATGGCATATATAGAGTATGATATGTTGGTTGTTTTAAGAGTGTACAACATGTATTTCAAGATTCTTGAGATAACTGTGCATGGTATAGTCATTTTTATTATATAATTATATTCTTTGGCACACTTTCTATGATCATACTTGCATCTTCCTATTGAACAATGTGTTGTTTTCTTCCGCATTTTAAGTATTGAACTTGGACATCTGACAAGCTTGATGTGTGTAGTGCATATGGAGGGCTTAACCATAGAATTAACATACCAAGATAGATCACTAGAACTTTGTGAAGGCTTGCAAACCTTTCAACTATTTATGGGAACTTGTTTACTAGGAATCTCTCAGTTATAAAATCTCAATGCATTTCCTTGAAGTGACAATTTTTTTCTTGTAATCTTCTCACATGCATTGAATAATTGTTGGCATTTTATTCTCTTTTATGCAAGAAAAAATGATATGCAATCTCACATCCTTTCAAAACATATGTATAGTTGGTAAACCATGCAATACGTATTTCATTTTAAGATTTTAGTGTCACTGTGAACCAGTTTGCTTGCGTTGTGAGAATATTTCTGACTTGTTAATTGGATTCATTATCTATAAAGTAGTGACAGAACTTTAACTTAATGTACATGATACTATTAAAATCAGAGGAATATTGTAGTTGTAATCTTGGTGTATTTTGAAGCTCCATGAATCTAATACGATGGATTTTCAGTTTGAAAAAAATCTTTGATGAAGATGATTAGGCCTTTCCAGAGTTGTCATTTTTGAAGTTGTGGGTTTGATCTCTGATTTATATGCTTTTGATCCTTGGACTTGCAACCTATATTGAATAAGTGTTACCAATACCTTGAATGAAATTATCTTTTATATATATATATATATATATATATATAGATAGGTAGATAGATAGATAGATAGATAGATAGATAGATAGATAGGGGAAAGAATTTCCTCAAGAGAGGTTTCCAAGTCCACATTAGCATGAGAGGGGTGTATGTCCAAGCCAAGGTCTACCAAGATGTAATATGAGTGGTCCTCGATGCCTACAAGGTTGGGCGCTTCCCACATGTGGAGGACCGGAGGTGTAAGATGAAAGGTTACACCCCACAACTATCATAGAATAATATCAACTGTAATGTTGGAAATGTAGAGTTCTCATAGAAATATGAAATGATGGAAATGCAAATTTTTTAAAGAAAATTCTAGTGCTGGAAATGCACATTTTTGTAGAAAATCAGGTGCTGGAAATGCACACTCTTTTAGAAAAAATGGGTGCTAGAAAATCAGAGTGCTAGAAATGCATGTTTTTTTAAAGAAAAAATGGACATTTTTTTTATAAAATTGGATAATTTTGTAGGTTGTTGCTTGTAAAAACCTGTAGGTTGATACTTTTGTAGTGTCATGCTGAACTATTTCTATGGTTCAAGAGTGACATGAATGAAGGTTAGAAGTATGAGATAATATAAGTGGCGATGAAAATGATATTTTCTTGCAAGGAAAAAAATGCATCTTTTATTCAGTGAAGAAAAAAACTCTTTAGTTGTTGTATGCACATTACAAAAAGGAGGTCTTAAGTGCATCTCTAGCAATCCCGCAATCATCAATAGATCAAGAGATGTTCTCGCATAATCATCACAAAACTATTATATTACTACAGAGTATAAATTCAAATGGCCACTGACTGACATATTACAAAGTTCATCTTTGTAATCAACAACACTCTCACAATTATCTAAAAATAGAGGGGGACTCTCCCTTCATCATCAAAAAACTATTATTTTTCTACAATCTATAAATTCAAATCACCATTGATTGACATATTGTCGAGTTCTGACTTATACATCTTTAGAATCTGAAGTTCCTGGGGGCAAATTTGAAGTGTTTGGGGAAAATATTGAAGTGTATGGGGAGTTTTATCATCCTTGGGAGAATTTAGAAATGCCTCGGAAAATATTGAAGTGCTTAGGGCATTTTTATCATCTTTTGGAGAATTTTGAAGTGCCTGGGGCAAGTATTGAAGTGCCTGCGGTGTTTTTCTTGTCAATGGGTGAATTTTGAAGTGCATGGGTCATTTTTCTCTTCACTGGGTGAATTTTGAAGTAGATGGGGTTGTTGTTTATCAATGTAAGGATGGTTTTATAATGTTGGGACATTTTAAAACAGTGATAGCCAAAGCTATCACATGCCGAGGCAAATTTGTGTGGATTGGGGCATTTTTGTGATTGCCTGGGTGATTATATCATTGTTGGGTGTTTTTCTCCCTTGCCTAGGGAAAGTATTGAAGTGCCTAGGGAATCTTTATCATCGTTGGGCGAATTTTGAAGTGTCTAGGGAAAGTAATGAAGTTCATGGGGAAATATGGAAGTGGACGGGAGCATTTTTATCTTTGTTGTGAGAATTTTGAAGTGTCTGGGGCAAATATTGAAGTGCCTAGGCATTTTTATCATTGTTGGGAGAATTTTGAAGTGGCTGAGGCAAGTACTGAATTTCATGGGGTGTTTCTATCATCATTGGGTCAATTTAGAAGTGCATGGGGAAAGTATTGAAGTTTCTTGGTGCAATTTTGAAGTGCGTGGGGAAAATATTGAAGTGTATCGGCATTTTTATCATCGATGGGAGAATTTTGAAGTGGTCGAGGCAAGTATTGAAGTGCATGGGGCATTTCTATGATCATTTGGTCAATTTAGAAGTGCATGGGGCATGTATTGAAATGCCTGGGGGATTTTTGAAGTGCTTTGGGAAAATATTGAACTGCATGGGGAGTTTTTATCATCCTTGGGAGAATTTAGAAGTGCCTAGGAAAATATTGAATTTCTTAGGGCAATTTTATCATCTTTCGGAAAATTTTGACGTGGGTAAGTATTGACGTGCCTGGGGCGTTTTCCTCGTCACTAGGTGAATTTAGAAGTTCATGGGGCATTTTTTCATCACCGGGTGAATTTAAAAGTTCATGGGTCGTTTTTCCTCAATGCGTGAATTTAGAAGTGCTTGGGGTTGTTATTGATCAATGCATGAATGATTTTATAGTGTTGGGACATTTTAAAACAATGATGGGAAAAGTTATCACTTTCCGGGGCAAATTTGTGTGGATTGAGGCATTTTTGTGATTTCCTGGGTGATTATATCATTGTCGGGTGTTTTTCTCTTTTACCTAGGGAAACTATTGAAGTGCATAGGGCATCTTTATCATCATTGGATGAATTTTGAAGTGTCTGGGGCAAGTAATGAAGTGCCTGGGAAATCATGGAAGTTGATGGGGGGAGTTTTATCTTTGCTAGGAGAATTTTGAAGTGCCTGGGGAAAATATTGAAGTGTATGGGCATTTTTATCATCGTTGGGAGAATTTTGAAGTGGTCAAGGAAAGTATTTAAGTGCATGGTGCGTTTCTATCATCATTGGGTCAATTTAGAAGAGCATGGGGCAAGTATTGAAGTGCCTGGGGACAACTTTGAAGTGCTTGGGGGAAATATTGAAGTGCATGGGGAGTTTTATCATCATTGGGAGAATTTAGAAGTGCCTCAGAAAATATTGAAGTGCTTAGGGAATTTTTATCATCTTTGGAAGAATTTTGAAGTGCACAGGGAAAGTATTGAAGTGTCTAGGGCATTTTTCTCATCACTGGGTGAATTTAGAAGTGCATGGGGCATTATTCTCATCATTGGGTGAATTTAGAAGTGCATTGATAGGTGAATTTATCACTTGCCGAGGCGAATTTGTGTGGATTGAGCCATTTTAAGTATCCACTGACAAATATGAAACTCTCCTACAATTCAACACCAAAGAGAATAAATTTTGGTGAGAAGATTGGTTGGAAGCTTGGAATTGGTCCAAGAACTATATCTCTATATAAAGGAAGTGTCCCGCTACTAAAATATTCACTTAATTCTATCCATTTGTTGGCCTGTCAAGATTCATGACCATACATGTCCATTGGACCATTAAGGGACGAGATAAAAAGTAGAGTCCCTACTTGCCCTGAATCTAGTTAGTGTAGTCGTGTTTCATCAACACCTCCTAGTTGTGAGTGATCAAATACTGCTTGTGAAATTTATAAATAAATCCATCCTCTCCTCATTCATACACTTGTTCATTCGAGAGTCTAGGAGTCGAGAGAGTCTAGAGTTGAGCTTCAATGTATGTTATTATGTTGCACTACCTTAGTAATCTACATAATCAAAAGCTTGAGTCTTATTGGCAAAAGATTCACCAAATGTTTACTATATTTTATAAATCAGTTAAAGATTCGCCAAGTTTTTACAATGTTTTATAATTAAGTGAAATATTCGCCAAGATTTTACAATATCTTATAATTTAGTGAAATATTCGCCAAGATTTTATAGCATTATATAATGAAATGAAAGATTCGCCAAAAAAATATATATAGATATTATATTATTAATAAAATCGCCTTCAATTCTTCCTATATATCGGGGAGATCCGCCCATTTTTTATACATATAAATTTTGGGGGGGTTCTTAAAATCATTCCTGGTGTATGGCTTGTGAGATTCTTACAAGTTGTTTTATATGCCCATAATACAGCTGGTATGTGCCGATCTTAATCATCTCTATTTGTGTTACATACTTTGGTCAGCGCATTTTCTAACACTTTGTTAAATGCTTCGATAGTTCCATTGGCTTGTGGATGGTACGGTGTACTCTTCTGATGATATATCTAAAATTCTTCAGTCAGTGCTTCAATGGTTCTGTTCAAGAAATGGGTTCCTTGATCACTGATTAAGATTTTTGGGCATCCAAATCTGGTATGGATGTTCTCAAAGATGAACTACGCGACAGTAACTGCGCTACAGTTATTTACTGGTTTAGCTTCTGCCCATATGGTGAGATAATATGTAGTGGTGTGTTAGGAACCCGTGTCAACCCTTCTCTTTACTATGTTAGTATATTGTTGTTGGACGCATATGCTTTGTAAGTCGTCCCATAGTATTTGTTGATCCATAGTTTATACTAGCCCATAGTATTGACCCATAGTATTGGACGCATATGCTTTGTAAGTCATCCCGTAGTATTACATGTCCCATGGTTTTGACTCATAGTATTGGGCATATACTTAGTATATAAGTGTGTGTTGAGGTCATTGAAGGCACGATGAAGTTAATTGTATTGAGCTTGCTCAAAGGAGGTTGCCCCCTCGAAGTGGCCCGTGATCAATATAAAAGTGATTCCGAGTTCCATTATTTCTGATATCTCGTGTATTTGCATTAATTAATTATTGCAGGTTCTTCACATCTGGTATCAGAGCACTTTCTTGGGCTCGTTGGGTGGAATTTATGCCAATTTTGTTTCGCATCTGTTGCAACTTCGGATTTGGGAATAATCCCCATACGCTTAACTGTGGGAAGTACTTGGGCATAAGACCTAAAAATCATTGTGAGGAGTACCATAGGAACCTCAAAGTAGCTGGCCCATTGAGAGGACCTGCCAGCGAAAAGGGCAATGACCCCTACCTGATTGACTAGTTCCCACCCGTGAGGTGAACCAAGAGCTGTCGTTTGTGGCAAAGTGGTTATCAGTTTTACCTGAGCCGTGGAGTGAGGGGTACTGCCCCAATATGAAAGCCGTCAAACAACATTGGTGGCCAAGTGAAACACCTGAACTGTTAGGAAGCTATACATACCTAGGGTCCATATCTATTTTCAGCTGAACTGTTGCCGATCACTTCCGCTCCAAATCTATCCATTTTAGATCCATTATGAAAGTCGTTCCAAATCCAGTCGCCATTTCAGATCCAACTATTTTCAATCCCTTCCGCGTCGTTGCAGATCCATCTGTTGCGGATCCCTTCCGCGCCGCTGTTGCCGATCCATTTCTGAAAAAAGAGTATAATTTTTTTTTTTCGGCCATATCTCCCTTGTTTCAACTCTGTTTTCCCTGAAACTTCACTGATTTCCCTGCAATCCCATTCTGCATATTTCATTCCTGAAGACCCTATCCCAAATTCCACTTCCTAAGACCAGAAATCCAACATTTGTCTATTTTTAGGGTTTGCCATAACTTCTTCAATTTCCACCCGATTGCCTTCAAATTTTACCATAGAGTTCCCGCTTCTGAAATCCCCATTTTTTGCTTCCCTGTCCCTCAGAAAGTGTTGAAAACCTAGTCAAACCCCAATTACCCCTCCGAGTTTTTCCCAAATCCAAATTTCCCCTTAGTAAATAAGTTTGTGTTTGTGTTTTTCTATCCATTCCCCCCCTCCCCCCCCAAAAAAAATAAAAATTTCTGGTTATGGTTGTCACTCGCACAGGAGCAAAAACTATGGAGGAAGCACTTGCAGCCATCCAAACCAAACTCCAAGATCTAGATGAAAAATTTCTCAGCCTCCATCTTCAGCATTCAGTCATGAACAATAACCGACAACTAGAATCTTCTGCAGCCACTGGGTTCTCTTCTTCGAGCAATTTTCGTGGGTCGAAGCTTGATTTTCCTCGCTTCAATCGTACTGATCCGACTGGATGGATATTTTGAGCAGAACAATATTTCAGTCTGCATAATACTTTTGATGTCCAGAAAGTTCCACTTGCATCCTTTCATTTGGAACAGGAAGCCCTTCAATGGTATCATTGGTACATCAAAGCTCATCCCGAGCCAAACTGGACAGATTTTTGCCAACTCCTTTTGCCACGATTTGGTCCTAGTGCTTTTGATGATTTCACAGGATCACTCACTAAACTTCACCAAATTGGCACAGTGAGAGAGTATCAGATAGAATTTGAGAAACTAGCCAATCACACAGAAGGATTGTTTGATGAATTATACAGGAGTTGTTTTATCAGTGGTCTCAAGGATGAAATCTGCTCAGAAGTCAAAATGTTCTGTCCCAACACAATGATGGAAGTTCTAGGGTTGGCTAAGTTGGCAGAGGACAAGATCGCAGCTCAACAATGCTCCAAACCCACCTTTGTTCCCTTCAGAAATATGGGTTCCCAACGACCTCCCATCACACCTGCTCCTCGAACAACTCCTATCAAGCATTTGTCTGAAACAAAGATGCAGGCACGTCGAGAAAAAGGGCTTTGTTATAATTGTGATGAGAAATTCACTCGGGGACATAGATGTGTTCAACAAAATCTCTATCTCTTGGATGTGGATTCTTCGCCTGCCTCAGAACTTGGTGAAGAAGCTCCAGATATAGTAGATGTCCAGGTCGACATTCAACACCTTCCTGTTGACACCCCATCTCAAGATGACCCACCCGAGATCTCTCTCCATGCTGTAACTGGCGTCACCACCCCACAAACAATGCGGGTCAGGGGATACTTCAAGAAGCTCCCTCTTACCATACTCATTGATTCTGGTATCACTCATAACTTCATTGATCCTCGGATTTCTAAACAGGATGATTGTTTTATCCATCCTTGCTCCAACTTTGAAGTCATGGTTGCCAATGGGGGCACCTTACCTTGCAAGGGGAAGTGCCACAATGTGCGTATCTATATGGAATATTATCACCTTCGCTTTGACATGTTTACCTTGTCCTTAGGTGGATGTGATGTGGTTTTGGGCGTTCAATGGTTACGCACACTTGGCCCCATCTTATGGGATTTTTGCAGAAATTTGGATGTAGTTTTCAGTCAATGGGGCACAACACAAATTAATGGGCTTACAACCAGGGTCTCTTTTCATCATCAATTCACATTGGCTGGAAAAATTCCTTAAGAAGAATTCACATGGTGTCATTGCTCAACTCCATTCCATTCATATGCACCCATCAACGGTCTCCACTACTTCCTTGGATAGATATGCAGGTGTCCTTGTTGAACCAATGAGCTTGCCGCCTTCAAGAGACCTTTCTGGTTAGAATTTAGTTGCATCTACCTCTCAGCAGGAACTGATGGCTATTTTGCATGCAGTACAAAAGTGGCAGCCATACCTATTAGGGAATTATTTCTGCATCAAGACTGATCTCCAGAGTCTGGAAAATTTTCTGGAACAATGGGTCTCCTACCCAACACACCTGAAATGGGTTATCCCTATGCGATCACTTACAAGAAGGGTAAAGACAATATGGTGGTAGATGCTCCTTCTCACACAATTGATGACCCAGTTTCTCTTACAACTCTTTCTCTGCTTGTTTCAAATTGGTTGCAATATGTTCAACAGGGCTATCTCTTCTATGAACTCCATGCTTCTTCATCAGTAGGGCACTCTGGGTTCTTCAAAATGTATGATTGGGAACAATGTAACTTCTTTTGGCAGGGACTGAAAATGACAATTCAACAGATGGTGGCTGACTGTGATACTTTCCAGGTCAACAAGGGTGAAACGACACTCCTTTCGGGATTGCTCAAACCCTTGCCCATCCCTACACAGCTTTGGCCAACTATTTCTATGGATTTCCTAGCAGCGCTCTGGTGGCACAATACCACATCTCAAAGGACACCATATGAAGCAGTCTATGGACAGACACCGCCAGTTCTTCTTCCATACACCCTTAGCAGCTCCCCAGTTCAGGAAATTGACTCGGTTCTTCGAAACCGCGATCAGATTCTTCTCATTCTGCAGGACAATCTTCACATGGCCAGAATTCGCATGAAGCAACAAGCCGATCAACACCGTTCTGAGCGCATTTTCCACGTAGCTGATAGGGTTCTTATTCATCTACAGCATTCCAAGCAATCCTCCTTGACACTCCAAAGGCATCAGTGGCCCGAAATGCAAACCGAGGATGCTACCGGGGAACCACTCCTTCAGATTCTGCAGCAATTTCTCCAACCAAAGCTTTGAGGACAAAGATTTTTCTAAGGGAGAGGGGATGTTAGGAACCCGTGTCAACCCTTCTCTTTACTGTGTTAGTATATTGTTGTTGGATGCATATGCTTTGTAAGTCGTCCCGTAGTATTTGTTGATCCACAGTTTATATTAGCCCATAGTATTGACCCATAGTATTGGACGCATATGCTTTGTAAGTCGTCCTGTAGTATTACATGTCCCATGGTTTTGACTCATAGTATTGGGCATAGACTTAGTATATAAGTGTGTGTTGAGGTCATTGAAGGCACGGTGAAGTTAATTGTATTGAGATTTCTCAAAGGAGGTTGCCCCCTCAAAGTGGCCTGTGATAAATATAAAAGTGATTCTAAGTTCCATTATTTCTGATATCTCGTGTATTTGCATTAATTAATTATTGCAGGTTCTTCACACGGTGATAATATATCTTGCACCAGTTCTCTTTCTTGGTGGGTTAATAGGTCCCACGAAATCAATTGCCCATTTGTCAAATGCTTGTAAAGTCAGTTGCGGTCTTAGTGGCATTTCATCTCTTCGCGATGGCTTTCTAGCTCTTTGGCACACATTGCAAATTCAACAATGTTCTTTTGAGTCTTTGTGGATTGTAGGCCACCATAGCCCTGCTCTTAATATTTTCTGCGCAGTAGCTCTTTCTGCATAGTAACCTCCAGACACACCTAAATGTGCCTCAACCAATATAAACAACTTTTCATGTTCTAACACACATCGATGTAGCACTTCATCCGGTATTAATTTGTATAGCTGTCCTGCGATGATGGTGAAGTCTGCTGATTTTACTACTAGCTGCTTCTTTTGCTACGTAGTGAACTCTACAGGTGCCAATCCTGTCGTCAAGAATTCTACAATGTATTTGTAATAATCATCTACGATTTGTATGGAAAATAACTGCGCATCAGGTAAATTGTCTTCAATATTTGTAGGTTCTTCGCCTGACTCAATTCTCGAAAGGTGGTCAGGACGTAGATTCAGTCTTCCAGGTTTGAAAATAATTTCAAAGTCATACTTTTGAAAGAGTAGTAGCCATTTGCATATTCTCCCCCCTAACACTGGCTTATTGACCAAGTAGTTCAGAGTTGAATGGTCAGTGTACATGGAGAAGTGCGCACCCAGCAAATAGTGCCTAAATTTTTGTAGTGTGTACACCATAGCTAAACCCTCTCTTTCTGTGGTGGTGTAATTCTTTTAGGCTGAAGACAGTTTTCTGCTTGAAAATACAATGGGGTGATCAATGGCTCCTTCGCCTAGTTGAGTGAGAACAATGCCCAATGCTATAGATGAAGCATCAACATGTACATGAAATGGTTTATTCCAATCTGGAAAAACTAGAATAGGCGCAGTTACCATTTTCTCTTTTAATGTATCCAATCCTTTCTGACATTCATTGGTCCATAAGAACTTCGCTTCTTTCTTCAGAATTTTCTCCATCTGCATGGTTATCTGTGCGTAACCCTTGATGAAATTTCTGTAGTATGCTGTATGTTCTAGTGTAGTGCGAAGTTGCTTTACAGAATTTGGCATTGGTAGATTCATAATGACTGTGATCTTCACAAGATCAACCATCAGACGTTGCTTGCACACAATGTATCCGAGTAGAATTCCTTTGTGAACACATAACACACTTTTCTTCAAGTTCAATGAGATTTGATATTGTCTACACTTTTCTAACATCATTTTGAGGTTTTCATAGTGGTTCTTTAGTAAACCAAATACAGTCCAATCATCGAAGTATACTTATAGGAACTTATGAATAAAATCCTTGAATGCAGCAACAACTCTTGAAAATATAGCAAGTGCATTCTTAAAACCAAGTGGCATAACTGTATACTGATATGAGCCCCATTAAGTAGCAAATGTAGTTTTATGTCTGTCTGCTGAGTCTATTTTGATTTGATGGTATCTAGAGAATCCATTAGTGAATGAGTAGGCCTCATTTCCTCCCACATTGTCTAGTACTTAATCTGTAAATGGAGTAGGAAATGGGTCGTGTAGTGAAGCATCATTGAGCTTCTTGAGGTCCACGCAAATTCTGATTTCCCCTTTTGTTTTCTTATCCTGGATAAACATAAGGCTTATCCATTCTGATTCTTCGACTGGCTCAATGATCCTTGCATCAAGAATTTTATTGAGCTCTTCCTTCACTCTTTCCTTGTATCTGGGATTCACTTGGTAAGGTCTTTGCTTGATAGGTTTCGCACCTGGATTGAGAGGTATCTTCATGACTCCCAAGTCGTCCAAAATGCCTTTCATTTCATAGAACTTTGTTGGAAACAAATCCTCATACTTGCGTAGAAGATCTGCAATCTGCGTGACCATTTCTTCATCCCAGTAATCCCCAATAGATGCGAACTTTGGTTCTTCAGTTGTGCCAATGTTAAGTTTTCTTGTTTTGACACGATTACTCAGGTCTAGAATTTCTAATGGAGGTCCCTCTACCTCGCGCGCTCCTTCCGACTCTGGTATATTGATATTGCGTGGATCTTCATCCTCGCTCTCCTCCTCATCTTCTTCATCTGCGGTAAGGTTATAGCATTCAAGGGCATGTTCTATCTATCCTGCCCATTCCGGTTGCTGATAAACAGGTATCTGTATGTCTTCGAATATATTCTCTTTGATAATCTGTAGAGTTCCATTTATTCTTGGACAATCATATTCGAAGCTGAAAGTTCTTTAGAAGTTTGCAGTCATGATAGACCAGTCTGTTGTTCCTCTACGAAGCTCTGCTTTTGTATACCAGTTATTTGGGATTTGGTCTAATATCTGCACAAACAGATGGACCCACTCTGCTTGAGGTCTATGTTCCCATGTTTTTGATTAAATCTCTATGTGATCTCTTGGATTCGTTTGTGTATTGTACTTTACTATTGTCAGCGCATCTTTCTCTATGAATCTAATTTCCATCATGTGATTGCACTGTTCCCATGTGTTTAAATTTTCCTTATGCTCGAACCACCATCTAGCAGGTGTAGCGCGTAGTGTTGAATCTAAGGCTGAAAGATTATATTCATCTGGAATCACAGTATATTCTTGAAAAAATGCATGAATGCTACTTAAACCATCATAGGTAGGGATTTGAATTACCTCTGCTCCAACCCAGCGTAGTGATTTCGTGATATACGCACATCCCCTGGAAGATACTTCGTGCATTCTGCTTTTCCAATTCTCGAATCCTCCGTCAGAGTCTGATATGCAAGAGTTGTCGCAGCGCCAAATCAACGTTCCATCAGCTGTAGGATTGATGTAGTCGGTCTGATTTGCAGTCCTCTTGTAGTTGCGATCAAGGTCTTGTGCTCTGCATTCTTCTTGTATTGGTTCACTGTATCTTGGTCCTTGAGAGGGGTCCAAGGGTGTGATGACCCTAATATCTTGTCCTTCAAAGATCATCTGTTTCTTCTTCAAATTGATAATCGCGAGGTTATCCATCACCAGTCTATCCCTGACAATGCAGGATATGGGTTATTGTCGTTGATGATCTTGATAACCTCAAAGTCTGCTGAAATTATTACTCCATCAATGTCCACAAGTACATTCAAGAGTCTTCCAAAGGGAATAAATTTCTGCTTGTTAGATAGTCTTAGTTGGATAGGTGACCATGATAACCTTGGTTTGCCCATCTGTTCCCATGTCTGCTTGGTAAAGACATTCAATTATGATCCCAAGTCAAGGATGATTTAGTCCATTTCATAGTCTCCAATCTACGAACTTAGCCTCATTTCTCGGTCTGTTCTCTCATGAATTTTTATATGGTGAACTGCGCTATGAACAGTACTCATGCAACTGCGCTGTTCATAGTGGTTTAGTAAGTTTTTCAATTCCACTAAGGCATCTTCACTCTTCAGTAACTTCATACAGCTCCGTAGGAACTGCGCAACCTAAGTCCCTGTTTCTGCTGCGGTACATGTTTTATCATATGCTGCTGGCATATCCTTCATGTGCGTTGTTTCACTTCTCAATTTGATTCTTGGTGTTATAGTTTCCGATTCTCTGAAGGTATCCTTTGCTTCTGCTAAGAATTCTTTGTTTCTATCCAGATTGAAAGCAAGTGCTTTCCTAGTTGCTTTTCTTATCAAGACCCCTTCAGTAGGTGTCTACTTAGCTTGGTGGTCTTCATAAGTCGAGGCTTATGGTTCGTTATCTCTTCCTATTAAAGCGTCACTTCATGTCACATCATTAATGTTTGGATCTCTAGTTCTTTTCTTTGCTGCGATCATCTGAATGTTCGGGTTCTGCCCTTCTTGTCTTATTTCTTGCATCTTTGCTTGCAATACTGGGCATGCCCCAATAACATGGTCAAAAGACTTACAGTATTTACATGTTGTACAAGGATTGGTACAGTCCCTAGATAGATGGCCAAGATGACCACAATTATAGCATATTGTCTGACCTCTTCCTCTTCCTTGTCCAATATTTCTTCCTCTTCCTCAGAATCCACCGCATCCTCTATATGTTCCCTGATCATACTATGCGTTATCATTGTGTTGTGGCGTTTCTTCCCGAACTATGTAAATATCATGCTTTCTTTCCATCATTAGCTCATATGCTCTACAGTTGGAATCATCATGGCCAACTGATTTACAGAATGTGTAGTATAAATTCTCGGGTGTTCGCACATACTTATGAATTAAGTAATAGTCTTCAGGCCGATGTCCTCTGCATCGAAAAATTTCACACCATGGCCCTTGCTGCTGATTTAGTGGATTTGGTGCTCCACTATCAATGTAATCTTTGAAAACTGGACAATTTTCTTTTGGGTGTCCTTCTGCTTTACATTTTGTACACCAGACTTCTTCTCTGATTTCTTTTCCTTTCTTAATGTCTTGTAGTTGTAGCGTTAGGTTTGCTAGTTGGTTCTAGATATGGACCATGCCTTGGCTAGTCTCTCCTATCGACGAAGCCTCTTGCTTCATGGAAATTTCCAAGTCTTCTATCTGCAAAGCCACCTTCTGTTGCAACAACGATAGTCTGATATGTGGCAACAACGCGGCTATGAACCAATCTTGGTGCCGTTGCAGTGTGATGCCAAATATTACTTGGTCTAACAATGCTTTAAATTTCTGGTCAAATTACCATACTGAATCAGTCGTTTTCTGCTTAATCTCTTTTAACTCTATAATACATTGTGATTCAAACTTAGGTTTCTTGAATTCTCTTAGGATGGCAGCCTTGATATCCACCAGAGTCCTATTCTTTCCGACAGAATATTTCATAAACCAATTTAAGGCTCTGTCCCTGAATGTAGTGACGAGCTGTGCTTGCTTAACATCATCATCCTGGACTTGTTTGACATTCCACATGGATTCACACAGAAACCAGTGTTGCTCAAGGTCTTCTAGACCCGTTCCTTTGAATATTGATAGTTTTATATCATCTATCATTCTCCTTCTAGGTGTTGCAGTGTTCTACGTGGCACTACTGCACGGAATGTTTTGAGTGCTCGCTCCTACGGTGTTATTACTACTAATGTTCTGAGGGTTAGCAGTATTGTCAACTGGTGGATTATTTGGAGTGATAGGATGATGGATATCTACTGGAGGTTTTGTTTGGCTATTAGGCTCAACTTGTAACTTAGTGTCTATGCGAAGTTCATGTTCCTTAGATCTCTTTTCTGTGCTATATTTGTATCTTTTACCACTTCTTAGTGTATGAATGTGTTCTTTTGTATCACTGTCGTTAGCTCTGAACATTACAGACTCAAAACAACTAGGTATCTTACTGCATTCTTATAACATATTTTTTTGCTAAAAACATTTTGATATATAGATTCAGAGTGTTTAGGTACTTACCTATGAATCCCTTGAAGAAATCTGCCTCTGCTGCGCTGTAGGAATTCAGGGTATCCACAACGAATTCTGTCATGTAGCCTTCTAATATGCCATCCATCCAGAAGTCTACTTCTCTTGAGATTGGGCTCTCTATCACTTTAAGCCTCTGGATCAGCTCTGGTGTCCACACCGTAGGTTCTCCTCCCTGAAAACAATTTTTGCATTCCACTAACCTTGAAAACCATTTGTATAGGTCATTGCTGAAACATGCAAAGAAAATTTCATAAATTTCTGCCCACAGGTATCTCTACAACCATTCTTCGTCATAGAAGCATGGATGTTTATTCTCTTTTCTTGTAAACTCCCTTTCTATCTTTTCCACCCAGTTCCATATTTCTATTTTCTCCGGATTCCAATTTTCTAAACACATCACCAGTTCAAGCGCGACGACGGAACCATTGGTTGGCTCGTATAATATTTTTTAACTTTTCAAGATAGACCCAGGTTCTGTGCGGTTCAGAGAACCAACAAAACCCATTTTCACCGGCCCTTTTGGAAACAGTCTGAGGTGCCACCCGAGGCAAAGTTATGGGGAGGTTACGGAATCAAGTTTCCAAAATTGGGTGATGCATGGTTCGGACTGGCTTGCGAAGCGAAGATTCTTCCCTCCTTAGGTTCTTCGACTAACGAAAAACGCGCTACAGGGCTCGCGCTGCGAAAGAACTAAGTAGACAAGGCAGTTGTGCTACTTAGGACTGCGCGGCTAAACACTTAGATACTTTTAACATTCATTAGATCTATGCAACTACGTAACTTATGCCTTTATCCATACACATTATTTAACACTTGTATATCTGACTTAGATAAAGATTACTTAGACCTTAATCTTGTCATTCACATTCTAGAAATATAGACAATAGCGCAAACATGAAAGAATAACTGTGCATAAGCAACTACAAAATCATAAGCAACTAACACATTCACATAAATCTCATCGCACAACACAAGATTTAACGTGGTTCAACCTTAGGATGGGAGCTATGTCCACATGAACTGTTGTTTATTATAAATGGGAAGGGTTCAACAGTTCCAGTCTGCGCACTTAGTCGCAGACTCTCTTCTCTCTTCAATGGGTCTCTGTGCACGCAGCTGCAAAAGCTCTTCACAATAGTCTCTTAACAGAGATCAATATTCAACAATCAACAAAACGAAGATTAACCCTTTCCCTTACAAATGTTTCCCTTAATATAGAGCATGCCCTTAGGTCACGTTTGTTACAATGCATATGGGCCAAAACAAACCCTAAGGTACCCAAAATGATGCAGTTACCCTGCTAACCAAATATGTTAGGCTATGATAGAGACTTCATCATCGTGGCCATCCGTCTGCGTTGTCTCTGGCTTCTGGCATCTTCTGACTGTGCATGGTCACTTATATTTCAACCCTTCTACCGAGCGCATGCCGATGGGTCGCTTTCATCTGGCCGTTTCTTCTCTAACGGTTTCGTGCGCCCGGTTCACTTAGTGCTGCCTTTGCTCTTGCGACTGGTCGCTTTCCTTCTTTGCCACTCCTCACCCACCTCCTGAAAATGTCAGAGTATCTTCCCCAAAATAGATCACCGTCCGATCTTACCGAAACTTATACTATTTTGCGTCCAAAATTCTGCCATGCTGGATCTTCACGGAGCTGGCACTTCGCATCGCTGTAACTATTATTTTTCCAATGCTGCGCTGTGCTATAACTTCGCAACTCCAAAACTGATTTGTCCAAAATTGTCTTAACTTGGGCCACGCCCAACAAGAGGGTGTCCTTGACATGATTCATTGAAAAATCCACATGGGATGGGATGGTTTAGCTCTAGCATGACCGGGACCATAAATTTCTTCTTATTTTTCTTAACCACAAACTCCTTCATAAGAATGATGATTAGAGAAGCGCATATCTTGGGTGGAATAAAAATATTTTTAAAAATAAATTTGTTTCGTTTCCACCAGATACTGTTAACCAGGATGCTTGGAAAAGCTTCGAGGTGTTGTACCTTCTTGTCTTCTAGCCATGGTAAAAAACTACCTTCGATAAACTTAGGCTATGTAGGGGTACTATCACGTGAAGAGGCGGGGGAAATAAATCTATGCAATTTATAAATTCTTCAATTATGAATATTGAACTATAATAATTTCAACTTTTGTATTTGTATAAATTGATGGAACTTGCAAATGGAATTAAGTTTTTTTTTTACAAGAGCGGTTGCTATTTGTATTAAAAGAAAATGGACTTTGTCCTAACCATAAAATCGCTGATACAAATAGCAGAACGAAAACAAACCATAACTTGGACTTGAGGATTAAAAAGATATAGACCCATCTTGATTAAACATCTATTGATAAGAGTTCTATGAATTATACTAGTATGGATGCTAGTATAAAGTATAATGTAACTTCTTTCTAAAAATCCATTTTTACAGTACAAATTAGAAAATAAAAGAAAATTATAAAAACTACCATGCTCAAAATCCTCCTTCTTGTTGATAGATGCTGCTACAAAGTTTCCCAGGAAGCTTTGCTTCTTAGGATGGCATTGACGTCGCTCCATGGTGCATTCTTATTTCATAGCAACCATTGGATGCGAGGTTGTTGAATACTTCTGCACATAACAATTTTTGGTGATGGCAATATGGGGGTTTTGTTCCTCTTCCAAATGGTCGATTTTCCTTTGCAATTTTTTTATGTCCTCCTCATGTTCCTTCATTGTCCTGTGTAAGTAGAAGACTTCACATTCTAGCATCGCCACCTGAGCTTTCTACTGCCCCATTTTCTCCTTGAACATTTGCTCCACTTCCTCCACCCTTTGGACCATATGCCATTTCTGTGGTTCAAGGCTTGAGATGATGCCCGCGTTGACTTCTTCTTGATATTCCTCACATATCAACTCCCATCAATGAACAATATTTTTTAGGTGGTTTAAAGGAGAATTCATGGTGGAGCCGAACTTGACCCCTGTGTCCTAAAAATCAACGTGGAGAAGTAACCTAGTTAGAGAGAGTCAAGACACGCACTACATAAGAGGAAGTGGAAGGACCATCACAAAAACAACAAGTAGAGCATAGGGAAGTTGCAAAAATGCAAAAATAATGCAGATGAGTTGTTAATATTACACATAGGAGAGGGATGTGAGAATCCATCGACAATAATGAAGGGGGGGTGGTGTATACCAACAAAGGATGTGATAGAGGGAGAAGGCAATACAATTCCATTCATTCGCACACATCACCAAAGGAAGGTGGTGAGGCCATCCTTGGAGAAGCAAGGGATACATCATCATGAACACATGCCAAATATCATTGCATGTATGAGAGGGATGAGAGGGGATGTCGACATTAATGCGAGAGGATGGAAGATAATAGGAGAGAGTACGACGAGGATAGGTGGTGGTACAATGATATGCATCCTCATAGGTCATAATAGGAAGTTCATCTAGGGGGATGTGTAGATCCTTGGAGGGTCGATGCAGGGTGGAAAGTCAAAAGGAAAGCCAAAGGGGTAACAAGAAGGTTAGCTAAGATCTTGTCAAGCAGAGTGGCGATCAAGAAAATGTTGATGCAGATGGGTGATAATTTATTCCCTTATAAGATACATAATGCTAAGCTGTAAGGTGCAAGCTATATTTGGCTGTTTGTATTCCATAATTTTTAATTGATGAAGGACGAGGAAGCATTGCAAGTCCTCAAAATATTTTACCAAAAGAGAGATCTTCAAGAAGATGCATTCCAATGTGATGTCCTTCGGTTGGGAATTTTTCTTTAGATGCTGTATTATTATATAAGAGTCTCCTACTATGCTCAATTTGAAAATTCCTTTCTCCTTGGCTATGCAGAGACCCTTTTAGAGATCCAATGCTTTGGCATGATTGTTCATCCTTGTGCCTAATCACCATGTGAATCCTATTTCGCTGATTCCTTTGGGACCAAAAAGCACCCTCCCTGCTCTTGCCACCCATGGATTTCCTTTCGAGGCTCCATCAAAGAAGAGGATGTGATGATGAATTTGCTTGATCCACTTCTTTAATTCTTCTTTAGATACTCTTAGTTTCCAATCTAATGAAGGAGGTGGACCTTTACTACCCATAGAGGGAGGAGGGGCATCTAGAAAAATCTTTACCCAATTCCTTTCTTGAATTTTGAGTGCTAAGTCCTTTTGCTAAGAGTCAGAGGTAGTTTCAATGCTCAAATCTTGCACACATGCGACATTTCCCTAATTTGCAAGGTAAATCGTCATCAACATATAGCATGAAGCCCATCGAAGGAATCCTCATTAGATCCAAGAAGTAGCATGAGTCCGAAAATTCCCAAGAACAATAAAAACTACAACTGCACGAGTACACGTTTGTTAACTCGTGCTACCTCACGTATTATCAGAATTACAGCTACACGGTCAAAGCGGATAATCCTTTGATATCTGCGCGGCTGATAGAAATGGTGGGACCCAAAACAACCCACGACGCATTGAAGTCTCATCAAAGCCCCATTACCTCCAAGAATTTGAATTTGGCCTCCCCACATACTTGGGTTCATTGAATGGCCCCCCTTTGTGTACTTTGGGGCCAAATCATGGAGTTAATGGGTTCACACTTGGATCTAGTTGTTTCTTGGCCACCTCTTGGCCTATAAAAGGGAGCCATGGGAATGCATATAAGGAGAGAAACCAAGAGCAAGGTTATGATGGTGTAATTGTGCTTGATATTCCTTATAGCTCACCTCTTCCCTCTTGTTTAGCATTTACCAAGCTCCTTTTCCAACTTCCTTCTAGGGGAAAGAGTTTTCTCATTTGTTATTCAAGCTAATTAGAATCTAGTGTGGACTAAATAGACCTCCCTAAGGGGGATTGTTTTCCTCCATTGGAGATCACATTTCGTAGGTATTGTACATGCTTGACCATTAGGCAATACAAAGTGGTTTGTCATCTATTGGTTGTTGAATTTTGCATCTCTACTCCTCTTGTTCGTTTTTTTGTTTCATTCATTATTTATTTTGTTTATCTATTTCCACTAACTACCACTTGCATGATCACTTGGAGCACTCAACCACCACAAAGGGGCACCTAATATTGAGGCCTTGTTGTAGCCTACAAGGCCTTTCCCCTCACCAAGTGGGGAGGATTCACCCTTGTGCAATTGTTTTCACAATAGGTAGTTAAAGATTCGTCCATTAAACCCCAAGCCTGGGAAGCCACATATCTTGCCAAGGATTCTTTACTTATGAAGAGAAGCAAATTTATGGCTAACAATGTTAGGCTTCCAACATAAATAAAATGGCAATTATTTCCATGTTTTTTTAGGAGGGGTTTGTTATTGAAATCCCTAGGATATTTCTTATGCTAGTGTAAGAACATATTCTTCCAATTCCGTGGTTGGATGACTCTCCCAACTAGGCCGACAAAATCAAATTGCCAAACTGAAATAGTAAAGCTACTCTCCATGAATAAATGTGCCATCAATTCTTCAACATTTCTACATAGATGGCATCTGGAGGGGCCTTGGAATGCTCTTTTACGTAGATTGTCTTCTGCTAGCACCCTGTTATGGCATATGATCCAACAAAAGGATTTGATTTTTGGTATTGCGCCACTTTTCCACATTGACTTCCATCTTGCCAATTGGGGGGGGGTTTAATGTTGGATAATTTAAGTGAATATCCCTCTTTAACCGAGTGCCTTCATGCTTTTGGATACCAACCTCTATTGTATTGAGAAGAATAGGATATGGGGGTTTCCCTTTTAGCAGAGTTAAAATTTTCATCCAAGACTCTTGCGGATCTCTAGGAAGATCTAGAATGGACCAAGATGATCATATACCTTTTGAGTCCCATGAAGAGATTGCTGCTAAAGTTTTAATTCGTCTGCTATCTATCCATCTATTGAGTGAAGTTAGTGTTCCTTCATGTTTCAATGGGGGATACCCCAATATCCCATTATCCCAAATTGTACCATTCCTTGGAATCCAGGATAAATTTTTTCTAATGATTGACATTGCCGCTTTGCAAAGAGACCACTGCACCTCTTTCCAAACTTCGTATAAAATTTGAGAGAGATAGGAGTATTCGGCTTCCACTACACCTCTTTCCAAACTTCGTAGAAAATATGAGAGAGATATTTCCATAGGACAGTTTTCCACTAGGCCTTTTGGTCTTTGATTAGGAACCACAAGATTTTGGCTCCCAAGGAATTATTCTCTAGAGAGGGCTCTTTGAATTCTATACCCCCATTATCAAAGGGTGCAGTCACCATGCTTCATTTGATCAAATGATATTTTTTGGACTTGGATTTAACCCCTCACTAGAGGAAATTTATCAAGAGTAGGCTTAGTTGTTGCAAAACCCCTGTAGGGGAAATAATAGTTGAGAATTGGTAGATGGGGAGGGAGGATAACACCGACTTGAGCATAAAAATTCTTCCTGCTGGATTAAGCCATCTTGATCCCCATATCTCCATCCTTTTAATCTTGTTGATTAAATGATTCTAGTATACATGAGAGAAAATTTGAGGTATAAAATTGGCCTCCTAAGGAAAATAATAAAATAATAGTTAAGATAATAAAATATTATTTATGAATTTTGGAGGAAAAGAGAAAAAAAACTACTTTTTTTCTTGGTACTTTCAACATATCTCATTGTTGTTTTACTCAAATTTCGAGCGGGAGCACTCGTTGGATGCAAAATTTAATTCCACATCCAATGAGTGACCCCTCGAAATTTGAGTAACCAATAGTGAGATATGTTGAAAATATGAAGAAAAAGGTATTTTTTTTTCTCTTTTCCTCCAAAATTCATAAATATTATTTTATTATTTTAACTATTATTTTATGTCAAATATGCCATGTCAACCATTATGGTTGACTCTTTTCTTGAAATTCTATTGGTTCTTGAATTCAATGGCTCTTTTTCTTATGAGGTGGCTTGTTTTCTTACAAGGTGGCTCGTATTCTTATAAGGCCCATTTTAGACCCCAAATTTTCTCTAGTGAAATTTTTTCCCTGCTTTGAAAAATAGGGATGCCCAAATAGGTGAAGGAGCCCCAAGTTTCCACCACACCAAATTTTAAGATGGTAGCAATTGTCTTGATTCCGCATGAGTGATTTTTCCAACCATAAATATTACTCTTATTTCCATTTTTTTCTCCTCTCGAGGCTTTAAAATAATACTCTAAAATAAATTTGAACTACTCTACTATAGTTATGGAGGCACCTCCTAATAGAAGAATGTCATCAACAAACTAGGAGTGATTTATTTTCTTGATGTCCCGTACATTGGTGATTCCTGGAAGGTTTTTGTCTCTTCTTTTTGCTTCCAGTTTTCTACTCAAATTTTTGACCACAATAATGTAAAGAATAAGGGAGAGCGGGAAACCTTGTTGAATATCCCTGCAACTATGAAAAAAACTAGTTGGTCTACCATTCACCAATAAGGATATGCATGGTATCCCTATGCAAGATTTGATCCAAATGATAACATGAATCATGATTAGAGAACCCAAATTTCTTCATAATAGAAAAGAGAAAGGCATGACGTGCCCAGTCAAAGGTGTTGGCCATATTTAAGTTCATAATCATTTATTTTTCTCGTATCTGTTTGCTGGAATGATTGGCTTCCTGCACAAGGAGAATATTGTCTGAAATCCATCAATTTTGCACAAATCCCCCTTGATATTTTGAGATTATTATGGGCAGAGTGCTTTTAAGATGATGGTTATGAATTTGGTGAGGATTTTATAGGAAGTGATACAGAGGGAAATGGGATGAAATATGGAAAAGGATGAAATATTAGTTTCTTTGGTAATTAAGGCTAAAAAGGCAGAGTTTGTAGCTCCCCCAACATTACACTTTTGATTGGTCCATTGGAGCATTTTTTAAGTCATATTTAATGCCTTCCCAACATTTCCTGTAAAATGTTGTCATAAACCCATAAGGCCCAAGATCCTTATCAGGTTCCATCCCCAATTAGAAGCTTTGATCTTTGATTCCTTCATTTCTCTGGAAAGATGAACATTATCCTCAGGAGTGGTAAGAAGAAGAATCTCACTTAGCATAGTGGTTGTAGCCCTTTTGTATTGTTCTTCATCGTCTGTGAGGAGGGATTTGAAATGAGTTAGGGATTCTTGCTTGATGCTGTCAAACTTGTTGATTTTCTTTCCATTCTCTTTTCGAATTTCCTTGACAATGTTATTTTTCTACATGTATTTAAATTGTTTGTGGAAGAAGACCGTAGCTAGGTTATTCACACTGGTTGGTGCAGAAATGTACCTACTAAGACGTGGAGAAATCTTAGTAACAATTCAGAAATGGTGATGTATGTATGCAGTAAAAAACGATAAATAATAGTAAACAAAAACTAGACTATATGATTAACATGAAGAAAACATACATAAAACAAATCTAAACTAAATATTTGTGGTTCTTTCACACATATGAGAGAGCATGGAAATAATGTTTTTGATTTTATTGCATAAATGAAAACATACAATAATGAGATTACCTCAAATGGAGTGAGTAGAGGGCCCTTGAAGAAGGTTGAAGCGGCGAGTCCTTGGTCTCCAAGAAACTTTGCGTTTTTATCCACACAAGTGTCACTAAAGGTGGCCAAAATTCACAATGGGTGAAACTAGAAGTCAAATGGGGGCTTCAAGGGTTTTTGGTGAAATTTCGGCAGAGTGATGGTAAGGTAATCAGTGAATTTTTTAAATGAGATGCTTCACCATTTATTTATAGAAATATTTTCCCTAGGTTTCTTTCCTGTGGTATTAGGCAAACCATGGCATTGGCTCTTGGTTTTGGGTTGCAGTTTAGGGTTTTCCCTCCTTTTTTGACTTTAATGAATATTTCCCCCTTTTTATTTTTGTTTTTGCCTTTTTTGGGGAATTTTCCCTATTTTGGGGGATTTTTTACTTTTTTGAAGGGAATAAAGCCATTTTCCCCTATTTTGTAGAGGGGAAAATAATTATGAGCCAATTTGTGGGTTTTTGACTTAGGCTTTGTTGGTTAGTGAATGATTTTAATAGGGAAAAATAAGGAACATGGTGATGCCACTAGGGGATGAACATGGTGAGGAAATTTTTGGTGTTAATAGATTGCCCCTTGATGTGTGAGTGCAGGAGCTCATCATATGACCGATAGACATCACAGGATCTTACATTTCTAGAATAAGGTGTGTGACGGTAGTATTGAGAAGAGTAGCTGCATTGAAGGGTAGGACAAGTGCTTCACTAGGATTACAATGTCCAAATCTGCAGATACAACAATCAATATGGATGAGGTACATACAATCTCAAATGTATGGATGAGGCAGGCATACCCATGCTCGTATCAATGTCCAAGATATACAACTAATTATGGGGCCCAAAGGGGACTTGGACAATACATAAATAATTGATATGGATAATGGTTCAAAGGGGACTCAAATATGGAATGTAACAATGGTACAACCATGGCTGATATGGAGAACTGAAACTAGAAACAATGGCGTTCATCCTGAATGCGGTATCAGAAAAATTGATGCACTACTGGATCTGAAGGGGTCTAAAAACTGTGTGGACTAAAAAAACCAAGAGTATGAATCGGGGAGGTACAATGAACTGCATCTGCACTAGATACAATAGGAAGCATATGACTGAATGGCTTCCAAACATTATCGCCAACGAAGCTCGAATATCCTTAGGAACAAACTACTGGAAGGGTTCCAAAGAGACTCACCAATGTGCTAGAGTCAGGGGACACATTAGAGCAAATTTGAGGTCTAAAATGAGCCTCCTAAGGAAAATAATAAAATAATAGTTAAAATAATAAAACAATATGTATGAATTTTTGAGGAAAAGAGAAAAAAAGTATTTTTTTCTTTCTTTCTATTTTCAACATATCTCCCTTCCATTTAACCCAAATTTCGAGTGGAAGCACTCATTGGGAGCGAGAGCACTCGTTAAATTCCGCATCCAACAAGTACCCACACTGCATACTTTTGAGGGACCCCACCTCACGAAAAATGATCAATACATGAAAAAATGTGTTTACTTTTCAGTAAACACATTTTTTTTCATGTATATCTCATTTTTCATGGGGCGGGGCCCCTCAAAAGTATGCAGAGTGGGTACTCGTTGAATGTGCAATTTGATTCCACATCCAACGAGTGCTCCCACTTGAAATTTGGGTAAAATGATAGGGAGATATGTTGAAAATACGAATTAAAAAAAATAGTTTTTTAATGTCAAATATGCAAACTCAACCATTATGGTTGACTCTTATCTTGAAATTCTATTGGTTCTTGATTTCAATGTCTCCTTTTCTTATGAGGTGGTTCATTTTCTTATAAGGCCCATTTTAGACCCCAAATTTTCTCTAATGTCTGGGGTCTTCGACCAATGAATGAAAGGGACCAACACCATGTACGAATCTCAATAGTGTGATGATGGAGCTGAAGTCGAGCATGTGAGAAACAACCATTCTAAGGGGCACTAAGGAATTCCCTCAGGTGGTCCATAGGAGCTCACCATTGATGTTGATGAGGCCAAGGTATAAGGACCTTTGGGTTTATCCTTTGGAATAGATGTGTTAGTGTCGATAGAGGGAGACCTGCAACTGCGAAGGCATTAATGAGTCCATGATAGGAGCACGAGGTATTCAACCAAGACGTTATAGAGCATGACATGGGACTGAGACACTGTTGGGGGATACAAGGGATGCTGAGTAATGGGACTCAAAATTCCTTTGTTTAGAGTATGACGACATGACTGACCGAGGAGAATATGAAACTGATTGCAGGGGACATGATCATACCTGGGGTTCTAGGGACTATAAATACAATGGGGGATACTCAGAGGGGGAAAATGATAGGTGATACTAAGGGGAATCCAAGGATGACACATCGTAGAATACTCTAAACAAAGGCGTCCATATTGGGGAATGATTCCATAATATGGGATTATATGTGATTTGTAGGGGCACCGAAAGGCACCGTTTGGGCCTTCTTCATGGTTTAATGAGCTCAAAGAAGGGATAGAAGTGTGATCGATATGGTACAGTCGTGTGGATTTTGATGAGCCCAAGATGGTGGATGCTCGTTGGTTCTTCAAATTCTAGAGAGTCTAGAAACAGGAAGAAGATTACTGTTAGAACTGTAATCCACACTTAGTACCATAATCCATAAATTTTTATTGCTCATGTGCTTAATTAAACCATAGTTTGGACTAGGTGACTACAGTTGGTCAAAAACCCACTTTGAGAGTGTTCACACCCACTTCCAACCAAACCAGTTCACCCAGCCTCCTGTTTTGTCCACAAGTGCGCCTTGATTAATTGCTGGTGCGCCCTCTCTCCTTGTTTTGGGGAATTTCAGTTGACCAAGGGCGCTAGGGTGGATTTTGCCCATTTTTGGCTAGATTTGGATCATTTAATGCTCCCTTGGGCCCCCCAAACTCCTCTACTTGCTCACCCACGCCTGCCTTGATCTCATTAATGACCCAACATGCTTCAGCCACCTCCACACCAGAATTCGTGACTGTTTGGGGTGATTGGGATTGAGTTGGACCCACCTAGGGGGGGATTGAGGCCAATTTGGCATTGTTGACTTGTACACTCAGCTAGAGCCACCTAATGCTCTCGAATTTCTCATGGATGTAATAAAAAACTGTTACTAACATTTTCATATGTTAGACAGTCAGTTAATCAAGATATTCAGCATACATTGTGTGTAATATTATCATCTTTTTCAAGTTTTTCCACTGTTTTTGCAAATTAATTCGATTTTGTGAGGTTCTCCATAGCTCCTAGATCTTCTGTGATCAAAATACTCACAATTAATTAGGTGTTCTTTTTCGTAGGTTAGTCCCCAAAGCCATAAAAAACATAAAAGTATGCAATGGAAAACTCTTCTAGCTAAAGGGACTAGAGTATTCATTTTTTGTAATTAGGTCATCTAAACCAAAAAAGGGGTAAACTTAAATTAGATATATTCCCTTTCAAATACTTTAACGAGCATGAAAGGAAGCAATATTGCTCGAAGATCTTTTCATTCTTTAAGGACTCAGAAAATGACTTAATAGAAACTCCCTAACTGTATTTTTCGTAAGTAGTCTACGCTGCCCGAAAAAAGAGATAAACCTATATCAGGAAAACATAAATGATAGGAAAGGAGGAAGTGTTATAAATAAGAGAATGGGTATGAGTGGACCAAAGAGAGGGGGGTAGAAAAATGACGAGACTTCCTTGCGGGAAGTTGGATGATGGAAAAATAATGCAACAATTTCAATATGGAGGGAGTAGAGGGCTCGTGAATAGGCCACAATAAGGGAAGCTATACAGAGGTATAGGTAGGCGTCGACTTGCATGATGGCACACAAATAAAGGTGGACCACAGAAAAAATGGAATGGAAAATGCTTGGTGATAACGAGAAATGGTCTTAAGCATCATCGAGGGCATGGAATGCTGATGCTGGCGGTACGAACGGTGCGAAAAACAAAGGGAGGAAAAAGGACAAAAAGGGGCTATAAACTAGGGAGAGCCCATATTCCACATGTCGTTTCCACTGCTGAGAGATGAAGGTGTGGGGAGTGGACTAGGAAAATGACTACTTATTTCTCTCGATTGGACCATCAGAATCGACTTTTGCGACTTCCAGGTAACTATTCATGCCATTCTTGTCAATTTTGATGGTTTGTTTTGGGATTTTTGGCCTCTGGGGGACCCTAGTGGATCCCACTAGGGCTTCCACTACCGAGGCACACTTTTCAAGGGGAAAATCACACCATAGGGCGTTCCTTTAGGAAGGATAGGCATGCCTTGGGATGTGCCTATTTGAGAGACAGGTGCACCCCAGGGTAGACCTGTGTGGCCATTTTGCACACCCTAGGGCACGCATTTTGGCCAAACATGCGCACCTGAGTCCCAAGGGGTATTTTTTTGCGCGTGGAAATGACTGGGTTCTTGTCGGATGGAAGGATTCCATGGATGAACTGGTGAGAGAAGGATCTTGGGGCTCTTTTGGGGGCCATCAATGTGGACCAGGAAGTACAGGATACTTTGGCACGAAGCAGGTTGATGAATTCTGTGAGAGCACCTTTGATGTGTACAATCAAGTGTTTGCCTAACAAGCTAGTTGATTTCTGGGATCAAGTAGGCAGGGAATTTGTGATACAGGGTGAGTAAATAAATCTTACCTTGGAGAATGTATACTTCATGATGGGGCTCCCATGGTTAGGGGTGATTGCAAACACACATACGAGATGGTTGACAGGTGTCTCTATGTTGGACATGCTAGCATGTCATCGTTATGGGACGACGAAGGTGCATGACACCTATATCCTTATATGTGGCATCAAGAGTCTGGAGACACGACCGATGGTGGTTGTAGTACTGCATGTACTTGGGTTGAAAGGGACGCACATGGTGTCAGGTGGGAAGTTGATGCTAGTTGAGTAGGTATTGGCCGATACTTACTTTGGGTGGGCTCAGATGTACTTGACAACTGTTTGGTGAGAGTTGAACAAGGTGATCCGCATTGGAGGGGACTTATGTTTCCCATCATTTCTGTTCTCATTCTTCTTTGAGCGGGTGCCAACACTACGGCCACATGTGGTGTTGCGTGATAGTGGGCCCATTGGGTTGAGGGTGTGGGGGTGGGGAGAGATGATGACTTGCGGGTGCGTCGAATTGGTGGGGGGGTTCTTTACTCGATATATTTTTACTCAGTGGTGGCAGTTATCGATTATTATGGAGGACTACCCCTATGCGAGGATGGAATTCAGGGGAGATGCAGAGCTACCTCATCCTCTTGGTGCATATGTAGTTACTTTTAAAATATCCTATGTTATACTTAGTAGAATAAATTATAGCTATATATTTTGATATAAAGATGACACTGATAACTTGACCATGTGTGTGAAGATGTTGGACTAGTGGCCCCAGTGGGATATTGAAGGCACAGGTGAAGAGTAGAGGGTATAGATCCTCCTGGTCGTGGGCACCATCATCAATGGAGTGCTTCGATGACTCTTGATTCCTTGGGGATGGTGATTGACCAGGTACTAGAGGGGGTTGTGCATGATGATTGGCAGCATTTGGACGACGATTTGATCACCATATGCTTCCAGGCTCCTCCAGAGTGGAGGTCTATCATGCGGTGGATCGCTGTGGTGACCGAGACTGTGAGAGCCATGGACTAGTGTAACATGCCTCTAGAAGATGAGGAGGAGGAGGTTACTAACGAGGATGATGAGGAATACAAAGTAGAGGAATCATATGAGTAGTTGGCAGCTTATGGAGATGCCCCCCAATGCTATGGGCATGGGGAATTTTTTTGTACTCTGCTTAATTATTTATGACAAGGAAGTTGTTGGGGCTCCTCTATGCAGACATGCCTATGTGATGATGTAGACATTATGACAGTTGATCTATATATACATATATATATATATGCACATGGATTCACTTTTGATGGTATTTTATGTTGATGAGCCTTTTGTTTTATGATGATGCCTATATGATGTATATGTACATGATATGATGATCCATGTTGATGATTTATTTCCTATATGCGGTGATTGATATGCCATTCTAGAATGTCATTGGAGATTTGGTCCACACTATTTTGATTCCCGAGGACATGTGTGAAAGTAATGTATTCAAAATGTCTAACCAATTGTTTATTGCGCTGGAACTTTCTTAAAAGGCAAAGATCACATATTTGGTAACATTTGTATTAGAGAAAATTTGGGGTCTAAAATGGTCATTATAAAAAAATGGCCATGGATGAGTTGGATTTCTCAAAGGATGAGTTGGATTTCTAAAACCAATAGAATTTCAATAACTTTGGTAAACCATTATGTTTGAGTTGGACATATAGAAGTCAAAGATGCTTATGTGTCATAATTTTATTTGACAATAGTTAAATTCATATAAATCTCACCTTATAGTTAAGATTTTGAAAATTTCATCTCGAAATATGATAAATATACTTGAAATAATAAATATAGAGTATTTTATATTATCGTTACTTCTAATATATTTAAAATATAAATCTCACATTAATTAAGATGGTAGTGGAGTAATGTTGAAATAATAAATATACTTGAAATAATAAATATATAATATTTTATATTATCACTACTTCTAAGTTCTTTAAAATATAAATCTCACATCAATTAAGATGACAGTAGAGTAATTTTGAAATAATAAAAATATTTATATAATTAATCTATTATAAATAAAAATAAATAAATATTAAAAAATATCATAAAAATAAATAAATAAGAGAGAGATAAAATAAGCTTTCGCTATTGTTGCGATAACTTTATCTTACAAGCTCAAAATTTGACGATTTTAGTACCGTTGGAAAGGCCTCAACGAGAGATACAACTTCCTTGTTTTGAGTTTTCCGATATTCTGCATCAATTTTTCGGGGAGGACATTTCAGTAACAAGTTACTGAAATGTCCACTCGAAAATCAGTGCAGAATCTTGTAAAACTCAAAACACGAAAGTTGTAGCTCTCGTCGAGACCTTTCAAACGGTACCAAAGGAATCAAAATCTGATTTTGGAGGAGAAATTTATTACAAAAATAGTGAAATATTATTTTATCGAAGTAGTCTATTTATTCTACGTTTTTTTATTTTATGGTGGGTTTTGATCGGAATCCGGTAATTTTTTTTGTTGTAAAATCCAAATTTATACGTGTTTAAATTGTATTTTTGAATCCATAAATATATTAAACACCCTCAAATACTCCATGACACCCAAATTTTGCAATTTACATAGCTAATATATGTGACTAAGTTTTTTTAAAGATTTTCAATCAGAATATGAACAAAATTAGATGAAAAATACGGTTGGAAAATGTCGAAAACGTAGAATATTTAGGCTACACCTATTTTATCTATCCTATTTTTTTTTAATTTATGATACTTCTTTAAATTTATTTATTTTTATTATAAGAGATTAATTATATAAATGCTTTTATTTTTTCAAGATTACTCCACTATTATCTTAATTAATGTGAGATTTGTATTATAAAGGGGTGTAGTCTAAATATTCTACGTTTTCAACCTTTTCACAGCATATTTTCCATCTAATTTTGTTCGTATTATGTTTGGAAATCTTTAAAAAATATTAGAATCACATATAGTAGATATGGAAATTGCATAATTTGGGTGCCATGGGGATATTTGAGGGCACTAAATCTATTTATGGATTCAAAAATATAATTTAAATAGTTAGAAATTTGGATTTTACTATAATAAAAATTATCGTATTCCAACCAAAACCCACCGTAAAGTCGATCAAAATGTAGAATAAATAGATTACTCCTTTTAAAGTATTTGGAAGTAGTGATAATATAAAATAAAATAAAATAAAAATAATGATTGTTTATTTTTAGTATGATTGTAATTATATTTTGTCATTGTAATTTTAGTGTTTTTTAAGTTTTATAATTTATTAAATATATAAAAAGAAGTAGTGGTACATTTATTAAAAAATTAAATAAATTATAATATAAATTTAAAAAATTTACCACTATATCATTTATTGTGTATGCACAAGAATCTAAACCTTTCATTATTATTTTCAACCATCATCTCTTAACTCTACACTAACCGAACATACTTGTCAACTACCATTAATGAGATATTATAGGTTTTTTTTTGTTTTTGTAAGTAAGAAGATTTTGTATTATAGTGAAAGAAGAAGTATTAAAAAAAGGAACAAGCTAGCCAAATACCAGAACTTGTTCATCAAACTAGACCACACAACAAAAACCTTATAGACGCAGGCCCTTACAGCTATCCTGCAGACCATGACCACAATACATAGAAGTTCTTTCAGTTCTTCATTCCAGAGGTTACATCGTAAACCATAGAGATACAAACCGTTACAACTAACCAACAACCCTTAACCAAAAGACAAGGAGATATCTTCAAATAGGCTTGCAGGCCAGAATAAAAAATTATCAGCATATCATTTCAGTCGCTACCATGCACAAGAAACAAGATTACAATCTTCAAAGTAGAGCCGACCATCAAGACTAAAGACCAAACCAATTTGCAGAACGTAAACAAAAACAAAAAAGGACAATGGCCGCCTGCCATAACACTATCGGATAATGAAAGGAGCATTTGAAGAGCATCCCGGGGGGGATAACTAGAGGAAGAAGTCAGAAAAGGAGGAAGTCGAAGCTCCATCGCTTGGAGGATATAGTCCATCTTCCAGTTCATAGCACGAGATTCGTCCAAGATGTACTGTCCGAGAATCAAATGAGCGCTGCCATTCCAGATCTCCTGTCTGTCTCAGATTGCATAACCAACCAAATTCTTCATCATCCAATAGAGAGCAACAGAGCGCTCATATAGACTGACTCTCCCAACTGTGTTTCCTGGGTCAATGATTTAGTTTTCCATATGTTTGGGGTCCCCCACCAGAGTTTCTTTATTTAGTTGCTGCCACCAATACTGTTCGACACCATGAATTTCCTGCTGGAAAGCCGAAGGGATATTGAGTTTGAAGACCTTCTCCTCCCTTCTAGATCTCCGTTGAGTGCGGGACAGGTCACCGCTTAGATCCCCTGAAGAATCACTATGACCCCTCTTCTGGTTATGGCCAACATTAGCTTTCCACTCTTCACGACAATTGTTATCTCCAAATTCTTCCATCCTCTTACTATTAGTCCTCTCCATTAGCAACCAGAGAAAAAGCACTTGCATGCATGAGATCAACTGGCGAATACGTTCATGGTTTCCACCCTGCCGCACCATATAATTAAATTCGCCACCCCCGTCAATGATCAACCAAGTACTCCCCATTAACTGCAAGGAGTACTTCGGGTGACACTTACACTGATTCCCACCTACGCCATTAAAATTGCTCTTCATCATTTTCTCAGCCATCGTACTTACACTTAACTCAAAAAAATATTGACAATATCCTATAGAGGAGAATGAAAAGACTTTCCCTTTCCCTTCCCTTAAAGGAGGGCGCACTCAAAAAACCAAGACAGGCGTTACGTGTCTTGATTAGCTTCCGCCTGACATCTCCGCACATGATTAGCATGAAAGGTCATCATATCCTGGTCATGAATAGCCCCACAGCTATCCCAAAACGCCATATCTATCAATCCTTCCCACGAGCAGGCACAGATGACCATGTGATCTCTGCTCCCATTGTTGGAAAGCATATCCGCCAATTTATTGCCATTCCATTTGACATGAGAGAAAGTTAGAGAAATACCTTGAGTGAACAGCGAAGACAGAGTGTCCAGTTTACTTTCTAACCTCCACGACGATGCCACCTTAGAGCTAGGATTTCCACGGTGAAGCTCGGACGCCATAAGGATGCCATATAGGAGGCCCTCCATCTGAGTAGCATTGTTTGAATCAATCCCCAGAAAACCCGATTTGAAGCCGAGCAAATCCCCCTCATTATTTTTGAAGACACAACCATACCCAGTCGGGACAGGATTACCCTTGGACACACCATCAAAATTAATTTTGAAGAATCCTGGCAGGGAAGGCGACCAGATCTCATAGCTAGACCCGATCAAGGGAGAGTGATTGAGTTTTCCGCTGCAGGGAAGCGAACCTAGAATTCCCCAGTCGTGAAGAATTCATGTCTCAATCTCATTTGCATCCCAATCCTTGCTCTCCTAGGTTTGAAGTTTAATAGTTTCCAAAATTTTGTTCTGGATATATGTCCATACTCTATCAAAGGAGGATGCTTTGTATCTAAAGATTCTGGAATTGCACTCTGTCCAGATTTCCCAAGAGAGAAAATATGGGAATATGTGCCATAGACGATTCACGACCCGATTCTGGAAGGAATCCTTCGACCAGTCACAAATGGAAAGAACAGGGTCATTGCATCTTCTGTCGAATCTCCTGAAGATCATCGCTCCTCGATCCCATAAGCTAGAAGCAAACTGGCACGAATCCAAGAGATGTTGCATGGTTTCCTCATCCTCTCTGCACATGACACATTGGTAAGGGCCTCTCAGATCCCTCTTCTGTAAATTTTCTCCAGTCAAAATGCATTTTTTCAGAATTTGCCAAATAAAAATCGAAACTTTAGGCCAAATATTCGCTGCCCAAATCTTTTTCCATTTTTGAATCGGATCTAGATGATTGAAACCCATCAAGAAGTCATAGGACTCTTTGATAGCGAAGTTACCCCGCAGCTTATATCCCCACTGAAGCCGATCCTCACCAGTTTTAATTTTGATTCTTTGATTGCTCAGAGTCTCCTAAACTCTGTTCATCTCTTCTATCAGTCTAAAATCCTGAGACTGCCAAACCATGAAATCCTGATCTTGAGAGGACATATCCCAAAGGTCATGGACCAAGAATTTGTTGTTGTTAATATATCCCTGAGTGACAAGTGGGGAATCAACTGAATTAGCAATGGGAGATAACTGTTTCCATGAATCCTCCCAAGCCTTATCCCTTCACCCATTTTTGACTTCCCAAAAGCTATTTTCCTGCACCAGGATTTGCCCTTGAGAAGCTGACTTCCATATTTGGGACCCTGGGATTGTTTCAGAAAAAATGGATCAGATTTTCTTTTTCCCACTCTCCCACATATTTGGAGTGCCATAGCTTAGCACAGGGTTCATCGCTGTGAGTAACCCATCTCCACCATTTTTTATCTCCAGAGACATAATTTACCTGTTCCGGGTCCCGAAGATTGAGACCACCTTAATCTTTGGGAGAGCAAATCTCATCCCACTTAACCAGTGCCCATTTCTGGTGGTCCCCCGGTCCGCTCCATAAAAATTTTCTCTGAAAATTCCCGATCTCCCTAAGGATGGCTTTGGGATCCATCATTGCCAAAAAACAATAGGTAGGCATCGCCTACAGAACATCTTTGACAAGAACCAAGCGTCTGGAGAAATTCAGGGCTCGAAGGGTCCAGTTAGATAGTTTCTTCCTCATTTTGTCAAGCATCTCCTGCCAAGACCCATGACAAACAATGGAATCAACCAAAGGGGAACCTAAGTATTTGGATGGAAGGGAACTCTCTGGGAAACCCAAGATCTTGCAGATATTTCTCCTAGTAATCTTGGCAGTATTGAAGAAAAAAACCTGCGATTTCTGGCCATTAACCTCAAGACTAGAGTCTTTACCAAATTTATCAAGACAAATACGAATAACCCTTGCTTCTTGGACATACGGGTTCCCATAAGCATGGTATCATCGAAAAATTCATGATGGGTCTGACAATCCGCTCTAGGATGAATAATAAGCCCCTGCAACTCGTGGTTTCCCTGCATGGATTTAATTGTTCTCCTTAATCCTTCATCCATGATGATGAAGAGGAAAGGGGAGAGAGGATACCCTTAAGGAATCCCTCTATAAGGTTTGAGGAAACTAGCGGGGACACCATTAAGCAATATAGAGGATAAGGAGGAAGAAATCAGATTCATAATCCATTTGATCCACCTTTCCAAAAAAATGAAAGCTTGCAGCATTCCCTTCATGAATTGCCAATTCAATTTATCATACGCCTTGGCCATGTCAAGCTTCAACATCATTCCCATAATTTTTTCTTTTTTAAGAGAATGGAGAACCTAATGGACCAGGATAATACCATCCATGATCTTCCTACCTTCCACAAACCCAGACTGCTCAGGGGAGATAATGGAGGGAAGAATAGGCTTTAAACGGTTAGCAATAACTTTTGTAACAATATTATAAATCACATTGCAAAGGGATATTGGTATAAACTTGTCAGGGGAATCCGCTCTCTCACTCTTGGGAATGAGGGAAAGGAAGCTTGCATTGAAATTTGGGAAGAGTTTCCCAGAACATCTTGAGGATTCCACAATTTTCCAAATCTCTGTCTTCACAAGATCCCAAAAGTAATGGAAGAAATTGGTGGTGAAGCCATCAGGACTCCTCCACTTCAGTTAAGGTTATTGGTCTCATTAGGAGATTGTTTTTCTCCTCTGATATCAATGATAGGATGCTTTGAGTGATTAAATCAATATGTCTTCTTCTATCCATAGCATTTTCATTCATGATATCCTGATTTTTTTTTTGGAGTTCACCTTCAATCTCTTCCTGAGTTTCAAGCCTTTCCCCCTCCCTTTTTTTGAGCTTGAGGATCCGATTTTGCATATGGTCTTGGATTACTGAGTGGTGGAAGAATTTGGTGCTCCTTTCACCATCATGAATCAAGTTAACTCTCTCCTTTTGGTGCCACAAAATTTCCTCCTACTTCTCCCTCTCTAAAAGCATTATTGTACACTGTAGTTTCCTCACTCTGCACCTCCGATGTATACCCTGAGTGCATGCCTCTTTTTTCGATTTCCTCCAACCAATATTCAAGGGATTGTTTGTCCTCGAAAATGTTCCCAAATTCCTCTTTATTCCATTTCTTAATTTTTTCCTTAAGTGCTTTCAGTTTCTGCTGAAATTTGTACATACTCTGGCCATCTATAGAGTCCAACTCCTCCCTCCATTGTGTTACATTTGTTGTAAAATACGGATGACCTAACCAGAACTGCTCATAGCGAAAAGGATTCTTAAATTGAGATCCCATCCCACTCCACCAAATTTTGATTGGCCAGTGGTCCAAGCCCGGAGTAGGGAGAATGGAGGTAGCGATTTCACGTCCCAACTCCATCACCGATTCAGAGACGAGGAAACGATCCAAATGAGACACAATGTGGCGATCTCCCTTTCTATTGTTATTCCAAGTAATTTGACCTTCCCCAGGGATCACATTAACAAGCTTCAGGTCCTCAATAGTATTCATGAAGCGGACACACTCATCCTTAAGGTGATTTATTCCTCCTTCCTTCTCTAAGTAAGAAATAAGGTTGAAATCCCCACCCACAATCCAATGCTGACCCACATCCATCTCTCCTAGCCATCTCAGGCATTCTAAGAAGGAGACTTTCTCCCTAGGAGTATGGGGACCATAGACATTGGTAAGGAGTCCATAAACCTGGAATCCAGTTACCTAAAACTCAAGAGAAAGAAAACAATGATTCCCGTGGAAACTCAAGAGACTGACTTTTCCCAGGTCCCAAAGAATACCAATCTCTCCAGCAAAAACCTTGGCATCTATGCCCATGAATTCACAATTTTTCCAAATCTTTTTGCATTTCTCTTGCAAATGAATCACCGAACATTTTGTCTCTTGAAGAAACAAGATGGCAAGATTCATTTTCCTTATCTTCTTCCTAAGGATTTTAATCTTTTGCTGGCCGTTAAGCCCCCTTATATTCCAAGAAACAATATTCATTAAGAAAATAGAAGATTACAATCCTAAGGAAACCCCGATGGTAGGGTACTGGCCTGATTCAACCAACTTCAGTCCTGCTGCTGCTATTCATTGCCATTTAGATTTTCGTCCTAGCTTCTTGGTATTTTCTTCCTATTTCCTTTTATGGTCTTTCTGATATCCGAGGCTAATACCCAGGCGTTTGGATTCCCTAACTTTTAGGATGGATTCTTTAAGAAGGGTCACTTTCTCTTGAGGCACATAGCCTTTTGCAGAGTCCTCACAAGCTTGTTCGATTCCATCCAGATCCATATCGCCAATATCCATGTCTTCGGTCTCTTCTCCAACATCCCCCCCGATAACCTCGAATAGGGTTTCTTCCATCCTCGACGACGGAGACCAGGGAGATTCAATCGATTGCTCTTGATTTTCAGTATCAAACTTTCCCTAGGGTGGGATAGAATCATTACCCTCCTCTTGCTCCTGGAGAGCGTCAAAAGGATTAGAAGTCATGATCTTCTTTGCACCTTCCATGAATTCCTGCTTTCTCCTTCCACGCTTATGAGTCGACACCCTAGTGAACCCTGGATATATATTCTCATCCGCACTGTTGGGGGAGGGTTTTGGGTTATTCATGGGGCATTCTCTGTATAAGTGACCATGCTCATGGAATATTCGGCATCAGAATGGAATTTTTTCATAGTCCAAGGGTTGGATCCATTCCTCGTCTTCCCACACCATCGTGATCGCTTCAGGAAGCTACCACATGAGATCTATGCAGACACAGATCCGTGCGTAAGCTGTGTAAGGTTGAGATTTTTTCTGTTCAGATATATTAACAAAGGTGCCCAGCTTGTTCCCAATGTCCTCCAAGATTTCTGCCTCCTAATATTCACTCGGAAGAGAATAAAATCTGATAGAAACTGGAGCAATCTTCATATCTTCCTTTTTGGGGAAAAACTTCTCTTTCCACGGCCTTAGAAAGAGGCCAGCTGAATAGAAAAAATAAGGGCCTCCATCTAGAACTCTGTTTCTGTCATCCAGATTCAGGAAGGAAACCGTAACGAAGCCCTTGGACCCTAATTGTAAATCATAATGACCTTTAGGTTTTCGGGTTGAATTAATCCACCATATTAGGGATTTTTCAAAGGGTAACACCCCAACAAACTTCCCAATGAGTGAATGGTCCTGCATATACTGAATCTTATCTCTCAACTTACTGGATCTGATTTTCATTGATGGAATTGAGGACGCTTTGGGTATGCACTGACTTAGCTTCTTGCTCGCCGAGGTATTTGCAGATCTCGCCTCCTGTGAATTTTTTCCAACACCACCCATATCATGTAATGAGATCAAGATCCCACAAACCCAAAATTCTGCATGAGATGAGATTTGGGGGGTTGGGACTCTCCCCCCGCAGTTGCAGCCATGGATGTCCTCAATCCGCCCTCCTTCAGAAAATGCTGAAAATCCTAGCTCGCTCCGAAGCTAGCAACGATGTCCTTATCTAATAGGTAGGAACTCCCTTTTTTATCTATGAGATATTATAGGTTGACCTTCACTATATAACACCTTTAATTTAGTGTGACATGGCATATTGGTAGTGTGACGTGGCATTTTTTTTATTATTTTCCTTAGGAGGCCAGTTTTAGACCCCAAATTTCCTCTAATGAGTCAGTTGGGAGGTAAGGAGTTGGGAGTCTAAAAATACACGAAGGTGACGAATGTCCAATTGGAGGGAAGTGGTTAAGAGACTAGTCACGACATCATACTCAACTTGGTTATTGGTGGAAGCACCAATACACACTCCGTCGAGAAGGAGCAACTCATGTGAAGGGGAATATAATACCCAAGCTGCTGAGGTGAGGTTAGGATACCTTGTACTTGCACCACCGACGAAATTGACATGAATAGGGGGAATGTGATCCATATAGTAATAAAGTAATAATCATGGAAGAAAACCATAAGGCTCAAGTGTCAAGAAAGGTGGAAAAAAACAAGAAATCTATATAGACCGAAGCCATGTGTTCGGTGGGGTTAAGGGTAGAATATTTTGAGGTACAACCCATTACAGTTGTTGGTCAAGAGATGTCCTTCAAAATCAGCAAGAACGTATGCCTCCTTACCAAGGAAGGTTTTGATGATGTACGTGCATTGCCGCATAGATTCAAACTTTCCTTTCCCGTTCTTGTCATGGGCTTGGTCATAAACAAGCACCAGGTCTCCTTCCTTGAAGGTGCGGGGATGGACGTGAGTATCGTAATGATCTTTGGACCAATGCTTTGAAACTTTGATCATCTGGATGGCGGCCCGACGATCTTCATCTGCTTGCTCCAATGTGAGTGAGCATTGCTCGAGTGGTGAGGTATCAGGGAGGAGTTCAATAGCGACATGCAAGGTTGGGATCTGAGACTCAATGGGGAGAACAGATTCCACGCTGTGCACCAAGTGGAATGGGGTAAAACCCGTCGAGATTTTGGTAGCCGTGTGGTAGGCCCATAAGGATGGAAAGAGCATATGATTCCAGTTGGAATTTTATGTTTTACCACTGTGCATTGGAGCATGGTTTTGAGGATTTTTTTGATCGCCTCGACTTGGTTGTTCCCTTGTGGGTAGTATGAGGAGGCATACTTATGCTCAAATTTTAGAAGGGTAGATAAATATTTCCACACGCATCCTCAAAATGTTTTCCATGGTCTGGTATGAGTTTCCAAGGGACCTCGAAATGGGTAATGACGTTGTTAAAGAAAAAACGTGTAGCAGAATCAGCTTGGAAATTAAATGTGGGCATTGCCTTGACCCACTTTGTCAAGCAATCGACGTCCATGATGATGTATTTATGGCCATCGACCAAGGTCGGATGACAGTCCATGAAATAAATGGATCATTTGTAGAAAGGATTGATGGTGACGACTGGGTGGAGTGGCGGAGGAGGGGTCTTTGATTTTGGGGCAAAGAGTTGGCAATTGCAATAGTGTTTGACTACCGTAATGAAATCGATAAAAAGATTCATCCAAAAATAAATGATGTGAATAACCTTTTGTATAGTGGCCATACTTGAGAGGTGGCCTCCATAGGTTCCACTATAGCAATCATTCAAGACCTGCTCAATCTCACCGTATGTGAGGCATCAACGCAAAATGGTGTCAACACCACATCAATAAAGGAAATCGATTATTGAAAGATATTGAGAAGCTTGATGGAGGATGTGACATTGATCATTGCGATTGAGGTCACAGATCCAAATTTTTGAGTGCGTAGATAAACTAGGATGTATCCATACCATAGGTCATATGACAAAATGGTGAACAGGTGCTCGTCAGGAAGATTTATCGTAATCGAAGATGACGCATATGACGATGGTAAGTTTGTCATGAGTTCCACCAAGGAAAGTGCCTTAGTGATTTTGGGTGTGATGAATTCAAGGTCATACTCTTGAAGGATAACGATCCATTTGACCACCTAACCTTGGATGAGGCGGTTTCTCAAGAGATAGACCGCCGGGTTGGAGTCTTCCACTACTGTAGTTTGGCACATAAGAATTTAATGGCGTAATTTCTGAACTGAGAAGACGACGACAAGGGCCATTTTCCCCTCATGGGGGTAGCGTAGAGTTGGGCCAAACAATGTCTGAATGATGTAGTATATGACATGCTCTTGGTGAGTACTATCTTCCTAGACTAGAACTCCTGTGATAAAATAATCATATGATGAAACGTAAAGGATGAAATCCTTCATGAAATTAGGTGGTGAGATCAAAGGAGCAAAAGTTAGGTCTTGTTGAATGCATCAAAAGCAACTTATGCCTTCTCATTCCAAACAAAACGAACGTTGGTCCGAAGAAAGCGCAAGAAACCATGGAATCTCGTAGCGTGGTCTGGGATGAACCTTCAAAGAAAATTGGCCTTGCCTTGAAGGCTTTGTAATTGGTGGAGGGTGCGAGGGGAAGGAAGGTCAAGGATGAATTGAACCTTCAAAGGATCGACAGTGATACCCTTTTGGTAAATGATGAATCCCAATAATTAACTGGTAGGGATGAAAAACACACACTTGAGGGGGTTTAGGAGAATATTGTATTTGTGACATCGTAGGAAGATTTGTCGGAGGTCTTCTAGGTTCCGAGTCCTTTTCTTGGGTTTAGTTGTGAGATCGTACAAGTAGACAAGGATGATGTGGACCAAGTCATGAAAACAGAAGGTCATGGTCCTCTAGAAAGTGGCTCCGACATATTTAAGGCCAAGGGGCATGACGCGATAGAAAAAATTGCCCCAAGGGGTAGTAAACCCAGTCTTGTACTGATCCTCCTTGCGGATCTGAATCTGATTATAACTAGAGAAACCATCCATGAAGGAAAGAAACTCATGGCCACTGCATGCGTCAATGAGTTGATCAAAAAAGGGTGTCGGAAAATTACCCTTGTGACATGCCACATTCAAATCTTGGAATTCCATGCAAACACGAATGGTGCCTTGCTTTTTATTGTTGGGGATAGGGTTAAGCACCCATGTGGTATATGAACCCATCTTGGCACAATTTTTCAATTTCAGCCTTGACTGCTGGCATTTTGGATGGATGTATGGGTCGTTTCTTTTGGCAGACAGGTGTAACGTTGGGCCAAGTGTCAACATGATGTTCAACAATGGAAGGATCAAGGCCAGACATCTCAGTGTAGGACCAGGAAAAAACATTGCAAAACTCTTGAAAGAGTTTCTTATAGGAGACAACCTCTTCGGGAGTGCACGAAGCACCTAACCTAAAGTTTTCATCTATGCTGGGTTTAACAGAGATATCTACTTGGATAGTGGGAGAGATGTGGGCCATGCTAACTTCATCAAAGGCATCCGACACCAAGATTTGGTTCTTAAACCAATCAACAATGCCATGAATGAAATATTTTGACTTAACCAAGAATTGATCGACCATAGATGTGGTTATTGGGAATAAATAAGCATGATGATACATATCATCCCAAGGAAAGTTGGGCTTGGTTATCGCTCCGAGTATTTCTTAGTCACTTTGAAAGCATTGGGTGGAGAGATCAGAGGGATCAGTTGGAGCTGACGACATGAACGTTGTGTCGATGGTCAAAATAACATAAACGATGTTCATTTTGGTCAACGATGATTTTGGGGGGTAGATTTACTCAATAACGGTGATTGCAGACTCCAAGTACAGCTTGTGCAACTCAGCCAACACTGATCGATATTTTGGTAAATCAAGGAAATGGTGGGAGTAATGGCCATAGAGGCCACAAACCGCACATGAATAATCTATGCATAAATATTTGTTATGCGACTGAGGATGAAATGAAACTTGAACTACATGTATGTTCTTGCCATCATCCAATGTCTGTATATGAGTGCGGAGGATGGGTAATTGTAGACGGTTTGGGTAGCATGACCTAAGACATCACACAAAGCGCAAGGTGAAGGTGCTTGAGCTGAGGAAGTAGGAGAAGGATTCACGGCTTTGTTCGTAGTTTCTGAGGTAGTGGTATTTGTAGTTACCCCTCATCCTTCTTGACAGGAGGGGGTGCGGGGTTGGAAGATGTTGCTACAGATACGCCAGGAGGTGGATGATTGGTGGTGTCAATTGTTTGGACCGATTATAGCATGACCTATGGGGTTGGGTTGGGAATGGGATTTAGTGTAGGTAAGTACCATACATGAAGCCCTACTGTATTTCTAGGAGATGCAGCGTTGCCATCACAGGCATGCTAATGACTCCTGATGGTCTGAACAAAAATGAGATTATGTGTATTGGGGTGGCTCGCACATGGATGGGTACAAGAGGTGCTTGATATTGGGGTTGTCGTTGAGGTTGCGATTGGAGTGTCTATGGAGCAGAGGGCTATGATTTGGGGACTGGTTTGCTTGAATAAATAGTGCATAAGTATGATATTTCAACAGCTAAAGGGGGTGAGGGAAAGGATGTAAATGTGGCGGTCATTGGATCCTCACAATAAAATCGTGGCCCCATGGCTGAAATCGATGGAACTGAAACAGCATGGGAGGATTCGTCGACCATGGGGATTACATTATCTACAGTAGCTAGCCCTTTGGGGTTGTAGTGTGTGAGTTGGTTGAGTTTAACAATCCTTCCCTCATGGGGGAAAATCATGAGCCAGAACAAGAATGAGGAAATCAACTTCATTGCATACATGTAGTCACATCCTAAAAGAAGGTTGTAGTTGAGTTGGGCGTTAAAGACTTCAATGCCAATTAGGACAGTTTTTCTGCCTAACTCGATAGGGACATTTTTAAGAAGGCCCTGTGGTTGAGCTACACGACCATCGTAAGCACATAGTTTCGTCGTGGAAGATTGCAACGGAGGGGACCCGAGATTCTACCACACAAAGGTGGACATGACGCATGTAGAGTCGCCCTCATCGATGATACATCAATGTTTTACTAGGTTTCTGATCGAGACGGGGATTTGAAATGTGATGGACGAAGGTATGCAGGGTTCGAACTAATCCAATTCGAATGCCATCAAACATGATTCATATGGGTCGATCGCACCTAAGGAAGATAGTAAGTCTTTATGTTGCACCATAAAGTTCTTTAGAACTTCCAAGGTTGACATGACGACAAGGGATTGGGAAAAATTATCCATGATGTTGTAGTTGGGGGAAGCTTGAGCATTGGTATTATTGGTGATGCGACGCAAAGGAAATTTGGGGGCTTTGGAGCCCTCGTTAGTTGGCGGCGAGGGAGACGTAAATATTGGTATATGGGGGTAGATGCGGAAACCTTATATGTGGGTGTGGTCTGGGTATCCTAATCATACTGATTTTGGTGAGTTTGGAGGTTGTCCTTGGAAGAAGAAATCATTAAGGGGTGGTGGACTCCTAACTCAAGGAGATGACTCGAGTATGCAGCATAGGTAACTAGTGTTTGTGTGATAACGACCCCTTGAGTGGGTAAGGTATTTTTTAACACCATTGGTTGCGTTGTTGGCTGCGGTGGGTTAGGTTGTGCTTGTGGGGAAGCTGTGGCTTCTGGACGATTATCCTTATCCCATAGGTGACAGTATTTTTCCAAATGGAGGAAATGATGCATGTAATGGCCATAGACATTATAGAAAGAACATGGGTGGTTTGTTCATAAATGAGGGTTATTGACTTGCTTGGGTGGCTGATTGGGGTTCTAATTGGAAGGATTTGCACCATTATTATTCAAAGGGTTAGGAGGTTTTCCAACCCCTCCTTAGTGTGGGTTGTTACCATGGTTCTTACCTCTTGTCCTATTGGGTTTCCCTTACTGATTCTGAGGGGTTGGTTGGGTCTGGGATTGGTTCTGTCGGTCATAAAATTTCCCTTGTGGAACATGAGTAACTTGAGGTTCGGCGGGTGCATGAGCTATCGGTGGGGGGACAAGGCAAGGGTAATAAGTGGTAGGTGCTGAAGGGGGATCATGCTCTTGTGGATTGTTACCAAAACTTGGTTCTGCATAGGTGGGTCCATGGACATGGGGTGTATGGCATAGAGGGACACATGAGGGTTTCACTCCAGAGTGAGTTGTTTCACGTGAGAGATCAGGGCCACATATCATCGTTGACTGCGCAGAACTAGAGGTGGGGTTATACGAGAGATTCAGTGCAAGGGGAAAAGGAACATAGGGCCTACTGATAGATGCGATGTGACTGATGATGCCATCAACAACATGGGATTCCCCTGGTTTATCTCTTCAAGAGGAATCACTGTGAGGGGCATCAAGTAGGATAGTATATAGATAGCTCAACTGAGCATAGATAAGGTCAAAATATTGTGCTTTGAGGATGGCCTCTTCTTTGGTTTGGGACATTTCGATGCCACATTATTGGCAATGGCCGGGATAAGAGACTTCATGAACCAATCTAAAAATATTCGGTTGTCCAATTTGATCTTGCATAAACTTCAGTGTCTATGCCACTCATGGATATGGTCCATGATATGGGATGTTGTAGTCCATCTACAAGAAATGAGGATCTCAACACCAACATCATAATGAACTGGTAATTGGAAGAACTGTAGGAAAGTTGAAGCAAGAGATGCAAAGGTGGAATGCGCCCCATGGGGATGATTGATATACCACTTGGCTACAATAGAAATGAAGGTTCGTCGTAACAGACGTAGTCAAATAGAGTATTCCACTATGGATTTAGAAGAACACCACAAGTGGAATGACATAACATGGTTTTGAGGTTCCTCTTTCACTTTTCCATCTAACTTAGGGATATCTGAAGGTAGATTGGTAGGCATGGAAGGCCACGCAGGGTCATGTTGAATAGAATCATTAGTCAATCGAGCCAGGTTAGGAAGGTTGAAACTGACCATGAATGAAAAACTAGTAGGAGGATTTGACATGGTAGAACCGACCTACATGTTGGCCATAGAAGTAATCATGGGGCCACCTCCACCAAAGGGGCCGTGGAACCAACCATAGATGTTGGTTTAATCTGGAAGGAGGGGCATGTGCCCCCGAGAATAAATACAGTGACCAGAGGGACTATAGTCATAGGGGTGAGACTGCTGCTAGAAGGAATCGATCAAGTGGCGGTATTGAAAGTGCTCATGAAATTGGGCTCGCTACTTGTGGGTATGGATCCAGTGACTATATGTAGTGTAGTGGTTGGGGTAGGCCCAATGTTGTCGTGAATAGTGGTTCCGGTGGAATGAATGATCCGAATGGATATTGAGGTGTTTATAGGGCCACTATTGCACCCACCACTAACTATCCCTCCATAAAATGGGTCGGGATTTGTTCCAGCCATGGGTTTATGTGGGAATGAATGGATAGGTGAATCTAACTGGGAGAAGTCAGATTTGAAATAAGGTGCCTCAGGAAAAAGTTCTAGAGATAATCAGGTGCGCCTGAGGAGTGTGCGATGAGTGGGGTTGAGAAGACCGTGATGTGGTGACTGCCCCCTGAGTCTACTGGAGTATACCAGGAAGTAATTGTGACAAGAGTGTGAGTGCTGAATAGGTAGGGTCATAAAAAGTGACTCAAAAATCTTGATGCAATTGAGTTCGCAAGGGGAGAGCTCACAATAAAGGGGCTTTCAAGCCAAAAAGTAATCTAAAAAAACCTGTTGCAACTACGTGCTATAGCAAGTGAGCAACAACAAAGTGGTCCGAAAACCAACAAGCAACACTACCTATCAAAAGCAAAAGACCCACTAAACTATGGGGTATGGGTACAAACAACCTCCAAGATAAAAATATGGAATCCTACGCAAATCGTATCCTCTACAGGGTGATGAAATCCACAGTTAGACGATACGAAATAGAAGACCACAATGGATAAGGGATATCCCTCTACCGAGAGGGATACCAGGTAAAAGAGCCCTATAGAAGACTTGAAACTAAGTTACCTTAGCCAAATCATGTCCAGAAAAGTGTCCCATAGCTTCATTCCTTTGGCCGTTGCACAACTGGTATGGTATCCAGCATGCATAATGAGGAAAAAGAGTTGGTGTCCTTCAATACAAAGTGGAGAGCAACATTCCACCTAGACCTCCGGAACCAATCTTGCCACTTGCCCTCCTAGAGGAGAGCCCCCCTGATAAATCAATGTCAACCATGCTAATCAAATAGTATTTTGGTACCCTAGATGACAACAACTATGTCTCAGATGTAAGCGACAAAGGGCTGTTCTTTGGATTCCTAACCCGAGTGCCCTTCCTAGCTACCATATTCTTTTAATCCTCAAGTGAGGTGAAATGTGTGTTAAATTAAGGTTACTTTTAGGATCATCTTGGGGTTATTGACCAGGCGTATATTCTTAAGGTGTTCTCTTGTGTGCTTATGTGGTAAGCAACTAGAAAATAAATGCTGCAAATAAAATTGGAATAATAGAAATAAACTTTTTTCTTTTGATTTTCAATGAAAATAAAGCATCTAAACTCTAATGTATCGAAGAAACTTTTAACCAATCAACTTACTGAAATGTAAAATGAAGATGAACAGGATCGATATGGCTGTTCACAACATGCAACAACCAAAGTAATACAAAGAGCTACAAATTAGGCATGAAAGAGAGATCCAAACAAGTGCTACAACAAGCAAATAGAAAGAAAATGGTTCTACAAACATGATGTTGGATTTCTAAGAGAAGGCTGCAAGAGGAAGAAGCTAAATAAAGGATGAAGGTGCAGAAAAATAGTTGAAAAAGGAAAAAAATAGGTGCAGGATGTGTCTATTAGGGGCAGAGTCGTGATCTGGGTTGTTGCAGACTAAAAAACAGTTGCGCGGGGGGCTGGAGAAAGCAATAGGTGCTGGGGTGCAATTTTTGAGGCTAAAGGCATGACCTAGAGCGCACCTATTGGACGAAAATTCACACCCTGGGATGGAAGTGGCCGGACACGATTCTTGAAGGAAAAACCGTGCTCCGATGCGTGAAATAAGGCTCAACAGAAACAGCCTAGGCCAATTTTTTTTTTTTTTAACATGAACTACGTTGGTAGGGGCCAAACATGCAAGTACCAACTGATTTCCTACGCCAGAGCTGACAGAAAGGGTCAGACGACTCTAATAACAGAAGTAAATGACCATGCAAATGAAAAAACAAAAATGCAAAACTTTGAAAATATACTAGCCTAACCAAACCACAGATCGATGGAGATCGACCGGGTTGGAGTTGCCAAAGCTGTAGCTATGTTATTCACACTATCTAGTGCAGAAATGCACCTACTAATACTTGGAAAATTCTTAGTAACAATTCAGAAATGGTGGTGTTTTCATGTAGTAAAAAACGATAAATAATAATAAATATAAAAGAGATTATATGATTAACATGAAGAAAATATACACAAAACAAATCTAAACTAAATATTTTTTGTTCTTTCACACATATGAGAGAGTAGGGAAATAATGTTTTTGATTTTATTGCATATAAATGAAAAAATACAATAATGAGATTACCTCAAATGGAGTGAGTAGAGGTCCCTTGCACAAGGTTGAGGTAGTGAGTCCTTGGTGTCCAAGCAAATTCAGGGTTTTCTCCATACAAGTGTCACTAAAGGTGGCCAAAACTCAGAATGGGTGAAACTAGAAGTCAAATGGGGGCTTCAAGGGTTTCTGGTGAAGTTTCGACATAGTGAAGGTAAGGTACTGAGTGGAATTTTAAAAATCAGATCATTCACCATTTATTTATAAAAATATTTTCCCTAGGTTTCTTGCTTGTGGTATTAGGAAAACCATGGTATTGGCTCTTTGTAATGTCCCCATTTTGACCCCCTTCGTATTAAATCGTAAATGATGTAAATATTGATATTTAATCATGGTGAGGAGCTCAAGGCCAAGGCCCCACAATTGATTTAGCGTTTTATGTATCGACAATTAAAAATAGATGCCTATGGTTCTTGTGCTAGATAGGCACAATGTAAATTAAGACATCATGTAAATACGAATTTTAATGAAATACCCACAACTAGCTATGCAATGCAACAAAGAGATGGGGGCATGATTTTTATAAGGAAGAGGGAGGGAAATTATTCAAACCCTTGAGCCAATGGTGTTAATCCATGTGTCAATGAGAAAACCCATAAACCACCAACTATCCATTTTGGGTTATGGACCCAATCATTTAATTCTTCCAGAAATTGGTTGAGGCAGTTAATGCCTTGGGAATGAAGAGGTATGGCAGCCAATTTCATGCATGGGCAAGCCATCAACCTGGAAAAATGTACTTTTGCTTCTGGGGCAAGAAAACACCCACGAAATGGTGCCCAAAGCCATTCTGAACCGATTGTCTCTCCTCTCTCACGCAGTCTGAACTACTGTGTCTTTCCTTTATCACGTTTTTACCAATTTCTTGCATTTTTCCATAGCTGGGAGCTCGTTTTTGTGTTGCACAGTGGCTGGGAGAAAGGGAGTCACGTTTTGGGGGTTTATAGAGGTCGTTTTTGCCCCAAAATACCCATGGGCGTTTTTCCAGAAAACGGTTTTTTCTCTCCAGGGTTGGATCCCCAATTGCCATTTTGTTTTTGGGTCTTCCCACATTTTTCTGGGCTGGTAGAAACCCCATATTTGGGCATCTCACTATAAAAACGTTTTTATCATGCCCAACAATGGTGGTTCTGCTGTTATGTGCATCCTTGTTTTGGTTTGAATCTGTGAGCAAGATATTTGGAGTGGTAGTGGACAGAATTGGCATGATAAACCTAGGGGGGGAAATAACCTCTCAAGAAGATCAAGAGGGCTGGATACTCTTCTATGCACACCTTAGACACTCTAGATTGGAAGGTATGGCCTGAGGGACTGTGTATTGGTGAAGGGAATACTTCCTTGAGTGGGGTGTGTAGGCATTGTGGGTGCCAAGCTAGATAGATCTTGTAGAGGTATCCCTGGCTCTATGCTTGAGCTCACTAGCTTAGCAATTCTTCCTTTCCATTTCCTAGCAGCCTGATAAACCCAATTGTAGATTGGCTTGGCTCATCTTGGTGTACGCTTATCTATGTGTGAGTCTGCTGTTCCCTGGTTCCTTGTAGAAATCATGCCCAGCTCGGGGGTGGTAGTTGTATCAAGAGGTTGATAAGCATAACTGGCCTATGGTTGGGTGGAACATTGCAGATGCATAGCTGGTTTCTTGGGACTACTTTGTTAAGATAAGTATTCTCTTGTGTTAACTTTGCATTTATGTATCTGATGAATATCGTGAAAATATGATGGAGGTGATATTGAAATTATTTTTCGCTGTGTTTTCTTATAATTATACATTTCCATATGTTCTTTTATATTATGTGAATGCTTATTTAAAAGTTCATGGGGCTAGATGCCCGGTTTTAGCATCACGATCCTCTCCATTTCCAAGTATGATGGGAGGGGACGTGACACTCTTGGTTTTGGGCGTCAGTTTAGGGTTTTCCCTCCTTTTTTGACTTTTTTGAATATTTTTCCCTTTTTTAGGGAATTTTCCCTATTTTGGTGGTTTTTTTACTTTTTTGGAGGGAATAAAGCCATTTTTCTCTATTTTGGAGAGGGAAAATAATTATGAGCCAATTTGTGGGTTTATGACTTATGCTTTGTTGGTTAGTGAAGGATTTTAAAAAATAAGGAATGTGGTGATGTCACTAAGGGATGAATATGGTGAGGAATTTTTTGGTGTTAACAAATTTCCCCTTGATGTGTGAGGGTAGGAGTTGATCATCATATGGCCAATAGACATCATAGGCTCTTAATTTTCCATAATAAGGTGTGTGCCGGTAGTATGGAAAATAGTATCTGCATTGAAGGGTAGGACAAGTGCTTCACTAAGACTACAAGGGCTGAATCTGTAGATACAACACTTAATATGGATGAGGTACATCTAATATGAAATATATGGATGAGGTGGGCATACCCATGCTTGCATCATTGTCTCAAGATATACAACTAATGATGAGGCCCAAAGGGGACTTGGCCAATACATAGATAACTTCTATGTACATCATAATGGTCTAAAGAGGACTCAAATATGGAATGTAATCATGGTCCAACCTGTGATAATCTGCAGGGGATCTAGCAACTGTAACAAACTCACAATCAAACTCTCAAGAATGTTTCAAATAAGAAGAGAAGCATGCAATCAATAATCACTCATAAACACAGAATAATAGACAATATCAGTATCATATATGGAATAATGAATGTAAAGCGTGTATTATAATAATCTATGATGGAGCATCATATAGGATTCTAATTAGCCAAGTAGGGCATTCGAATAAGAGCTCAAAGTATAGCTTGGATAAAAATGGAGACATCATCTAGTCCGTAGTATCAGTCATAAATGGTAAGAGCCAGTCAAGTGTGTCCAACTGAGTCTAATAGAACCATCTATCCATAAATCAGAGAATGGAGACTCCAAGGGGGGTGCATGAGGCTCTCTAGCTCAAATTCTAGCTTGGATAACAATGGAGACATCATCTAGTCAGTAGTATCGGTCATAAATGGTAATAGTCAGTCCAGTGTGTCTAACTGAGTCTAATAGAACCATCTAGGCATAAATCAGGGAATGGAGACTCCAAGGGGGGCACATGAGGCTGTCAAATAGTCAAGTGGAACTCCAGAACTAGCTAACTAGAAGCTACAAGCAGTCAGCATGAGCAATCAGTGGATGAAATACCCAATCAATGCACTAACTGAATGATAACTTCCGATAGGTGAGATAAGGAACCCTAATTGAGTGATAACTGATGGTAGGTGAGTAAAGGTGCACTAACTGAGTGTGGTAGGTGAGAAAGGTGCACTTTTCAAGCAGAACAATCAAGAAGGGCGCATCAGGTAGGTAGGAGGCCAAATGGGGGCTGTAGACAGGCTCTGGAGAGCTAGAAACAAGCTCTAGGTGCTGGGGAGACCACCATGATGATGGCTGGATGCATGCAGTGGCATGTAAATCATGCAAAATCTAAAAATGATGGTGTGAATATTCCAACACCCCTCGCAAGCTATACTATGATATAATAACTGAAAACAAAAAAATAGGGCCCTGGTGACTAAGACCAAAGGTCACCCCGTACAATCAATCTAAATAAACTAAGTGAGGAAAGAGGGAAAACCCAGTGGGAAGAAATCTCTCCCTCAAAATAGACTTAAGGATTCTAATGTAGCATATCATCACTCACCCCTGAAGGAGGTAAGTGTCCTTCTTTTTCAAAGAAGGTTCGATCGATCTGAAATGGATCAGCAATGTGAGAAGGATGAAGCCTTCCATTCTGAAAATCGAATCTGGTTCTTCTATGATCATGTGGATCACCAACCAAATCAACGAAATATCGGAGTGTAGTGGTTTCCCATCGAGGAAGAGGAGGAATATCGGGTGAGAGATATTCAGGTTCTTGTGGATTTGGATCTTCCATTCCCTCATCTTCATCATCAGTTGCTAGACCTTGAGGTTCTTGTGGATCTGGATCTAGCATTCCATCATCATCATCTCCATCTTCAGATTCTGAATCTGAAATATCATGTGAAGATGCATCTACAACTGGATCATCATCACATCCAAAATATGAATCTGAAATCCCATGTGAAGAAGCAAGTACAACTGCCTCATCATCACATCCAAACTCTGAATCTGAAATCTCATGTGATGATGCTTCTCTCTCTTGATCATGAATCAAAGGAGGAGGTATCTTCCTTTTGGGAAGAAGTGGATCATGATGCAAAACCATAATATGAAGATCATCATGAAGCATGTGATTCGAACCAATTGAGGTAGAATCAAAACCATGAATGTGTAGATAGTTCCTTGATATATCCTTTGAACCAACATAGGTGAGATCATAACCAAAGAAACTATGACATGATGATGGTGAATATTCAACAAGATCACTGGTGGATGCAACAGCAGTGGTGGCCCATGAACCAATAGGTGCTAGATCTTCAGGTTCTTGTGGATCTGGATCTAGCATTCTATTAAAAAGAGTTATCTTCCTCTTGGGAAGAAAAGAATCATGCTCCAAAAACATGTGCTTGAGTTCTCCAACAATGGATGCAATCAAATCAGATCCAAGACTTGGAAGATGGTTTCTCATGATCTCCTTTGAACCAACAAGGGTGAAATCAAAATCAAAATCACAGAAAGGTGCATGAGTCATGAACCCAAGCGAATGATAGAGTCTTCCATCGCCAGTGAAACTCTGAAAGCATGTTCCAATGACCAAATATGAATCCAAAGAAAGCATATGATGAGGGAGAGCGAATGCATTACCTTCCAAATCTAATTTTTCCTTCAAAATACTCACTAGGTCATCATCTTGCACATCAACAGGTGCATCAACTCTATGAAAGTGTATGTATTTCTTTGATATCTCATTTGAACTAGCAGGGGTGAGATTAGAATCAAATGAACCATGACATAATGGTGATGGCTTGAACTTCAAATCAGATCCAAGAATTTGAGGATGGTTTCTTATGATCTCCTTTGAACCAACAAGGGTGAGATCAAAACCAAAATCACAAGGATATGCATGAGACTTGAACTCAAGCGAATGATACAGTCTTCCATATTTGGTGAATCTCTGAAAATATGTGCCAATGACCAAACAGGAGTCCATAGGAAGATTTTGATCAAGGAAGGCGAATGCATTTCCTCCCAACTCTTCCAAGATGCTCAATAGGTCATCATCTTGTACATCAACAAGCTCATGGGAAGTAGAGATTGTGAAGGTCTCTTCAACTTCTAGAGTAGTAACTGATATCTTTTGCTCAGACTTCAGATAGGAAGATGGATCAAATGAAACCATGTGTTGTACTTCGACTTCATCTTGAACAAATTCATCATGGGAGATGATGAAGACTGAGTCATGAATAGAGAGAGAACTGTAGGAAGTATCACTGGGATTTCTTTCCACATGGCCAGCATCAACCTCTTCCTCCTGACTTCCAAATAATCTGTCCAATCTACTCCATCGATCACTTGGATATTCATCAAGATCCATGAGGTATTCCATATTGGAAAACATAGTAACACATATATTTCCTAAGGCTGCTTCGCAAGCATCAAGCCAATCTTCTTTCTCTCTATAGGAAGAAAAATCTCTCTTAATACGAGTACACACATAAAAAAGACCATGTATCTTCAGATATGATGTCATATTTGGTTTCCACTCATCATAGTTGAATGGAGTGAGAGAAGGAAATCCTTCAAGATACATAGACGATGTTGTTCAATTCAAATCTACTGCTGCAACTGCAAAAACTGCTTCAATTGCAAAACAAATTGAAACCTACAAAACAAGAAGAGTTTTTGCTGATGTAAAATGATACAATTCGATTGAACACTACATTTTGAACACTGAGCACATAGACTAAGTCCTTCACACCTGGCTAGACCTCACTAATTTGTCCAATGAATTCAAGTAATAGCATCGGGATTTGCTGTGGAAACTCAGAGGCTTTTGGTGCTCAAGTGAAAGATAGCTACTCAAAAAAATGCTGCAACTGATGCAATTCGAATTGCTACTAACTGCTCTGATACCATGTGATAATATGCAAGGTATCTAGCAACTGTAACAATCTCACAATCAAACCCTCAAGAATGTTGCAAAGAAGAAGAGAAGCATGCACTCAATAATCACTCATAAAGACAGAATAATGAACAATAACAATATCATACAATGAATAATGAATGTAAAGAATGTATTACAATAATCTATGATGGAGCATCATATAGGATTCAAATTATCCAAGTAGGGAATTTGAATCAGAGCTCAAAGTCTATCTTGGATAATAATGGAGACATCATCCAGTCCGTAGTATCAATCATAAATGGTAAGATCCAGTGAAGTGTGTCCAGTTGAGTCTAACAGAACCATATAGCCATAAATCATGGAATAAAGAATCCACGTGGGGCGCATGAGGATGTCTATCTCAAAGTCTAGCTTGGATAACAATGGAGACATCATCCAGTTAGTAGTATAAGTCATAAATGGTAATAGTCAGTCAAGTGTGTCTAACTAAGTCTAACAGAACCATCTAGTCATAAATCAGGGAATGGAGACTCCAAGGGGGGCACATGAGGCTATCAAATAGTCAAGTGGAACTCTAGAACTAGATAACTAGAAGCTACAAGCAGTCAACATGAACAATCCGTG